>BROE01000023.1:2630107-2745107 GCA_036571765.1 Plecoglossus altivelis | reverse complement strand
GCGCGCTGCCTTAATTACATGCATCTGAATGTGCACAAAGCAGTTATTCTCTTGCTTGTGTGCGTGCGCACATGTGTGTGTGTGTGTGTGTGGGAGGGCCAGGGATGTGAGGACCAAATTGCTTGGCCTTTGTGTGTTGGAATGCTCTAAGTGGCATGAAAAAATGACAGCAATCCTTGGACAGGTCTAAGAGCTGTTGGATAACAGGCTGATACAATCCTTTGCCCAGGAACCAGCGGTTACAGAGTTAATTGCCGGTCAGAAAAAAAAAGAAAAAAAAACTTTTAATCTTTGAGTGTGATTCTGGTATGTAGGGCCAGGAGGAAGTTTGTCATGTTACGTAAAATGGATGTATACATCGCTTCATTGCCATTGTCTTGTGATCAGATCGCGTGAGTGAACGATCCGGGGGAACTGGAGCTATGGAACAGAGAATAAAACTGGTTGCTACGTCAACAAGGTTGAACCGTGCTGCAGTTATGCAGACGTGTACAGAAAGCTTCAAGGTGGGCAGCAACACAGCCATAATGCCAGTGGAGATATGCTTGGGGGATATGCAAACCCACTTTGCAGAGCGCCACGGATGAGATTTCCACTTGAGCAGAGTCTGCCAACATGATGAATGATAGCGAGGCTGGAGTAGTTCCAGTGACGTGCAGGTACACCCGGCTGTACAAAAGGAGATCACTTCAAGTGAACGTTGCCTTATGTACGCTTGTCTGTGTTCTCAGAGGCGGGTGCCTTTGTCAGAGCGCCTGTGTGCATGTGGGAATATCCCCCACGTTTACATATTTCCACTGGAGATGTATGATCTATTGAATGATTTTGTAGTATTTGTGTGCATGTGTGCGTGTGTGCATGTGTGCATGCGTGTGTGTGTGTGTGTGTGAGCATGCATGCTAATAAGTGTGTTTCCATTTGTAAGCATGGTCGTGCAAGTATATACGAATGTGGGGGAACTACCAAATATTTCCATAAAGAATGTGTGCATTGAGTGAGCTTATATATACGCAGTCAGATCTTTTGAATACATTTACTTACTATGTGTATGTGTGTGTGTGTGTGTGAGAGAGAGAGAGAGAGAGAGAGAGAGAGAGAGAGAGAGAGAGAGAGAGAGCGAGAGCGAGAGCGAGAGAGAGAGAATGTGACCACTGTGTGGGTAAGAATGTGGTAGGGGAGTGGAATGGACTCAATTTAAATCGAATTACCATGCAGGCAAATTAAGCAGAGGGATTTAATTTGAACTGTTGTAAAAATGCTAATTTTGGAAACCGCCCGCAAGCCTATATGCAAATACAACACTATTTTACAATAATTCATATTAGGAGCGGCATGCATAAAACACATGATTTACACACCCATACCATCCAGGGAATACAGTATCATTAGCCCCAAGTCTCCCTTGGAGGTGCGAGTGTGTGTGTATATGCATGTGTGTATATGTGTGCACCCGGCATTCTCAGTGTCTCAGTGAAATACTGTCTCGACGGATGAGTAAAGCCCTAGCGAGCAAGTTAACGACCGTCTAAAACAAATCTGTGTCACATACAGCTTCGCAAACAGTGCCATTTTAGAAAAGCACCATCTAATTTGGGGATTTATGTTCTAATACACTACCCCCAGACCTGCATAGGAGTGATGTCGGGCACAGCCTAGTGCCTGTCTCCTTTCTCCCCTTGAGTCGACAGTAAGGATGGTCTTTTCCCCGTGGACGATAATCACATGACAACCTGTCAACCAGACCTATCTGTGAGCATGTTTTTTCGTTGCTCTGGCAGGTCGGTCTGGTAACCCTCCCATTAAAACGGATTTCCATTTGACTGGGGTCTGGTCGGGCCAATCGTAACCGTTTATGTGGTAGGGGGCGCTTGGTAAAGGGTTCTAATACAATTACTATACAGAGGAGTGGCATTGAGGTGTTTGTGTATACAACACAGATGCCATTGCATTGGTTGTCTATCCAGATCTATCCAATTGTGTCCATAGGCATTTCAGTCTGTTGCTGTTCATACGGCCCGCAGGAAATCGAAAACGAGCAGAGAGGCTGCAGTCTAATGTGCATTTATGAGTTGGTCTGGTGATGCCCAGTCGAGCTCAATGTGACCTCTGCGCTCTGCCCCGCAGCCTCTATCATTCCAGTGCTTTCATACGGTGCTGTAGGACGTAGCCAACTGAACTCATGAATGTGAGTCTCTGCGATCGCTGCCCCACGACCCCTCCTCCAACCGAAAACTGAATCCAAGGAAGGATAGATGCATAGCTTGAGACCAAACTTCTCTTTCTGTGTGGTCTGAGTGTGGGTCTGTGTGTGTGTGTTAGACACAGAGAGGGAGGAGGTTAGGGTCTGTTCAGCAGGGCGTTTACACAGGCGGGGAAGCCTGTCAATAACCATTTGATGAGTTCCAAAAAAAAGTGTTTACTCACTGTGACACAATGCGATCAATCCACAGGGAAGACAATCAATTAAAACCCCATTAGACCCTGGGGTAAGGGTTTGGGACAGGGTTCAAAGCGTGTGTGAGTGTACATCAACTGTAGTATGTGGGCGACACACCGCAGTAGTAACAGCCAGCTGCAAGTGTTAGTCCCTGCGGCCACAGCCCCTCTTGTTTGTGTCCTGCATCCCTTCTTCATCTTCCTCATGATTACGACGGAGCGAGGGACCTCGCGAGCAACGCACTCTGAATTTCAACATCGCTGATGAACAAGTGTCCCACGAAGGCAACGCGGAGGGACACAAATCTGGCGCCTCAGTCCAATCTACCCCCATAGCGTTCTTCTGTCTCTCCTCCTCCACCCCCTACCCTTCTGCCATTGTTTTAGCAAAGACCTTCCTCTCTCTCTCTCTCTCTCTGTCTGTCTCTTCCTCTAAAGCGAGACAAAAATGCCCCCTTTTCTTTTCGTTTTGTGCCAGGTTTGGAAACAGATTGAGAGGGCGAGAAAGAGATGCGTGAGGAAACACAAGAACGGGCATACAGCTCCGCTTTTTCGAACGCGCTTGATTCTGTGACGTCCTACTGGGGGCCAGCGAGGCCGAGACGGCAGCGGCGGCGGCTTCCCTGCGGCTAACAGGGTGGATGAGGCGGGCTCCAAAAGCCCTCTGGGGACGGGTGGTTGGGGACGCGGAGGGTAGAGCCGCCCAGCCGAGGTGAGTGACTGGAGGACTGGCTCGCAGGAGCACGCCATCTGTTGAGCAGGCCGACTCAGCCCTTTTTGGTGCTCTCACGTGTCTCGTATCCTTCCACCATGCTCGCACCGCGGGCTACCAGCACACTGAGGCGTGCGCACACACACACACAACCTGAGCTGCCTTTGCACAGGACCCGGCACACGCGCCTTTTGTTGTATGGGTTTTGTTTCTGCGCAAGGGAGGATGGGGGGGGGGAATGCGGAGGGTAATATTCGGGGGGAAGTGATCTTTTGCTTTGTTCGTGCCACGGTCCAGATGGGCATAGCCCCTGGAGCAAAAGGAGTGTTTATGCAGATGCACAGGGCACACGAGACGAGCACAGACACTGAAGGAAGATGGCACAGGCTCCAAATAAACAGGAGGAAGAGGCCAGGGGGGGGGAGAAAAATGAAAACCGAACCACAACGAGGGAGATTTAAAGAGAACGCGAGAGATAGAAAGGGAGACAAAAGACACAAAAGCTTTCTCGTAGGCTCAACCAAAAATATGTTTACTGGATATCATACTTTATATCAACAAGCTGTACCGAGGAAGGCAAATGGCAGACAATGATGGAAATATGTAAGGAGCGAGAAATACAAGCACGCAAAGTAAATCGATCCCTATGTAAATATGTCCACATCCAACATTGGTAACATAGTGTTATGCTCCCAACAGGTGTTTGTCCTTTAGACTGTAAAGACTCCATAGGCCATGTGTCCATGTCACATTTATCACTTGCAGAAAACTGCAGGCGGGGAGCTGTTGACCACTAATATTGGAGAGAATCAAACAGGTCTAAGCTTAGGCTACTGGCTAATCATTAATGGGCATTTTTGATGAACTCCCTATTGGAAAGAATTTCCTGGAAAAACGCTGGCTCTAACTCGGGCAGGTGATACTTGCTTCTGCTGAACTGCATATACTCCCTCCTCCCACCTCAAGGCACCCCCCCCCCCCCCCGTCTTGGACCCTCGGGGTCAGTTTTAGTGGGGTTTGAAACACCAAGCCAGCGCAGCAGCTGTCTTAAGGTCTGTGGGGGAGGAGAGACAGCTGCTGGCCGGCCAGACAGCGACGGGGACAGGGAGACGAGCGGGACGTGTTTTAGGGTTTGCAGTTGGACGGGTGCGGGAGAAGTGGAGCCTCTTGTCTGTGTTTCATTCACAACCACCACCGATACTACTTTCACTCCCATTCTCCATGTCCACTCCATGTCTCAAAGAAATGGATTGTGGGATGCTCTTCTAAACTACGAAATGTGGCATCTCACCCATCTATTTCACTCTGGGGTTCCCTGGTGTATGACCTTGCCTGAAGTATGCCCCTATTCAGAGACACTCAGACACTCAATAGGAGATTCCTGCAGTGTGAAAAGAGCAATAAAATCTTGATTCATCTGGCTGTGCCGCAATGAAGCTAATGATTCATGGATATTAGTGCTAAGCGGTGAGGTTGTGAAGCTGTGTGGGTGTGTGTGTGCATGCGTGTGCATATGTATGTGTGTGTATATGTGTGTGTGTGGGGGGGGAGGGGGTCAAAAAGAGGAGGGGGGTTGGTAGAGGAATCAATGAGGTTTGAAACTTGTTGTGACACCCCAGTGGACAAACATCTGATGTCGATTAACTCAATCCCACCGACTATGGTCACAGAATTCTAGAAGCGTAAAAGCGCTGGGACACAAGCTACAGAGAGATCCTTTCATGGTAGGCAGGTTGAGGATGCCAAAGGAATATATGTGCATGTGTTAGTGTCTTTGGACACATTCATGTGTGCGTGTGGGTGCGTGCGTGCGAAAGAGAGACACGGACAGACAAACCATAGCAGAAACACACAGAGAGACATGAGGTGAGAATAGGAGTGACAGTTTTCCGATGTGAGTAGGATTCCCTGCTTGGCACCGTGTGCAGACACCAGCACGACACCAGCGGCCCCACGGAGGGGCCGCGAACCCCACCGTCCACAAACCCCCACCATGGGCGACGCAAAAGAAACACTCAGAAATGGGTAAACCGCCGCAGTACGGAAGGGCGGCAGGGGCCACTTACTTTCAGCGTTGGCGAGGAGGAGGAGCAGACCCAGGAGGAGCAGGCCGGGTCTGGCTATGTGCATCATGGGACAGCTTGGCACCAGCATGCTTTGGCAGCCTTGGTGGTGCTGGCTCACAGGGCCCTGTGACTCAGTCGCTCTGAGTTCTCAGATGCAGGATATTCACAGCCTGCAGAGGGAGAGAGGAGAGGAGGGAGGGAGGGAGGGAGGAAGGAGAGAGAGCAGGGGGGAGGAGAGAGGGAGGAGGGGAGAGAGAGAGGGCATGAATGAAACAAAGCTGTTTGGCTCCACTGACTTTATCTATCTGCGCACATTTCTGACATACCCACACACGCTCACACAGTGGGGGTTGACAGAGAGAGGGTGATGTGCTTGCAGGGTATGTTCTGACATTTCTACACCAAACGTGTGTGTGTGTGTGTATGTGTGTGAATGAGAAGTGTGTGTGTTCATACATAGATAAAAGGAAACGCTAATAAGATTTCATCCTCACGGCACAGATTTGGTGGTGTGCTTCGTGTGCCTCGGTCAAATTGACTGTCAGATAGTATTACAGAACCTGTCTTTATCACTGTTTCATTCCATGTTAACATCTCCGTCCCGATGCCTTACCAATTAGTGAAACGTTTACGTACTCTATAGATAGATATAGATCTATATCTATCTATAGATATATATGCCATATATCTATATACATTTCTAAGGCACAGAGTTATGAGCTGTGGGGTTATTTTAAGGTGCTTGGGATGGTTAAGACGAGAACTCCCTTGACTTCATCCCCAAGTTAAAAGCCTCATCCCACGTGTGCCATCAAGTGACCACGGAACCCGTCTGCTCCCATCCAGCTCTGTAGCCTCTCCGTTTGAGGCGGCTATCTGTTTAAAGCCCTGCCGAAATTGATTCGAACTTAGGAGGAAGACTAAAATGAATAGAGTGTGAGGTAACAAACATGGTAGCAACGGCTCCTTTATCAAGCCCTGCTTGCTCCGACGTTTAAAATCCATATGACCGAGTAGACAAGTGTTAGCAGACCCCCTGCCCCACCACCACCACCACTATCAGAGGGCGCTGTGTGAGGTAAGAAATCAATGTGACAGCGCAAGCTGGTATTAGCCAGCTCTATCCCTTGTCATCCATTTGTTAAAGCCAGGGCTTGATCCTTGGTGACGGCGCTGCAGTGGTCCTAGACGTGCTCCTCTGCTAAAGGCTAATCCAGTCCATAAGCTTTGATGACACGTTGTTTGTTAGTGCGTTAGCCTTACTAGCCTGGCCTAGCGGGAGGTTGTTATCTGAAACAAACTGACTGAAGAACTTGACTGAGAGGGAAGATCAGGCTGCCCATGAGCCCATGTGACAAAGCGTTCAACCTTTAACCTCTTCTTAACATCTGGCATTTTACTGGGTTATCGCCATGGGCTAGTCAGTTAGCGTCAGAATAAGCAACGCCACAGGCCCAGGTATGGCGCTGTGCTCACCAAGACCACGGCGGAGGAATCGCATCAGACCATTTTCATCATGATGGGATATTTCACAAGGCCTTTAGCCAATCCGACAATTTCATAAACAAAGTCGAAAATGCCCCAGGCGCAATCAGCGAGGCAGACGATGACAAAGTATCTCATTTCCCTGTTACCCATCAACACCCTCTCTCTCGAGCTGCGCTCTCCCTCTTTACTTTGTGGCGTTCAAAAGGCAGGGAGGACGGGGAAAGATAGCGCACCTGTCACACTCGATTTGTGTCTCGGGGAGAAAGACACGACTACCTGTCTCTGGGAGCCGTGCGCCCAGCGGCAAGCGCTAGTGGGGAGCGCGTGGAGAAGGGAATCAATTTGAGGCAATCTCTGCCCCCCACTATTTCACACACAAACCCACTCTGTACACTGGCACACAAACACCCGCGGACGCACAAACACAACTATTGAAAAACAAATACAATCAAACTATTTTTTTTATTACATATAAATACAATATGATTGCTCTCGCCAAGGTGAGCATTTACTCTAAATCCAACAACAGAACAGTCTTACGTGCGAAGACACCTTATGATGAAAACAAATCATCTCTTACTGGGGATTGATATTCACAAGATCTTCTCCATGCATCCATGCTCCCGACACCAGGCGAAAGCCTCCGTTAATTAATGTAGTGCCCATTTCCCATTATGACACAATGTGAACAAGGGCTCGCTATTAGAAGCCCTCCCTCTCTCCCTCCATCCGCCCTCCCTCGCCCCAACCTCTCCCTCCCCTTTGCTACGCGCGCTCACACACATGCTGACACAGACAAACAAAGCCATCTGCCTGTTGTGAGTGCAGCTGAGGAGGGACAGGAAGCCTGCGCCATGCCTGTAAGCACGACCAGGGTTATGGGAACGCCAGCACGACTCGAAAGCGACAGGTATTACAACACCTGCTGGCCAGGTGTTGTGTTCGGACTGGCGGGACAGCCAGGATGCTCAGGAAGATGGAAATGTGTGTTTGTCCTCTCCTTGGTGCCCGCTGGGAGTGCCTCGCCTGCTGGACATGGTGGCTGAGTGCATGCCAATACCATGTGTAGCTTTTTGCTTCGGTGTTGGGGCCCCACCCAAAACTGCTTGTCATGACTGTGCGCGTGTGCGTGTTCGTGTGTGTGTGCGCATATGGTCGTTCAGGTCCTCATGTAGCCTGGCATCACAGAAAATAGATCATTTTCAGGTAGTTCAGCACAATTGGTAATGACAACAGTGCACTCAAGGTTTATTAAAAGAGAAAAGAAGAAAAAAAAAAACTTTTTTTCTTTCTTAATTCTTCGAAGTCCCTGCCGGTTTTCTTTGTGTTCCATTCAGTGGTGTTCTATTCAAAGGGTTTGCTGGTGATAGCATCATGTATTATTAAACAAAGCCTGACAACATGCACAGTGTTAATTAGAAAAGGGGGAAGTCGTGGCTCGGAAGCCTGGCGGAGAGAAGGGCTTGGTGTTTTGTTCTTTGTCTCTCTCTCCCCCTCTCTCCCCTTCTCTCTCTATCTATCCACAGATTATTATCACTGTGAGAGGTTGATAGAGACGAAGGGAGGCAGAGATTTTCTGGAAAATGGAAAGCCTATCACGGCTCTTTCCTTTTGCTTCTCTGCAGCAGTTGTCAGTTCTTTTTCCAGGTAATTAATAGATCATATATGTGTATATACAGGCGGGTAACTAACTCCGGAAGACACATTTTAGGCCTCTAAACCATGGTGACATGGAGGAGTCCCCGCTCTGGTGTGGTGAATCGTGTCTGCTTGTGCTGTGGTGGCAGTTAATATACATCATACATGCTATGCTAGTATGCTAGCCTCATACTGTCCTCAACCTCGCACTTAAGCACACATCTGAGGGCAAACAAAAGCAAAACAGTCGAGGCAGCGGTTATTGATGTGACCGTCTTTAACAGATTCAGTCTGTGCAAATGACTTTGGACTCATCCTCGCGTGCGAAAGTGTCTTTGTTGAGGCGTCCGTGGCTCGGTGGGGTTCTGGAGAGCTGATGCATCGTCGTGCGTGGCCCTGTCCCCTCCCAGTGAGAACGGCCTACGTGGAAACTGTTTGAGATCGTGCAGGAAAAAAAAACGACAAAAAAAACAACCCCAAGAAGAAATAAAGCGCACGCAAACATACCGAGGACAACTACTAAGCCCAAAACTCTTTCCTTCTAATTGTCAAAACGCACGCAAATAAACAGCCCTGTCCGCCTGACTGAAACTGCGGGCATTGCCGAAGTCTTGCACTTGGAACAATTGACCTGGCAGCGTGGCAACGCAGAGCAAAAAGTGGCCCTCTGCTTAGATTTATGAGATGTTCCTTTCCATTTCCTTGTGGTCTGTGGGGAGCAAATAGTACAGCCTTTACATTTACCAAAGCCTGAGGGAAATCAACAACTACTCAGCTTTACAGCAAGGAAGAAAGTTGAAGTATTACAGCCAAGGTTGTATAACGTCTCCCACCGACTCCCTTCTAAACGCCACGCGACATGACAAAGTCAAGCGCCGGATGACTGCGTATCGCTAAATTAAGGGTAAAAATGGTGAAACTTAGCAACCCTCGGGTCAAAGGGCATCCTTAAAGAGGGTGCGGGGCATCGTATAGCCATCTATCCCAGTCTCCCTCGCCTCCGCTGATACGCGGCAGCATTACAGGAGGGAAGTGATGGGAGAGGTTGTTTGCACGCCCACGCAAGGAGCCCCAGGGGTTATTTGACTCTGTCATATGATTGGAGTTAAGAGAACATCTCCTGTCTGTCCTCCTCCTCCTCCTCCTCCTCTCTCTAGCAACCGTGAACCTCCCTCCATCCCTCCATCAAAAGAGTTAAGATTGGCAGGGAAAGATGCTCGCCCTTAACGGGAACAAAAAACCAAACCAAGTAGAAACAAAGGTGCATTTTATCTTCTCTCATCCTCTCTCTTCTTATTGGGGTGGGGGTGGGGGGGGACGACGACTGTGATTTGAGGCTGGCACCGGGACGTTTCTCACGCTGCGGCCCAGATCGGCGGTCCTGTGTAATAACATCCCTCCGGCGCAGCTAAAGCCGTGCCCTCGAGTGCCGCCTTCATGGAAGCCTCTGAGGGCCGCGGCTTAGAGGGCTTTATTTGCTCAACTTATTTACTTTTCCTCCCTCCCTCAGACCTCAGTCAAACAAGCATCCCACGCTCGTAAATAATATTTGGGAGACTTGTCCCAGGCCCGAGTAGCGATGCCGCCCAGTTTGCTAGAATGTCAGGCTTGTTTGTGTTTCCACTGCAGCTAGCAGGCTAACACTAATACTAGAGCTAATGGCCTTTTGAGGAAAACTCACCGGTGTTTATGAGTGACATCTCCTACCAAGACACAGACTGTGATAAGCTAATTGGCTGGGGTGACATTTTCTTCTGTCATAATTGGCTCAGAAGCACCTGCTGTGGCTGGAACAAGAAGGCTACTGCAATCTCATTGGAACACTGCACTAGGTGTGTGGAGGAGAAATGCCAAAGCTATTTCACCTTCGGAGGGAAAATAAACAGTCTCTGTTGTTGAAGCCCTGGACTTTGAGCAATTTGCTGATAAAGTTTGTCTAATGTGAGGCTTTTTTATATGAAACTGGCCGACAAAGGCAGCACAGATTAAACCTTACTACTAAGCTTATCAACTGGGGCCAAGTAGCTGTTAGCTTAGCACAATAGAGGCTCAACTGAACTGAAATGTTTTTCAAAGCTTGCGTTGTTTCTTCACAAAATAGTTATCAAAGGGCAGGTCAGGGTAATGTTTTCACAGTTTGGAAGGAGTGCATTTGTTTAAGTCCACAGGCCAAGGCAGTGGCCTGATGCACTCTCTATGTACCGAACCTTATCTACTCAGTCTAATTCTACACAAGGGCAACCAGCACTGCACCTCAACCCGCATTGCTCAATTCTCAAACTCTCGTCTGCTCTTACACATTTTCAGTTTCTCGTCAGCGGACACAAAAAAAACACACACACACACACAGTTCCAGCAGCTGTTGAGTTTAGATAGATGATCGCGTAGTACAGGACCCTGACCGTACCAGTCTGGTGACTGATTATCACAGTGGCCTTTCGGGTTGTTCCCCATACAACACACGTGCGCGCACACACACACGAACCAACACACACACAAGGTTACACAACCTTTTCTCCAAGTTCCAGGGGCAGAGAGAGAGCAACAACAACACACTCCATCTCCGACCGGCTGTTAAGATTTACCAGCATGACCCGGGCGACCTTGGCACACGCACGTCTCCATTCAGAGCCATTGGGAAACGATGCATTTTGAACAGACCACAGCGGGGTGAAAAAAGCATCACACTGCTCAATCAGCTCCCCTATAAGGTGATTGCCATGCCAGCGACTTGCGAGGCTTTAGTGGAATGGCGGGCCCTCTCTTATGCTTTTTACCAGGGGGGGTTTCCTCCAGTCGCGCGGCGTGCGTGTTCCCTTTGTGGTGCGAGTCCTTTTAAAAGAGCAGAGAGGCACTGGGCTCGGGCGCCAAGGACATTTGTGTACAAAAGGTGTGTTTACTGTGTGTGTGTGGGGGGTGGTAGGGTTTTTTTTTAGGTGGCAAGGAACTCATTATCGTGCAAACAGACTGGATCTCGAGTGCCTCTTGTGTGAGGGGATGGGGAAGGGGGAGGGGAGGGGGGGGGGGGGGGGGGGGGGGGGGGGGGGGAGCAGAAAACACACAGCAGAGCCGACTCGGCAGCAGCCAACCTGGAAGAGTCAGGATTAAATTTACGCCGCATGAACAGGGGAGGGCTAAATCATGTTACATATTATGAACCAGAAAATATGGGGGAGGAAGAGAGAGACGGTTTAGAGAGAGAAAGTGTGTGGATGGGGGAGGAGGAGGAGGAGGTGGGGGGGGGGTGCTTTGCCAGCTTTCCTTATGCCTGCATACCGTACACAGACAGAGGGAGACAGATGGATTGGGGGGAGTGGAAGGACCGGAGAGGAAAGCGAAAAGCAAGCATGTGAGAGCTGCAGGCAGAGCTGCAGAGGGGGTGATAGCCCAGGGTACGCTAGCAGGCTGGAGATGTCATTTCCCGGCGGCCGGGAGAGCGGAGAATGGGCAATGGTCTTCGATGGGAGGGTGAGGACGTGGTCCTCCCAGATCCCCCCCCGGGCGACCAACACACACACACCTGATCTCTCTCCCATACACACACACCTGATCTCTCTCACACACATGCGCACACACCTGATCTCTCTCACATACATGCACTCCCACACACACACACACACACACACACACACACACACACACACACACACACACACACACCATACGCTCACGGCATCATGACATAAACCCCCCACATAGCCTCAGCATGGAGGGATGAATAATCTTGCTTCCTAAAGGGAGGAGGAGAAACGAGGAACGAGAGGGAGGGAGAGAGAAGGGCTGTTCCCTGCCCTAACTCATGCTGTTTCACAGAGAGCACAGGAGTTCTACCCTCCCCACACCAAACAGCATTCCACCGAGACTAGCAAGCCACTCAAGCATCTGGGACAGAGCCTTCCAATATCTGAATAATACACACGCTTCATATTAGACAGCAGACTTGAATAGGCATTCACTTTTTCACAGGTAGCAACCACTTCGCTTATCAAGTGTGCTGAAGTAACTAGTTTGGAGGTGCTCAGGTCCCGCTGACATTTCAGCACTGTTTGTAGCCATGCCAAGATGTTTGGTATGGAAATGGCCTACTTAACCGTACGACGTGGGATGTAAAGAGAAGCTTACGGCGTACACGTTACGCTCAAAAGGGCAACGCAACAATTAAAATGCCAAGTGTCTCCCATTATGGAAATGCTAATTTGCTGCGATAGACCTGCAGCTAAATGTAATGGTGTGTTATATCTGCGCGCTTCGGCGCTCGGCGGTGAGGTTTGAGGGGCAGAAACCCCCCGTTTGCTTTTGGTTAGCTTAGCGCAGCGTGCGGCGCTAAGGCGAGACAATTCCCCGCTATGTTAGCGAGAGTGGGCCGCGGAACGAGACTTGAACGGCGATCCCTTCACACGGCGGCTCTTGAGACGTGTCAAGATGTCGGAGATTGAAAGCATAGCATGGGGTTGTATGGAGTCGGGGTGCCATTTTAATTAGATAGGACTTTTTCATATGGGTGATGAGACGGGTAACATCAGTGTTGTACCTCATGCGTACTACAGGCTTAAACAATGGGGGACTGATCTTTTCTGAAGGAGTTCTAGAGGACCTCCAGATATGCCGATGGGAGGAGCTACAGAGTTTCTAGAGAAGAGAACATGGATTCCTCACCTGGCTGTACCATGTTCACACACAGTCATCTCAAGGTGCAACAAGAGATAACGTATCAAACTCTGCATGGACCGAAAGAAGGCAACTGGACACAAATATTGGCAAAGACATTAGACTGACTTTGCTGAATAAGCAGTGAGCTAGGAAGCTCTGTTGCTGTGTTTGTCTCTTGCAAAATCCCTGATAACATTGCCAAGGCCCACGCTAGGTAGGTTGGGTTGGGCAGCGTGGGAAAGGCTGAAAACTATCTCCGTTCTGGCCAGTTTTGCTGAAGTCGCGTTTCGAAAGTTAAACACCTATCCTTTTATGTCTGTTGTGGCTACCTTGTGGCGCTTAGTTGTTCGGAAGATCAAAATATTTTGGAATCTCTCAGACATCTTTGGAAAGGTACACTAAGAACCGAGGGATTTTGGTCTTCGTCTCTGAGATCGCGCGTTGCCACTTGGGGTTGGAAAAAGCTGACGCGCTTGAGTAATTCTAGTTTACTACAATAGCCGAGTGAAGAGAAATGCAGCCTCAGATAACATCCTGTGACTCTGAAAGACCATTTAGAATGACTCTTAAAAATCGGGCTTCTGTTTTTTCAGTGAGCTTGAGATAAATTTTCACAAAAAAAAAAAAATGCCTTCAAATCCACACAAAATGTCACGGCAGAATCCAATATATTCCACCAATGTCTCGAAACAATACAAAAACAAAATAGCTATTCGACAACTAATTTCCTCTCGCTCTTTCTTCTGCTTTAAATGGATCCTACAACCATGACCGGGGTTTGTTTGTCATCTTTTCTGTTGAGATAAACGCTTGTCTCCTGCCTCCGATAAAGAAATGATCGCTTCAGGAGTGTGTCCTAAAGATGTGTACAAAACGGCATCGGTTAACTTCCTCCTGGTTCGAGGCTTCTCCTCCGGTGCTTCTCGACGTGCGGAAACACTGGCTGATTTTCTCTCTCCGTCAACACACAAATTGAGAGAGCGAAATGCTTTTGTCCTTTAGCCATCAGGGAACAAATGAATACTACTATGAATAGACAGCCTTTCGAGTACCCATCCCCCTTCAAACTCAAACAGTATCTCTCTCTCTCTCTCTCTCTCTCTCTCTCCCAACTGTATGATGAGGACAGTCCTGCCACCTCATCTCCCCTGCTGACAGACACTTTTTTCCCCCCGTCCTAAACCGGCTGTTGACTGACTGCCTGAGCACCTTATCATTAACTGGGGCTGCCTGCGCCAACTGGAGGGGCCTCTAGTTGACAGGAGCCCAGTCTCCCCTGGTGCTGCCAGCCTTCACCCCCCACCAACACCACCGCACCCCCCACCAACACCACCGTCCCCCCCGCACCATCCACTCCTCTCGGCACGCCCAAGTGTCATCTTAGAGAGATGGGCCCCAGGAGCTGGGGATTAGGACTGCATAATTACCTATTTAAAGACCCTAATTGAGCATTTCATTAAGAGGCTGGTACAGGGACTCTGCCACACCAAAGCTTCTAGGGACATGGATGTCGTGTGTGTGTATGTACACGAGCTCTAGCGAAATGAATCTCGATTTCCAAGGGTCTCCTTTGACTGAAACGGTGTCTTGTCTGCTGCTAAGATGACAAGTAGCTAGTAATGACATCACAAATGTCAGTAAATACATTACAGATGGAGTGGTTCACGGAATGCGTCCTCCTGATCTGTTAACATTAGAACCTAAAATCACCCTCATGGATCACAAACATGCACATCTTCGAAGGCTCCACACGCCACCTAGACTGTATTGCAATAAATCCCCCCCTAAATGCTGCATGCGCACAGACTTCCCCGACTTTGCGGGCAAACCTTTGTATGGCCCGCATGCCCGACTGTCAGGCTGTTAGCCGACGCTAAATGAATGAGCCGTATATTCTCATTGTTTTACTTGAGAGAAGCCGTTACTGTGTGAGCTGCACCTAGATTCTTATCTCCTGCTGTTCCTGGAGAAGGGAGCTAGCCAGCCATATGAGCTGAATGATTCCCTTGTAGTTTGGTGACAGAGGAGGTATCAGCACCTCTCTGGTCAAGTCGATGCCAGACCGCAATAGGATCGCCGACAAGGCAGATTGAAACAAATGTAAATGTGTCACGTTCTACACGATGCAATGAGACGATGTACTATTGAGGGAAACTATGCAGAGCGGTACAGTCCAAACAGTTTCACGAGGATGTGAACTGAACTGATTCCACTATAGAGAAAAATGTGTGTGTATATGTGTGTGTCTGTGTGCACATATCGTTTTATAGTTTTCTCCAAAAATTCCTTCTGCTGCCGACAATAGATAGCTAGCAAGCTAATGATGTTAACATTGTCAGCCGTCAAACTTATCCTTTCATCGCTTCTGTCAACGCTGCCATTTTCAGCACTGGAGAAAAGAAACTCATTTGTCAGGCACCACAATGACACATGGGCGAAATGTACGCTATCTTTTCTTCATCTGTCAAACAGAAGCAGAGATAGTACAATTATTAGAAGTGATGTTTGGCCTTTGAAGCATCTGAATTGATGGTGGCGACTGTTAAAACAGAGATCTTTACACACACATCAAAACCAGCTTCTATCCCTTGAAGTCTCTTATCTCCCAAACTATCCTGATGACAAAAGAAAGTGTCGATAGCCGCATCGGTACAACTGGTCCAATCCCCCCCCAAATTTACAACAATACACCTAATCCCCTACTGTATTATACCACGCAGTCAGTTGATTCATTAGCTCAACAGCATTAATCAAGAACACAACAGGGGTTGGAGTAGGTCTACCATGGTCAAACAAGGCTGATGGTGTTGTTCAGTCCCTGGGAAAGGGTCAGTCTGGACTGAGGCCAGCACAGCATTCTCTGGCCCTTGTTCTCTCCAACCAGTGTATAGTCATGTGGAGAAAGTTAACAGTCAGGAGGAAGTCAATGTGACCTGATTTCAGGCCTGGCTACTCTTATTGTCTCTCTCCTTATCTTCCCTCTCTCTCCTTCCCTTTTTTCCATATCTCCCTACTCTTCTTCCCAATTACCCTTGTTGGCTTGGTGTGACAGCAGTTGCTGGCAGTTCTCCTCTGTGATTGAGGTATTTGCTGAATGTCTTGCTGTGGAATGGCTAAAGCTAGCTGGAGGCTATTGGAGTAGCTGGGGGCAGCTAACAGCTGCTAACTGCTACTGCTAAACTGTCACTCCCCTTGGGAATTCCTGGCCTGCTGGTTGAGTAGTTGCCAAAACGCTCATGGGGGTAGTGACAAGCCGATTTCACACATGCAGTTATGCTATTGCCGTCCAACCTCCTTCGCAAAATGCAAAGAATTCCATTTTTGGGGTAGTTGAGGCCCAATAACGGGGATTGTGCTGCTTTGAAATACAACTTAATTACAGCTGAGAGGTAAGTCTTTTGGATCAAACCTGATCTGCTTTCTGTTTGGTCCTGCGTGTTGTGTTTGGTCCTGCGTATTGTGCTTGGTCCTGCGTGTTGTGCTTGATCCTGCGTATTGTGCTTGGTCCTGCGTGTTGTGTTTGGTCCTGCGTGTTGTGTTTGGTCCTGCGTGTTGTGTTTGGTCCTGCGTATTGTGTTTGGTCCTGCGTGTTGTGCTTGGTCCTGCGTATTGTGTTTGGTCCTGCGTGTTGTGCTTTGTCCTGCGTATTGTGCTTGATCCTGCGTGTTGTGTTTGGTCCTGCATGTTGTGTTTGGTCCTGCGTATTGTGTTTGGTCCTGCGTGTTGCGTTTGGTCCTGCGTGTTGTGCTTGGTCCTGCGTATTGTGTTTGGTCCTGCGTGTTGTGTTTGGTCCTGCGTATTGTGTTTGGTCCTGCGTATTGTGTTTGGTCCTGCGTATTGTGCTTGGTCCTGCGTATTGTGCTTGGTCCTGCGTGTTGTGCTTGGTCCTGCGTATTGTGTTTGGTCCTGCGTATTGTGTTTGGTCCTGCGTGTTGTGTTTGGTCCTGCATGCTGTGTTTGGTCCTGCATGCTGTGCTTGATCCTGCATGTTGTGTTTGGTCCTGCGTGTTGTGTTTGGTGCTGCGTGTTGCACAGCCAAGCCCAATTTAGTACCTTTCTTAGCCATGGGAGGTTTGGAGATATGGGAAAATAAACAACAAAAGGATTGACAGAAAGTAGCCGCCATCAGCAGCCATGACACTTTTACGCACCCATTCAAACTGAATGACTGACAGTCCAGCACTCACGCCACCAAGCCTCCACCTCCAAGATGGACATTGTTTTGTTTGTTTTTCATTCAGTCAGGCGCAGTGTCGCCAAGTCCAAAGGAAAGCGTGCGGACGCTGTTATCTGTGTCTGCTGCCATGTCGGTTCCAGGACGCTGAAACGAGATAGGCGTCGCCTGGGATGGAAGGATAGCGCGGAACTCCTGGAGCCTAAACCACAAGGCCTGGTTCCCTCTACTGCAGGGGCCGTTTCGCCTTTTGTTGCCAGCGTGCGAGACGGGTAACTCCTCAGCTCCCAGCAGGTGTTTGAAGTTGGATCTCTGGCCTCCGAGGTGTCTGACTTCCCTTCCGTTTGGAGATGGAGAAGGGGAGGGCTTTCTTATCCTAATCTCTGGCTTGAAACTCCGCTGACTAACTCCTTTCCTCTTTGTTGTTGTACAATGGGCTTGGCACAGCGACAATAAGCTTCAAAGGCTGAAATGTATTCACGTACATAAATGGCAGATTGGCAAGGAGTACATAAACGGGGAGCTGCATAATCTGCTAGCGGAGAAAGAGAGAAGGAACAAACCCCTTTGTATAAGGGTGTGTGTGTGTGTGTGCCTTTGTTGAAAGCGCTGCGTTTCAAGGGCTTGCTACTGATGTGATGGCTGATTACAAAGTAGGCCCTTATCCTTGGTGCTTTTAAAACCTAACTACGATGGATATTGTTCAACGCAACTGCCAACGCTGAAGACTGAGGGCTTACCTACTGACTTATTGTAATTGGCTGTGGGCTTTGACATCAACTTTTGTGGGTGTCAGGCAATTACAAAGACCAGATCTCGCCTATGTTTACGACAAAGACGAAAGCTCTTAATCCAAGGCCAATCCAGCCATTTTATTTACACAAGCATCTACTCAAAATTAAACACAGGGCCTAAAATGTTGCACGCACACACAAACACACACACACATGTGGACAACTACACCGAAACTGTGTAAACAGAAATGACACTAAAACAAACATCCTAGATAAGCACACATGCAAAAAGCACAAAACACATATTCGCCCACCCTGCCTTCCAAGCCGTACTACATTAACCTAATGGATTACCAGGGTAAGGTTGGTATGACCTAAATAAGCAATGCTGTGGAACAGCGTCTGTGTGTGTGTGTGTGTGTGTGTGTGTGTGTGTGTGAGCGAGTGAGAGAAAGACAGGGAGAGATAAAGTATGAGGGGAGGGCATAGAGGAAGCCCAGATGGTCGTGGAAAGTGGCCATGCCTACAGAGTGCATCCATCACATATATTACTACCATTGGGCGTGTGCGTGCGTGTGTGTCAGCGTGCGCTTGCACATGTGCGTGTGGAAGCGTCAGCACCGGTGGATCACCGCCAGGGAGGAAGGTCTTCTTGTCTCTGCCACGATGGGAGATGCCCAGGCGCACGCGCTCACTTTAGCGATACGAGGAGTCAGCGCGCCACCGACCACAGTCCCAGAGGCGATGTGTCTGAACGCTGACATGACGTGTGGCTTTCGGCTGACCGAGCCCCCTTGTTTCCTCAGAGATGCTTGGTGGCCTCCCCCCCTCCTCTCTCCCCCACCCTGGCTTAGTTCCAGTTCTGGCCATCCCAGTGTGACGAGGGGAGAGGGAGGTGGGAAAAGGGGTAGGGGGCTCAAACACCAGAGTCGTTCGGACCAGAGTCCGCAGGCACCATCAGGACCAATCTCACCCGGCTGCCCCCTCTATCACCTTCCTCCACAAGGGACATCCATCTAGATTTTCTGCGGAGTGCCAAAACAGGGAAGGGGGAGGAGGATGGGATGGTGATGGAGGGATGAGATGAGAGGGAGGCGTGGAGGGAGAAGGAGTACTCTGATAAGGCAGATAAGGGGGGGAGTGTACGGCTGGAATCCGAGGAAGGGATCTAGGGAGCCCAGGCAGGAACGCCGGGGGAAGAGAAACTTCATCTTTATCTAATTATGGGCATTTCAGGGAGGCAGATAGTGCGAAGGTTTCTGCAAGATAGCGGGTATTATGCTCTGCCCTTGATTCACTTCGCTCGCTCGCGTGGACGCGCACACACACATGTGCACTCTCCATCTTACACACACACACACACACACACATACACACACTTTTGCTCAGTGTATAAACACACACAGTCACACATGCAGGGGCCAGGGCCGAGTGCCATAACAGGCCGAATGAAATATATTCAGATTAGAAAGGTGTCGCATTACGTTCCGGCCGGATGATAAATACACCGGTTAGCGCTGCCATTAATCTCTCTACGCTGTCCGCCTCAGGACATGGTGAGCCAAGCAGGGCGGCGGTGAAGCGCGGCTGCTCCCAGTCCGCACAGCGGAGGACGGGGTGGCGGCATAGGGTCGCCAGACCTGCCTGGCGATACACGGATGCCATCTCGGTCTCCGCATGCTGATTGGACGGGGGGGTTGGAGGTCGCAAGGGTTGCATGTCCTGCTGTATAAGACCGCTGATAGGGATGTCTGGGCGTGTTCGGGTTTTTGCGCTGTGTTGGTGTGTGTGTATGTGTGTGTGTGAGATAGATCTACATCCTCCCACCTCCCTCTCTCCTTTCTCACCCCCCCCCTGCCCTTTTGGTGTTAACCCACACCTATCTTTCTCCACCCATTCATCTTTGTCTCTCCATCCTTCTCTTTCCACCCTTCTTTCTACACCCCTCTCTCCAGCCATCTCTCTCTCCACCCTTCTCTCTCCATCCCTCTCTCCACCCCTCTCTCTCCATCCCTCTCTCTCCATCCCTCTCTCCAACCCTCTCTCTCCATCTCTCTCCAGCCCTCTCTCTCCATCCATATCTCCAGCCCACCCTCTCTCTCTCTCTCTCTCTCTCTCTCTCTCTCTCTCTCTCTCTCTCTCTCTCTCTCTCTCTATCTCTCTCTCTCTCTCTCTCTCCAGTGGGGTTTCCTGACACATTGCCCCTGACTGGCAGACTCTAAAGCAGGACATTGTCTTGCTAATGAATGCCGGCCATAAAACATGGCAGCACTGAGAACACCACACACACACAGGTACACTGACACACACACACAGTTCACTGGTGGAAGCAGCACATCCCTTGAGCAAACAGGAGCCGCGGCGTGCTCCCCTCAGGGCTCGTCAGATGGACAACTGGGCCAGCGGAGCGCCCCCGCAGCATAAACACGGGAGGTCAGAGGTCAGGAGCTGAGGACTTGAGCTGGGATAAATAGGTGGCAGAATGGTAGGTGTGTTTATATTCCAGATGCCCCGACACCCCCCCCCGCCTCCTCCTCCTCCTCCTCACACACACACACACACACTATGCATCCCCTCTCCGTGCATTTGACGGAGTGTGACTGCGTGTCTCCGACTGCCTTCTGGGATCAGAGGGGATCCCACTTTATGACGATCTTGTCTGAGTGAGGGAGGGGGGTTAAGGGGAAGGAGGAAAGATGGAGGTTAATGCCCTTCCTTGGCTTCCGTAAGCAGCCACATTTTGCAAAGAAGACCCCCCCTCCCCCTCCCTCCCAGCCTCTACCTCCCACCCCCAACCCATTTATCCTGGGGGCCTTTGCTAAGAGTATTCTTTTATCTACACTTACAGTAATGGGTTTGGTGGGATAGCGAGAGCCAACAGAGATCAGGTGACTGTACAGTAACCTTATGTGTTTCTCTGTGCCGTGATGTGCTGGCTGGAAGATAAGGATAAGTAGTCAACAAAGTGTCTATGCACTTCCAGCCCAACATATAAAAAGACCTGCGCTAATCACGTGTGCGTGCGCACAGTCGATACTCTTACGTAAAGACGGGTAAGTCGTAAATGTATTGCCTGCACTCCTTGTGTTAAGTGCTGCCGTAAGATTAGAATTTAAGACCAACTGATGCACTGTATGTTGGGTCTAATCTCAATCCACTCGTCCATCGATCACATCATTGTCAAACGCAGCGAGGATAACTCTGTTCGAAAGTGAGATCAGTCTAACAGGCGAACAAAGCCCCACTGAAATAAAGATTTCAGCTTTTCAGCTTTATTAGAGGCAGTGTGTGTGTAAGAGAGAGGAAAGGGAGGAGTGTGAGAGTGAGGGGATGAGGGGTTTTGTACCATGACGGTTGCCAGGATGCCCCAAACAGCACTTGATACTATTTATCTGTGGCACAGTAACTGCTGACATATTGTTACCAGTAGTTATACGCCGTCCTATGAAACAGTAGGCCAGTTTACTGTCACCTAAGACAGCCCCTGCCTCTTACCCATACGTTCAATATTCAGAATCAAGAACACAGTCAAACTTACGCTTGCCTACTAAATGGCTACTTTGGTATGTTTGTGTGCTTTGGGAGACAAGGCCTGTCTAGGGGGAGCGAGTGGGAACAAGAGAACAGAGCACTGAGATGGACCAGTATAAACTCCTCTATTTCAGTGTGATTAGCTCCAAGCGGGGTTGTAAACCATGCAGTGCCGTTGTTAAACGGTTTAGTTCACAAGGTGACTGTAAAAGGAGAGGGACGAAAACTTACTGCATATTGGCCTTCTCAATAAGACACACACACACAAGCACACACGCGCGCACACACACGAGTGACGACAAACGAGAGACCGCAATGAAAACATAAACGGAAAAAAACAAAACATGCACCACGCTTTCTTCTTGTGTTTTTAAATTTACGGAATTTCAGCATTCCCCCCCGGTGGCGTTGAGCTCCATAAAACCCAGACAAGGAGGTTGGAGGGCGCCTTTAACGGGGACTCCATGCAGAAATAGACGTGTTTTACTGCCACAAACAAAGTGATGTGACCTGGAAAGGTTGGGTTTTTCACTAGATAATGACTGCGGTTTCCCGTCAGCCCTCCACATGAGCTCTGACTACTCGTCTGGGCTACGCTGTCTTGGTTGAACTCTGGCTAATGAAGATCACATCGGTCCAGCGTTCAGGAGGCAAAAACCCACAAAGAAAGGTTTGGTCGGAAAAAAACGACTCCCTTCTGACTGTACGCAGTGTTCCCATCACAAAGAACCTCTCTCGTGGTGGCTTGATATCAAAGCAGATTGGAGCTAGTTGAGTTTGGGTATTGATGTTGATGTACAGTGTTACTGGCTGTTGGACAGAGGGGACAGAGCGAGACAGACAGACCTCTGAAGAGGACTGGAGTTTCTCCGCCAGTGCATTTTCGGAAGCACAAACCTCAAAGCTGGATTGATCTTTTAGCCTGCTTTATTGATCCCCATCAATGTGGAGGAGAACAAGCTCCTGGCATTAAACACAGGTTGGATGAATACACTACTACAAATAAACATTGAAATAAATCATCTAAAGACTTGGAGTTGGAAAAACAAGTACAACATAGACAAAGATTGTCAAGTAAGAGTAGTGGAAAAGAGAAAAACGGAATACATCCTCCATACACTTTGAGTGTAAACATCAAGTATCTCGTAGCTTTTAAGAATTTGGCGTGTGAGAGGAGAGGCGCTTGAACAAATGTCCTTGGCCTTCTACATTTTATGTGCTTTCATAATCCACACTCTACAGAACTGGCTCCCAGTTAACTTAATCACTGTGACGCCCATTCTCATAAATATGCAAATATCTAACACAGACATCCACAGTGCTTTGGAAGGGGCAAAGACATTGAGGGGGAACACAATGTCCCTCAAAAGAGCACATACTTGGGCACCAAAGTCAAAACTGTCACAATATAACCAGCTCATGTGAGCCAGCTCTCCAATAATGTGTTGTTGGGTGTCCCCATGGCAACATGCGTGGCAAATAAGCGGCACGCTCAGTTGTCCCGGCGAATCAAATCATCCCGAAATGGGAATGCTCCACGCCGCCCTCATCAATGGCACTTCTTTAGAGTGGTTTTATTTCCGCTGTGGCAACGTTTAAGGAGACGAGGAAGGCCAATAAAGCGTTTGAAAAAATGACCAAAAAAAACCCTCTGTTCATTTTCTGTTATACTAGCCCCCCACCCACCATCACCACCACCCCCAAAATTTCAAATAAAAATGAGCGATTCAATGGCACAATGGATGGCTGCATCATAATGGCTGGGAATGTCGTTCTACCCCTGTCTGTGCTCCCCTCCAGACCACTGCATCTCTAGTAAAGCAGGGCTCCACAGACTGGAAGACGACATCGGTTTGGGAGTCGATGGGGTGAAGAGGGAGTTGGTGTGCGTGTGTGTGTGTGTGTGTGTGTGTGTGTGTGTGTGTCTGTGTGTGTGGGGGGGGTTGTGTGAAATTGGTGGGGGTATTAAAGGCATTACAATCTGCCTGCTAGCGCCTCAGCCTGAACACATGTTCCGATAGCACGCTGAGAGAGAAACTTTAAGGCCTTGGCAGAGAGGGGAACCAGGGAGAGTTGCGTAGAACTCTTAAATGTGTGTGCCTGTGCTTAGGGGGGGGGGGAGATTTTCACAGAGATTACTACCTCAAAGTGATCTGCATCTACATTGCGTGGGAAGATCTGTTTGTCTTTGCTGAGTTGTAGTCTGTGCCAAGTGAAGAAGTCAGCCGTACGTGTGTCTACGCGCGTGCTGATCTTAATCTCCGGCAGCAGGGCCGGGGCAACGTCTGGGTGCTAACAGCTGGTATATCCACAGCCCACCTCTCACCCGCGTGCTCCTCCCTCTCTAACTCTCTGTCTCTCCCTCCATCTCAGTGCCCTATCAGGTTGGCCTGCTGATGGCTAATAAAAGAAGCAGCCCTCGACTGTCGGCCGCTGGGCTCCTGTGATCCGTCTCCCTGAGCGGCTGTTGTGGGGCGCTCGCACTGTGAGAGGAATAGTAAAACGGACGGAAATAGAACCGAGAGGGTGAGCGAGAGAAACAGAGAGAGAGGGGGGGGAGAGAGATGGACAGACAGTGAAACAGAGAGAGAGAGGCGGGGGAGAGAGATGGAGAGACAGTGAAACAGAGAGAGAGAGAGGCGGGGGGGGTGGAGAGACAGTGAAACAGAGGGAGAGTGAGAACGAAAAAATAAGAAGAAAAGAGAGCAAAAAAGATGTCTCAGCTGCTACTGGCAGAGCAACAGAATGAGCCACAAGAAAAGGGTCCTGGTCGTTTTCTGGGCTTCCCCAGGAGTTAATCAGCTAATCGATAGAGATGCAGTCTCTCATAAAGAGCTCCACTGGGATCTGTTACCCAGGGATACAGACTGAGGGAAGCATCTTCACACCAAGGCTCACCATAAACTACCTGTAAAAAAAAAAAAAAAAGTAACAATGGGAATATGGATTTATCAACATACAGGGATGTCTTGTTTTTAATGCTATCGACTTTTGGCACAGCGCTTAAAATGCACTTACGAGTGGTCTCACAGCTTCATCCAATCGCAAGCACTCAGTGGGTTTCGCCCAATCTCAGGCCGTAGAAGACCACCAGAGCAGACCAGCTGACCCTCCTGCTTCTACCCCTCCAGACTTCAGAAAGGGAAAGGGCAAAGGACTCTGGGACTCATTCCCAGGCCTGACCCCAGGAGGACTCCCAGAATTCCTGGGGTCCACAGGGACAGCTTTGATGCGTCTCCTGAAGTAGCTTCTGGGGCCTGGATTGGTCAAGGCCACCCGGGAGCCCCTCCCCTATCAGCATTCCAGTGTCAGGAGACGTGAGAGTCGGACCATTCCTACCGCGTCCGAAATAACAGCTCCAGACTGGGCTGGAGGGGAAGTGGTGTATGATGTGGCGATGACCTGAAGCACCGGAATATTTAAATAGCCGGCCATGTGACCCTCCACCGCACACCCCTTTCCAAATGCTCACGCACACAAACTGAGGGGTGAGGAAGAATGGGAGAGGTTTGTGTGTGTCTAGGGGAGAGAGGGTTGTGAAGGACAACTCCAGATGCTCCCAGCTGGCTATAGCCCAGCAAGACTAATACGCTCCAGCCTGCCTCATTAGGACAGACGCACACATACACACACGCACACACATACACACACACAGACCAACCTCGGTTTCCCAAACACCCTGCTGTTCAGATGGTTTTATAGTAGGAAGAACATTCCACCCCACCCCAACCCCCCCGCCCCCCGCCTGTGTTTTCTACAGGAGACACACACAGGCAGCTAAACAAACAAGTCATGTCTTAATTACTCCATGAGGGAGGCCATAGGTTATACATAGTGTTGTAGAAAAATTCACATCATAAGGCAACCATGGGGTTATATGCTGGTCTGGATTATTCCTAGAGAGGGATTGAGACTTCTCTGTCTAGGTGGGGCACTTTCCTGATGGCTGCAGGCTTGTGGGATTCTAGGCCTGGTGGAGAAGATCTTGTTCCAGCCTAGAAGCGGATATCTCAGCTGCTGAGCCCCAGGCACACACACACATGCAGGCACACACATGCACACATACACACACACACGCAGACACACACACACACACCGACACACACACACACACACAGGGTTTTTGTGGTGACTGACAGACGACCAGCGTAAAGTCATTAGCTTTTAGATTGGAAGTGTCTGGTAAATATGAGCCTATCTCAATTAGCGCTCCATCTCGCCTGCCGCATGGAAAACTGACCCGCAAAACCACTGACAGTTGCGTGTGTGTGTTTCCATACGCTCCTGAACAGACCAGCTCGTGTTTCTTAGTTAAAATATGTTTCTGGCTAAACTGTCAACCACTTGAGCACGCTGAGGCAATTTGAGCCTTGCTCCGCACATACACAAATGGGTTTGAGACACTTTCGAAAATATAGGTGGCCTCAGGAGACTGTAAGAACACAAGAAAGCCAGTCCTGTCCAGCCTGACCACAGAGCCAGGTCTCACAGGGAAACACATACGCCGGAACAAGCCAAACAACAGACAGAAGCCACACCAGACTGAGAGGGAGGGGGGTGGAGAGAGGGAGACAACGTGCTCACTCCCAAGGTCAGGATTCCTGGACTCCGGGGGGGGGGGGGGGGGGGGGGGGGGGGGGGGGAGGGGGGGGAAGAGAGAGAGAGACCCCGCGGCGAAGATGTCAGGAGTGATAAGTGCCAGAGCTGACAAGCTCCAGCTTGTTCTCTCAGTTACTCCGCCCCCCCCTCCAGATGCCAAGCAAAAGCCCATCCCCCGCCCCCCCCCCCCATGGGCGATTTCAAATTCGCAACGTGCCTTCTTGGAGGAGGCCGGCCGAGGAGTGACCCTCCGTGACTGACGACAGCGCCTCGGGTGTTTCTTCATCAAAACAAATGGGGGCGCCGCTGTTAATGGATGGCGGTTCCCCTCTTTCTCTCCTCGTCCTGCCTCGACGCTGGCTACAGTAGTCGCGGTGAGCGATGTTGCGCGCAGCGTGAGATCCATCCCCCTCGCGGCCCTATTCATCAGCGGAAGCCTTAGCTTTCTTCCTGCGCATCGCTCAAGTGGCAGGAAGGGACGCGTCTGCATTATTCATTTTTTTCGAAAGCAGACTGACATGCTTGCTCATAAGGGAAAGGCCAAAAGAAATCAAATTCTCCTGAGCGAGTTTGGTCTTGCTTTAAGCAGAATAGCTCATAAAGGAGAAGGCCAGGGAAACACTGTGGAATCGATACCAGGCGATTTATTGTCACGTTCTATAGTCATTGACAAACTGTCAAAGCATTTATTTCAGATGTGGCCGCGCTGCACGGTGAAATGGTTTGGCAGGGAGAACTTTCCCTACTTCCAAAAGAAATGAAGTCAACGTAGCAGATCAATACGGTAGGGCTTATTGAGCTGCGCGACACACACACAACAGACACAAAACACACACACACACAGGGTTTTTGTGGTGACTGACAGACGACCAGCGTAAAGTCATTAGCTTTTAGATTGGAAGTGTCTGGTAAATATGAGCCTATCTCAATTAGCGCTCCATCTCGCCTGCCGCATGGAAAACTGACCCGCAAAACCCACTGAAACAGTTGCGTGTGTGTGTGTGTTTCCATACGCTCCTGAACAGACCAGCTCGTGTTTCTTAGTTAAAATATGTTTCTGGCTAAACTGTCAACCACTTGAGCACGCTGAGGCAATTTGAGCCTTGCTCCGCACATACACAAATGGGTTTGAGACACTTTCGAAAATATAGGTGGCCTCAGGAGACTGTAAGAACACAAGAAAGCCAGTCCTGTCCAGCCTGACCACAGAGCCAGGTCTCACAGGGAAACACATACGCCGGAACAAGCCAAACAACAGACAGAAGCCACACCAGCTGAAGAGGGAGGGGGGTGGAGAGAGGGGAGACAACGTGCTCACTCCCAAGGTCAGGATTCCTGGACTTCCGGGGTGGGGGGGGGGGGGGGGAGAGAAGAGAGAGACCGCGGCGACAGATGTCAGGAGTGATAAGTGCCAGAGCTGACAAGCTCCAGCTTGTCTATCAGTTACCTCCCCCTCCCCCCTCCCAGATGCCAAGACAACAAGCCACAATCCCACCCCCCCCCCCCCCCCCATGGCGATTTCAAATTCGCAACGTGCCTTCTTGGAGGAGGCCGGCCGAGGAGTGACCCTCCGTGACTGACGACAGCGCCTCGGGTGTTTCTTCATCAAAACAAATGGGGGCGCCGCTGTTAATGGATGGCGGTTCCCCTCTTTCTCTCCTCGTCCTGCCTCGACGCTGGCTACAGTAGTCGCGGTGAGCGATGTTGCGCGCAGCGTGAGATCCATCCCCCTCGCGGCCCTATTCATCAGCGGAAGCCTTAGCTTTCTTCCTGCGCATCGCTCAAGTGGCAGGAAGGGACGCGTCTGCATTATTCATTTTTTTCGAAAGCAGACTGACATGCTTGCTCATAAGGGAAAGGCCAAAAGAAATCAAATTCTCCTGAGCGAGTTTGGTCTTGCTTTAAGCAGAATAGCTCATAAAGGAGAAGGCCAGGGAAACACTGTGGAATCGATACCAGGCGATTTATTGTCACGTTCTATAGTCATTGACAAACTGTCAAAGCATTTATTTCAGATGTGGCCGCGCTGCACGGTGAAATGGTTTGGCAGGGAGAACTTTCCCTACTTCCAAAAGAAATGAAGTCAACGTAGCAGATCAATACGGTAGGGCTTATTGAGCTGCCATGCTCTATTTGAGAGGGCCGCCTGACCTAACTGTATATTGCACCTGCCTAATAATCTGCTCGGGTCTCATCTGGTTTAATAGGAGTGGCTAAACGTTCCAATAGACAAAACATACCGATGCACTCACAGAATAGAAAAAAAAAGAAAAGGTCACTTTTATGAGTCCGCTAACATATTCCGAGATGGGAAAGTGGTGTTAAATGCAGGCGATTGATACAGAACAGAACCGAGTTGGCACTTTCAAACCGGACTGCTTGGCCCGTTGAGTGTGTTCTGAAAGAGAGATGGTGTGGTAAACATCCGGTGCCCTTGAGTAGGGCTCCAGTCAGTAGAGTTGGGTGAATAGGGCCCGCTGGCAGCGCCATGCTGAGCCAGCCACCCCCCTGGAGCCTCGACGGAGCTGGCCTGAATGAATTGATGGGCGGCAGATTGAAAGCGGGCCAGACAGGGGGTGAATGCCGCTGACCTCCAAAACGGACGCTCGAGGCTGCCATCTTCCCCAGCGCTGTTTTGTCCTCGCGGCTCCCCGGAGTGGCAGGAAACAGCAGGATCCAAAGTGGAGCCAATCGAAATAATGCGCAATGAGACATTTGACCGACGGGCAAACTAGCGAAGGGTGCAACCTGAGCTCTCCGAGCGGACAGAGGGCGGCAGGCACGGTGGATGGAAGGGAATACAGGGGGGGGGAAGTGAGATGTGGACTCTTGCAGATCCACTTAGGTCAAGAGCCAATTTGACTTCCCTGAAAGAGAACGGAGCGCACCTCCAACATCTCTGCCTGTCTCTCGGCCGTGCCACGCAGCAGTATGTCCACTTTCCCTCTCGTGCTCCATCATGCCCTTTCTTCACTCTCACCTCGGTGAAAATGGGTCAGATCCATCTGCGTGTGTGTGCATGTGTGTGTGGCAGCGCAGGATCGCTTCCCTTGTTGACCCACCGCGGGATGGCTAACCTTTGACCCCTCCCTGGGATCACAAACTGGGGGAAAGGAGCATAGATAAAGATGCACTGATCACCCAGAAGCTCCTTCAGGTCTACCTGACTTGGAGCACCTCAAGCGCAAACTAAACAACACGCAGATGTCAAAAAGGCAGATGAAGCTGTCTGCTTGACTGGCACACACTCAGAGCAGCGAGAAGTGTTACGCTTTGCCTTCATGGTCAAACAACAGAAAAGCAAAGGAGATCAGAATATCAATGACACCACGGATGGTCTTAAAAGAATGCTGTAAAACAGCAATTAAAAGCCAAATTGCGAAAAGTGAAGTTAATTAATGAACAAAGTTAACACCGTCCACCATATTTCTCCTTCACAGTTGGGGAACTGTCGAGGCCCTGGCAGTGGTCCAAGGCGCTGGGATGCCGGCCATCCCATGGCAGAATAAGAGTTTGTGTCCTGATGTCATATATCTGGTGTCTACTCGTCTTGCGTCAAGCATCTGTTACGCCTGATGTTAGCTGGCAGCCGACCATATCTGCTTCGCCGCAATCCCCCTGATCAGCTGGTGCCAGAGCCAGTGTGAGCGCCCGCCTCTGACACGCCTCCGCTAGCGACACCCTGAACGCACATTTGTGCGCTGGCATATGCTGTATGTGAATTGGCGCCCTTTACACAATTTAAATACTGCATTCAACTCATTTTCCAGTTCTAAAGCGAGTCGTTTGGGTGCTGGAAACACCTGCAAACCGCTGTAAATATGCATGATGGTCCTTCAGTCTGCCATTTTGTACCTCGCACGAAATTATCTGGCGTATCAGGGATGGAATACTGTGGCTGGAGGGGAGAGAGAGGGGGGGTACGTTCCAATTCATGGAACCTACCAATTCCAATTCATACGTTCCAATTCATGGAACGTACTGAAGCGGGAGGTGGAAATCTTTATGTGCGTGTTCCATCAGGGCAGTCGGCGGACATCAACGGCATGCGCCTTCGACCAGAGTGGGCTCTAGTCAGACAAACGGATTGACGGCTCTTGTGCATCAGCAACCGCTTGTCAAGAACAAAGGCCGGAATGAGAGAGAGAGAGAGACACACACATAGGAGAGCTGGAGGGGATATGATTCATTAGGAGCTCCATGTACACCAAGAGCACCAGCATGGTGACAGCAGAGAGACTGGGAGCCAGTCAATATCCTCCCTCCCCACACCCCCAGCCCTCCATCCGCCTCCCTCCCTCACCCCCCCCCCCCCCCCCCCCCCCCCCCCCCCCCCGCCACCTTCCATTTTTCCACGGCTCCAACTGCCTAACCCCCCAATGCTGTCGAACCAGAAGCGGATGGGTGGAAGGGGGGGTAGAGGGGAGGGAGGTATTGTGAATCAATGGCAACAGCCCACAGTAGCCTTGTGAAGGGCTGGCAGAGCTCCCAGCAGCCCTGGGTCAACAGCACACCCGGAGAAGTCCCCCTTTCTGCACTGCTGTCCAACTAGAAGGGAGATTTGACAGCGTGGCAATTCACAAGACACGCTTTGAAATGACAGCATGAAGTGAAGTCGGTGAAGTCAACGCCGGAACACAGACATTTCATTCTCCTTTTTTTTTCACTCTTCTCTCTCGCCATCAAATGCGTTAGGCTTTTTTCACCTGCTCTGCGTCAGGTCCTATCAACGCTGACAGGCACACGTGAAAGTGGACTCAAACGTAACTCTGCGCGTGCCATCATCTCCCCGTCGTGAGCAAGGGTCTATGAGCCCCATGCTGAAATCGATGGCAGGTAGATTAGCCAAGACAAAGCCCCTTGAGCAGCAAAGAGAGCTCTGATCATTCCAGAGACTGTCCCGCTTCATACAGAAGACACAGACCCGCACACATCAAGCACACCTTCCTCTTTCACACGCCACCCAGACGCAGAAGTCCTCACTGCGGAGACGTCGCCACATCTAGCTCCCAAGCGACCGTTATAAAGATTTTATTTAAGCGCCCGGCACAGCTTGCCTGATTTCAACTTGGCTTAATGAGAGTCGTTTAAAATAATAGGCCCCTATTGAAGGGAGGCATCTGCATTCCCTTCACTCCCCCCATTCCCCCTGACCCTCCCCCCCATCCCCACAGCCCCCGTACCCCTTAAACACCCCCCCACGAAATGAGCAAACCCATTTCCAAAGATAATCACTGCTCCACTGGGTTTTTACGCGGAGATGTGGGAGATTTTCTCCGCCGGACTTAATGAAGTCAGAAATTAACTCGAGTTGGGAAAATAGGGCCTGTGGCTGCCCGACGTGCCGTCAGCGTTTGTTTGGCGGTCGTAAAAAGAGTCAGATAAACAGGGAACAGGACGCGGAAAGTGCATTGTTGGTTTATGCGGTCATCATTAAGGGCAAGAGAGTTGGTCTACAGTAAATCCATTGAAAGGTGTTAGCTTAAGTTACCTTAAGATTGCTTGTGTGTGTTTGCACATGTGTGTTTGAGAGAGACAGAGAGAGACAGAGAGAGAGAGAGGGAGAGAGAGAGAGAGACAGGAGGGGGAGGAAAGGGATATAGAAAAAGAGAGGGGGAAGAGAGAAATAAATGAGGGGGAGAGGAAGGACTTGCAAAGATCTAGAGAGAGAGTGAAGGACAGACAGAGATAGAGGAAGAGAGACAGAGATGGAGAGAAAATGAGAGAGGCAGTTCCCTGTACTTCTGAGAGACACCATTTGTCCCCTCTTTCACAGGCTCCACACATCAGCGCTCAGCCTGAGATTGAGCCAGTCTCAGAGGTGGGCCCAGGCCCTGAGTCTCAGTCACTCTCACAGCCCAACCCCAGGCCAGTCTGAGTGCTTGAAGCCAGCGTGGAGACGAGCAAGAAACTCTGAAAGCCTTTCAAATATTCCTCCAAAGGCACAACAAGTCTGTTATCCTAAGGAATCCTGGGTAATGAAGTCCACTGGGACAGGCAGAGAGACAATTAGAGGCTCCCGCAGCCGTGGCTAGACGAGGGGGGCTGCGTTAGTCATCGACAGGGGAGGAAGAAAGGAGCGCTGATGTCGTCAGCGCCGGCACGGCGTCGCGTGGCGATATGAGGAGGCTGACATGACGAGGCGTGAGTGCAGAGCGATAGGAGGGGGAGGGGGAGGGGGGTGTGGAGGGGGAGGGGGGTGTGGAGGGGAGGCCGCCAGGGGAGGAGTGGAACCCTTTTAAGTCATAAGGAATGAGAAAGGTCACCAGGCTTGACAGGAGTCTAATGTCCTGTTCATCACACTCCTGTCCTGCCAACCGCCTTGTCTTTAAGAAACATTCTGCCCTTTTGTGGCTGTAAAGGTTGCTGTTGTAAGCACTGTAGGCACCGGAATCGCAGTTTATTTGTATGCTGCGATGCTTTAGCAGCGTGGAAAGCGGTAGCAAGTTTCACATTATCTTCGTTCGTACAGCTGGGTTTTCACGCACAAACCCCCCCGGAAATGTTTTTTTGCAAACCTCAATGAACTTTCACTAAAAGGTGTAGCTGTAATCCCCTCACACATATGGAAAGCGTGACATTTTCATATTCTCAGTTTCGTCGATCACCTACGGCAAGTAATATGGCCTGACACCAACACTGGCGTTCCAGAACGTTCACCCTTGAGGGTGGGAACTGATCTAGGTGAGTCAGCCATTTTAGATGGCGTGCGAGTCCTGGGTTTACCGAGTGAGTCTGCTCTGCGATCTTCCCAGGCAGGGCCGATGATTATTTTTACGACGGCAGAGCAAACTGGAATTCTTCTGTCACAGAGTTGGACTTTCCTCTCTGTATGATGGATAGTTTGTCTCCAACACCACACACACAAACACACACACACACAGTCCTCTGCCCCCTTCCCCTCCACCAAGACACTCTTCACCCCACCCTCATCCATCTCGTTCCCCTCTTCCTGTTGGGGGTTCAGATATGTTTATCTCTTTCTCTCTCTCCTGCCTCTGTCCACCTCCATCCCCATGTCTCTCTCCTGCCTCTGTCCACCTCCATCCCCATGTCTCTCTCTCCTGCCTCTGTCCACCTCCATCCCCATGTCTCTCTCTCCTGCCTCTGTCCACCTCAATCCCCATGTCTCTCTTTCTCCTACCTCTGTCCACCTCCATCCCCATCTCTCTCTCTCTCTCTCTCTCTCTCTCTATCTGTCTCTCTCTCTCTCTCCCTACCTCTGTCCACCTGCATGCCCATGTCTCTCTCTCTCCTACCTCTGTCCACCTCCATCCCCATGTCTCTCTCTCTCCTACCTCTGTCCACCTGCATCCCCATGTCTCTCTCTCTCCTACCTCTGTCCACCTCCATCCCCATGTCTCTCTCTCCTACCTCTGTCCACCTCCATCCCCATGTCTCTCTCTCCTGCCACTATCCACCTCCATCCCCATGTCTCTCTCTCCCTGCCTCTGTCCACCTCCATCACCCATGTATCTCTCTCCCTGCCTCTGTCCACCTCCATTCCCCTGTCTCTCTCTCGCAGTGGGGTGAGACACAACAGCAATTCATTCTGTCCATTAGGTAGAAAAAGTGTGCACACTTGCGTTTAATCCCTATGTTAATTGTTGTATTTATCGCCACACCACCAATCCTCCTACTGAACTAAAACACACACTGCTGCAGTCAGTGGGCCAATTAGTGGGCCATATTTGCTGGATGTAGCTACTGCATTTTGGGATCAGCTCGTCATTATTAATCAACGTGTGACACTTGCGTGTAATCTACGACAGGATCCACCCGGTCATATGTCCCCCAACGCACAGCTCAATGTTGTGTTAACCTTTCACGGGTTGGAAAAGGAGGAAGGCCCAGGCAAAGGCATTCAAACACACACACGCACACATTCGCACACACAGCAAGAGAGTGTCCAGTGTCAGTGGCTTTGGAACGTACTTGGAATGTTTCTCCCGGCGGGCCAGACTGTTGAGCACATGTGAGGACCAGGCTGAGACAGGTAGGGGGATTAGTTGCTGGGGGATTCAATCACATTCCAGTTCACCTGGTATGTGCGACCTTGGAATCTCTCTGACATTGGCCACTTCTCTCCCAAGGAGATCTGCCCAAACAGCAGTCAGGAGTGCTAAATGCGTCTGAGCATCTTCAAAGCTTCGGGACGTGTCGCGTGGTGGCCGGGCAGGTGAGCACATTACGCAAGGCTCTTGGCTCAAAGGGAATCAAAGCCTGCCGCTATGCAGTCAGCCCTGCTAGCATTGTTCGCATAGCTAGTGTAGCCCCCCATTCCTCTGCGGCACTCGTGGGGCCCCTGTAGTGGCTGCTCAGTGATGCATGCTGGGTGTTTTCACGAGGCAAACTGCTGACTCAAATCCTTGATGACTCCGTTCCCGTTGACGGGCGACGTTCGGTCACTGAATCACAACATCTGGTTGCTGACATCAAATGTGCCTCTTCCAGCCAAATGAGAATAATGAGGTCAACTTATTAGAACCGCAGTGTGTATTGAAGCTTTTCAAAATAGCACCCTGACCTCAACGGAAGGGTACGTGGACAGTGTGACATCTTGGAGCTATTTGGGCCGTCTTAATGCTTTTTGCCCGGACTACATTTAAACAGTAACCTGACCCATCATGTGCCTTGGGCTAAACTGGATTCTAACTATCTATATCATGTCTGGGAGCTAGTTTCATGTGCTCACATCCAGACTGGGTTTACAGCCTTGTGTGCTAATAGGAGAGGATGGAAGTTGGTGAGCTGCTATGGGTTCTTCTGGCTGTGCTGAATTGAAGCCAGCACCCCCGTCCTGTTATTAATGATGGCAGGGATGAGGGGTGTGGGTAAATATGTGGGCAGGGCAAAATAACTTACGGCCCTTCGGAAATCCTCTTAGCGCATTAATACGTTTGCAGACGGTACCAGGATTCATAGGCGGGACTATAAATAAACGAGAGGGTCATCACGATCATATTTTTTTTTCTTGCTGACTAAATATAAACAAGGCCCGTCGACCGCGTGCCCGCGATCGCGCCTCGCATGATGCAACTCCCCGAAAAGCTACTGAAACACTTCTTGAAATATACATGAGGAGGAATGCACATGCAAGTCAGGCCTGGATCACTTTGAAGACTGCAGCCCCAACCACCACCTGTCAACGGGAGACGAGTCCCCCCCCACACGCCCACACCCCACCCCCCCCCCCCAAACCCCCCAAAAATAGCGCACGGAGAACAGAAAGGTGTGATGGAGGGGAGATACAAACTCATTAGAAAGACGACGCACGCTGTGGTAGACTTTAAGAGATGGATTGTCACGGCACGCGTCGCCATGACAAACGCAAGGTCTATTATGACGGAACGTGCGTGAAATGCGCTACCATTTTTTGGGATCGAGCCGCAACGCTGGCGACCAGCCACTATGAGGCGAGGCGGATAGACTGTCCAGTAAAACAAGTCTAAAATAAACTCGTACTTGGGTGTGCTGAGCTCAGAACATATGTTCATGTGACAAGATGCCATCTCAATATGTCATCTCGATATGCTAATCTCCACGGTGATGCAAGAACATCTAATCCATCAAGTGCTTGTACAATTCACCACCCTATCTCAAAGGGAGTCTTGATAACCCACACATCTCTGAGACAACTCAAGGTGTGACCAATAGTCAGCTGCCAGTCCAGTTGATGCAACTCCTTCCTGAAGTGGAACATTCCACAATGTCCAACCACACCGAACACCAGCCTGCTCCTCCACACACCTGGCTAACACCTACCCCACCCCGACCCCTCGCCTTCCTCCGTAAAGAGAATATACTGAGTCTCTCACTGCACAACTCATCTTGTAATCCACCTTAAAGCTGCTTAGCTTCCCTCGGTCTAAATGAATGGAGAGCACAGAGAGCAGACAGAGCATTGGTGCCCTGGGTCCATCAGACTGGGCCGCACACACAGAGGCCAGACTGGGTGGGGGATGGGTGGAATGAAGGATGGAAGAGTATTCATAATTTTTGTTTGGTGTGTGTGTGTGTGTGTGTGGGTAGGTGTGTATGGGTGAGTATGTGTGTGTGTGGGTAGGTGTGTGTGTGGGTGCAGGGGAATCTGGCTCCAGTCATCCTGACGGTGACTTGACTTGAGCCGATGTCCACTGCAGTGGTTCTGTCTGTCTTCACCCTCTCTCACTCTCTCTCTTTCTCGCTCTCTCCCCATCCCATTTCACCCACTCTCCATCTCTCCCACCCTCCCTTGCTTTCTCCGGCCGCTTCCAAATGGTAGTCATTACGCCGGACATGAAAAGTCGTTTTAGTTCCGCCTGGCTTCTTCAAAGCGGCCAGCTATAATTGCGGCATGAGGAGAGGGGGGGGGGAGGGGGGAAGGGGGAGGTATGCAGGAACGCGATTCAAACGGATCCCCTTAACCCTGAAGGAGGATCATTTTCCATTCTCAAAAGGGGGAATCATAAAGACTTGATGAGGTCAGTTGGGCCAAACCCTAAAGTGTGCTTTGCAAAGCACCACGAAGTACATAGCAGATGCTCCTATCATGAGTTGTCTATGAGGAGGAATAGCATGGTGAAAAGATGGGCATGCCTTCGGGGAGTGGAAAGAGGGGGGGGGGTGATAAAGGGAGAAAAGGAGTCTGTGTGACGTGTCGGCAAAACAACACCATTTAGACAGTGGCTTTGGCCTGAGAGTCCAATTAGTTATGTGACGAATTGCAAAGTTGAAGATGTGTCACTTGAAAGACTGCTAGTGGGGGTTTTCAAATTATGAAAATCCATCACTGGTAAATGCGCTCCTCAGTCGTGAAATGACTGTGCTCCAATGTCAGCGCACTTCCAAATGGAAATCTCCCCTCCTGTAGGTAGCTCAAACTGAAATGGACAGCCAATGATCGGTAATGGGAATTCATTTTTTCTCTCGTTCTCTCCACAAAACCAGCTGTGTGCTTTTGCCTGTTGCATCCAAATGATTGTGGTGTCCTTAAAAGCAATTAAAAAGATAATGAACTGAGAATAGGGTTGGCCTACGACAAACTCTGGTGGCCCACCGACACAGGGAGGGGCTGTGATCCTCAACTTCTAGGCCCTTCCATCTATCATTTACAACAAGGACCCTTTTGTCCGTGTGCGTGTGGGTGTGTTTCTCAAAGAGCGTTTAACATCTCAGTCCAGCCAGTTTGCAGTTGTTCTGGGTCTCAAGTACAGGTTGCACTTGGGCCTGACAGCGTCAGTCCTCAAACCAGTCTGCAGTGCTTGTCTATCTGGCACACCAGGTAGCGTAATTGCTTGCGGGAAAAAGGTGGGTCTTTCAACCCCAGGGGATCCATCTCTAGCACCTGCCCACAGGCCTTTATCATACCCCTCCGTTTCTGAATGGCTTGCGGGCAATAATGACAGAGTGCCTCAAAAGGGAGTGATTTTTTTTTGCAGTCGTTCCTTTTTGAGGGAGGGGTGTGGAGGTGTGATCGTGTGTGTGTGCGTGTGTGTGTGGGACAGGGGGGGGGGGAGACTTTTGTGCCAAATCGCTTTTTTTCCCTTCCTTCTCACGCCTCAGAAACACATTTTAAAACTGTCATACTTTAATTGAAATTCCATCACTTGTGTGGCTGCTATTGTGGAATAATTTGATAAAGCCGTGTGACATGAATGCAGCGAGCCCTGCTACTTTTCCTTTCTCTTTTATTTCCTCATTCGGTCCGTTATTTAAATGAACCCCTTGGTGGATTTAGTTCTGTCCTCCCAAAAAAAAAGGAATAAAGAAGATTAGGAGGAATGAGTCAAAACAAGGGCAATGAAGGAATCACTGATTCACGCCTGGCTACAAGACAGAGCGTGGAGACAAAGAGTCAAACTAAGGTGACTGTTCTACATTGCTAACAAGTGGGTGACGGCTGTTATCGGGAGATAGCATTCTGTTGCCATGGGTGCACACCTTAAATGGAGGTCAAGGGCAGAATTCCATTCCTTTGCTAGTGCCACTGACCCCAATCCCCCACCCACTATACACACACAACTGGCTACAGGCGTTTGGCATCCATCATATTTGCTGAAACCCAATCTGCCAGGGAAGAGCAGCTGCGCAGGGAGCTGACTGCTGTCGTCCACGGCTACAGGGATCCAGGGCCCCTCCCCCTCCAGTCTAGGGGCCTGTAGAGGGGCCCGGTCATGGCCGGAAGGAACCTTGCTCTGTCTGAGGTGGGGAATTCAGTCAGCTAGGTCTGACAGGGGGGATATGAGAAGTGGTGTGTGTGTGTGTGTGTGTGTGAGTGTGGCTAGGGGGCCACTGATGAATGCAGGTCTCAGTGCTGTGAGCGAGAGATTTAGGGATAGAATGAAGGGATGGAGAGAAAGAGAAAGGACAGATAAAGAGAGATGGGGAGGGAGGGAGAAAGAGAGATAGAGAGACACTTGGCAATGCAACCCCACCCCTGCCAGACAGTATTTATGGCTGGGCTCTTTGCCCTGACAGGGTGACGGACAGTAGAGGTGATCCCACCTGGGCATGAAAACAGGCTTCTTATCACCCCGGCCAAGTGCTTCCTTGACTATCAATACGAAGGTGATGTGGTTCCCTTTTTTTTGCTGTGAAGGGACAATGTCCTTAGGTGTTTTACTTTTCACTCTTTTTTTGTCGGGCAACCACCCTGAAAGCTGTTCAGGTGGAGGCAAGGGTTGCTGGAAGGAACCGCTGAAGTCGACCAAATAGATGTGTGAACGGAGGGAACAGCAAACGTGGCAGGACGAGGCAGCAGGAGCCAAGGGTAAAAGCTTGATTACCTCATTATGCCGCGGGACTGCTCAACGCGCTGCCAAATCAAACCGCTTTCTCATTTGTCACAATGCATCAAGTTCCCTTTTCTGTTAAGCAGGCTGGGGCCGGGCACGGGCGCCAGCCCCAACACACACCGGTGGACCGTGCGGTACTGTACAAGACGCACATGTCCCTGCCTCCGTAAGCCTTCGAGTAGATCCCTCGTCCTTATCTGACTGAGACAAACACACACGGCAGTTGGAGGCTCCGGCATGTTTTCCAACATGACCTCTAGCACTTGGACTTCCTCGCCGCCAGCAGGGCAGTACTGGGCCCCGCTGGTGCAAACAAGTTAGATAGCAGCAGAGGATTACAGGGCAGAGACAGCGGCAGGGGGAGAGTTAGCAGACCTGTTGGCACTCGAATCTTCCGCTCCCAACCAGTCGGCGCCCGGTAATTGCGGCCCCGTGTTTATGTATCCGTTTCTGCGATGTAAGTGTTGACTTCTCGTTCAGAGCTCGTAAAAAAATAAAAAAATAAAACTACGAAAAAAAGTGTGGGGGGGTGTTAGGGCTGGCATAGCAGAGGCGGTACTCACGCACTCATACAGACACCTCTCTCTCAAACGCACCCTCTCAACCCCCCCCCCCCCCCCCCCCCCTGCCCCCACCATGCCTGTTTTCCGGTGAGTCATATCCACTCAGACGGCGGTGTGGTGGTGTGGCGGGATGAGCGAGAGCTGCTCCCTGTGGGGAGAGATTCTGGTTCGGGGTCAGCCAGGTGCTTCTGAGACGGATCAACGCTTCAGCATCAGTCACTTCATTTGTGGATGTTCCGTAGCTCGATACTTCACTACGGCTGTTTCAAGCTCAGCCCGTTTTGCTTGGCATAAGGATGGTGCTTTGGAATTGCGCAGGGAACACGTATCTTGACATGCAAACGCTAAATGCTGAGAAATACGGCAGGATTTATTCATTAGTGGGGAGCTAAACGTGTGGAAAATGTACCTCCCTGGAGGGGAACACAATGTTGACTTTTCTTTGACTTTCCACCATGAAAATATCCCTGAGCCTCACCTTTTAACAGGCGCAGCTGGAAAAGCTGGATACAGTTTCAGACAAAGCCTGGGCCAAACGAGTGTAGAAAGGAAGACAAGCTCAATTGTTCTACTTCCCACGACGTCAAATAAAAAATAAAATAGAAAACCTTCAGAAAGCTCCTCTCAAGTCCTCACTGTTCAGATGGAAAGAGCGCACGTCAGATCATATACTTCACACACCGAACATGGTGGAAAACAGCTATCTGTTTTTGACTGTTAAGATTTCTCTCAAGATTTGCAGTAAGCTCATGAGCAACAACAGTGAGATACAAAAGGAATGTGTTGTTCACTAACATCTATACATTGCTTCAACAAGGACAACAAGTCAAGGACAGGTTGAATATATATATATATATATATATATATATATATATATATATCATTATTATATATCATTATTATTACTATTTTACCGGGAGCAGCAATGCTTCTCCAACTGGGTCTGATGTCTCTCCTGTCTGTGAGTGCTTGCTGGTGCGTGTGTTTGGGGAGTGTGTGTGTGCACGCGTGCTTGTGTGTAGGTGGGTGAAAAGGGGGGGAACTTAAACCTTCCAAGCACACGAACACATATTCATTTCGTCTCCTCTTTTGAGTGCTGCTGTCGCAACTGCAAAATTGGAAATCGAACGGGTAGCGACGGCACTAATTGTGCCGTGTCAAAATTGGGCAAGCGCTAATTGTTTGAGCCCGAGATTGTAAAGCATGTGAGACAGAGCTAGTGCTTGGGTGAGCTCTCTGAAAGTGCTTACTGCCTATGTAGTGAAGACGGCTTAAATAAACACACACGCACACTCATGCACACACACACACCCACACTGCACTTTGGGGCCATTTTCAACACCTCAGTACCCCGCCCTCTATCGATCATTTAAACTACCATAAAAGGCACATTCTGAGCACTCGCTGCAAAATGATCAACTGACAATTTGACCATAATAGAATCCATATTTCAATATACCCTTAGTAATTCGAGAATTACATATACAAAGAAAGCTATGCCTCTACGGACTGCATACACGAATACTGTCTCACTACCAATGTTGTATTTTTCTTTAATCAGTTGAGATGCAATTCAATATATGTTTTTTTTTAAATATATATTTCTTTTTTTCTAACCCGTGTGCCGTAGCCTACGTTCATTCTCCAGTTGAGGGCTCTGGTAAAACGGAGATAAAGGAGAGCGTAGCGGAGAGGCGTATATCCAAGACGCCCTGCCGACTTAAGGTACCGTGGGGAACGAAAATCTCTTCTGATGCTCCTCTCACTGCACTGCATTCCGCTGTTTCATTATAGTGTACGCAGTCCCCTAGCGGCTAAACCCGCACATTGAGCACAGGTGTTGTGCGCAATTCTACTGGAAAAATTGCCACTGAAAAAGATCTACTTTCACCTGACTGATTACGCGGTTTTGAGGGGATTCGAACATGCGTGATTTTGAGTCCCTTTTAACATGAATATTGTGCGTCCATGTAGCACTTTCCCTCGACTCCGACGAATGCAAGATATATTCCCTCAATCCCACCAAGATTAGACCAAACGTAGTCTCCAGCGAGAAATAGGAACGTAGAATTAAATAATAGAGTGGTTGGCAAAGAACTTTGTGCAAGGTTTAAAAACAATAAATCCAAGCTACCGCCTGGATACAGACATCAATATTCGAATTATGCATGTTTTTTTTTTCCAGTAAAGCAACTTCGCATGAAAGACTAAAACCTGTCTATATGGAAATAGTAGAGCTATTGTCCTATCCGGTTGAGTAAAAAACACAGAATTACCAGTGAGACATATGCTAGTGTAGTGCATTAGCGAACATTAAAACAGATTACATTAATTAACCGTATTACTACTTTTAAGTCATCTCTTAATAACAGCGCGATATCGTGGGACATAGAGCGTGCCCACTAAATAATCCAATATTGATACGAACCCTCAGAAAACGTTATTTTGTAGGCTTCCTAATATGTATAGCCGATCCTGTATGACTTTAACACCAATACGAATTGACATACATAACGTGACTATATCTCCAGATGTAACTGACATGGTACGCACACACATGTAACCTATGTCAAAAAGCCTATGTTTTATGAAACATACGCCGTCCATTCACAGTTCATACTGTAACTGCTGGGACGACTTCATACACAGTATGTTGATATGTTCAGAAGTCGACAGTTGTACTTGACATTACCATAAAACACATACCTTATCATCATGTTTGCTCTCAGTCTTAGAACACGGTCTGTCCAGTTGTTATTAGTCGCGAGTTACATCCAGAATGACAGCCGAAAGGGAGAAATAATCCGTCCACTACTCCTCTCTACCCTTTTAATTCGCTTTTATTTCGCCTCTTTCCCGGAGTTTTCTTCTTCTTGACAATGACAGTTTTTTTTTCAGTAAAATAGGCAAAGCTTGACAACAAGCAAATCAACCAGTATATCTTTCGGTGAAAACATGTGGAATATCTCCCTTAGTTCGTGCTGGTTATGTCTTCATAATTCAATGTGGAGAGACTGTACTTCTGGGTGCGTGGTGACGGGGACACATTCTCTCTTGCCGAGACTCGTACTCAGACTGCCCTGCTCCCGCACATACACCGAGAGGGGATGGAAAGGTGACGTCACTCATCGGGATCAACTAACTCCGTGAGATCAACTTTCTCTTCGGTCCACTGCAGGAATGTTGCACTTGGACATGGCCGTTTCTGATGAACCGTCGAATATACTTTCCCTCCAGTTTTGGGAGGAGTGAAACCAATCTGCTCCGCAAATAATGTTCAGTTGGTACGTTATTCCTAATGAATACAGCTGTGTGTTTGCGCGCGTGTGTGTGTGAGTGAGTGAGTGAGATGTATATAGAGTTTACGTGTGTGCCAGAGAGAGAGAGAGAGAGAGAGAGGAGAGAGAGAGAGAGAGAGGAGAGAGAAGAGAGAGAGAGAGAGAGAGAGAGAGAGAGAGAGAGAGAGAGAGAGAGAGAGAGATTAAAACAGAATAGAAGAAAATAAGAGAAAGGTGAAAGAGAGACAGAGAAAGATGAGGGAAGAAGAGGAGAGAAGGGAAGATAAGGTAATACTGAGAAGACAAAGTAGTGATACATTCCCACACTTAAATCAATGTGTTGTAAACTGGTCAATTTTTGAACATTTTGGTCCTGAAGAACATATGCAATGTAATTATGTGTTACTATAGTAACATTAAATAATATTGTTACAAGTTGGTAGTGCAAGCAGTAGACACCATACAAACAGTCTGCACCACTTGTAAATCAACAATACAGTATGTCAACAATCACGCAATCAATCACACAATCAGTTGTAACTCATCAAGTCATCATTCCTTTCCTCTCACTTTCTTTTTTTCTTTTTTTAACAGACACCAAAGGTGCACAATACCGGCTCTTTATGTATTGTGTTCGGCCTCACATCCAACCATAACAACACCAGGAGTGTGGGGGGGGGGCTTGATTTAGGGCCTTCGAAACTAAGACCAGGGGCGACAGCAAGCTCTGAATGAGGGTGTTTGTTGGGAAACTTGCCTTTTCACCGTGGCAGGTACCCAAAGCTCCTGATGAACACCTCACCCTGGGGCTGCAAACGTCTCCTGTCCAACAACGCTACACTGAGAGCCAGCGAGCAGCAGTCAGTGGATCTGTTTACCTGCCTTGTACCTGAGACACGCTGCTTGAGTAAGACTACCGGCTGATTTATTTGCCCTCAAATAATATTGAGTTGCACTTTGAGGGCTGAATCTGATCTGGGGGAAACTGAATGTAGATTTGGAGTAGCGATGTCAGTTCGGGAACAATGGACAATGGGAAAAGCTAGAGACATGATGTCACTCCGCTAAGGACTGGGTTTTTTTTCCTGACAGTTGTTGAAGACACAATCTGGTGAGAACAACACAGTGCATAGTTTTAATTTCACCCAACAGTTCTCATCAAACACAGAGTTTGAATCACAGGCATCACTCATCCTTGAGAGATTATTGTGGCTGCAGTCAAAACTACACACCATGTTTAAGATGCCTGTTTCTGATCATCACCATTCTTTGAATACTTTAAACGTGGGCTAGTGGACTATTTACATTGAGCAGTTTAACAACATGCGATTCGGTGGGATAGCGTAATGTGTCGCTCAGCAGAATGCCTGTCTATTGGCTAGCAACTGTCCTCCAGAACATGGCAACATCTGGAGTCTGGTCCTGGAACACAACTCCTGATCTAACCCAGCGTTTCTATGCTCTCTGCACATAGCGACATGTAAGATGGCGGTGAACCCACACAGGTGAGGTGGACAGGGCCTGAACACAGGTGCAGTCTGGAGTGGCGTGACGCGTGCTGGTTCCTAAACACAGCGTCTTTGAGCGACGCAGACTGAAGAGGGAGAACAAGCAGGGAGCTGGAGGAGGTCGGCGCTTGCGTCACCGTCGTCTGGAGCAAACGTTCTACACACACCCCGCACGCTGGCATACATTATGTGAGAGACGGTATATCTAACACGGCGCTAGGCCTTTGGTGACATAGAATGTACAGTATGGGGATTATTTATGATCAATCATAGCCTCCAGATATGCTTTTTTTCAGTTTGACTCAGCTTTAGAAAAGCCTCACACATGCAATAACAATGCAAATGCAATGCAAATCAGGTTCATTATGCTGGAGGTCACGGATTGCGCCGTAACGTACATGTCGACCTTTCTGATGTCAACTACATGCAAACAATCAGCAACACTCATTCACGATGAGCATGTTAACGTGTACGCATCTTTGTACACGTCTGACTGTAGAACCAACATAGTGAAGATGCAGATTACCTCAGTCGACTTAAGTTAACTAACATTGACTAGTATCTTAACATCTATTATCTAGACTGCTAAAATTGTAACTACAGTATGTAACCCACACCTAATCTGGTAACTAAATAATACTGCCCAAATGGATATCTTTCCCGCACCAAAACTGCTAACCCAAAGTCTATCCAGTCAAACGTAGACTCGATTAGGCAAAGCACAAAGCAGATCTGCAGCATCTGGTCGATTTCAGTTAAGCAGAACCTTTTCAAAAGCCACTCCAAGATAAATGAAAAATCAATACCAATGATAGCCCCCTTTTTTCTTCCCCTGAGTGGTCTTCCACCTGAACTGTACAGCCCGTATGTCATTCGCACCCGCACCCTGCAGGTTGTGTGCCGTGCCACAGGTCAGCTGGTGTGTGTCTCCCTGCTCCAGGACTGCAGGGGAAGCCCATTCCAACCTTCAGAAAGCTCCTCTCAAGTCCTCACTGTTCAGATGGAAAGAGCGCACGTCAGATCATATACTTCACACACCGAACATGGTGGAAAACAGCTATCTGTTGAGGGTGGGGGGGGGGGTCCATTTTAGTAAGCACCTTGATATATATATTTCTCAAGATTTTGCAGTACGCACTCATGAGCTCAACACAACAGGGAGATACAAGGGAATTGTGTAATGATTCACGAAACATCTATTACATTGCTTCAACAAGCGACAACAAGTCAAGCGACAGCGTTGAATAATATAGTAAAATATATATCTACTATACATGAGTGAGTACTATATATAATATCACATTATTATTGCATACATATAATATATATAATTATATATTACCGGTCAGCAGCAATGCTTCTCCAACTGGGTCTGATGTCTCTCCTGTCTGTGAGTGCTTGCTGGTGGTGTGTTTGGGGGTGTGTGTGTGCACGCGTGCTTGTGTGTAGGTGGGTGAAAAGGGGGGGAACTTAAACCTTCCAAGCACACGAACACATATTCATTTCGTCTCCTCTTTTGAGTGCTGCTGTCGCAACTGCAAAATTGGAAATCGAACGGGTAGCGACGGCACTAATTGTGCCGTGTCAAAATTGGGCAAGCGCTAATTGTTTGAGCCCGAGATTGTAAAGCATGTGAGACAGAGCTAGTGCTTGGGTGAGCTCTCTGAAAGTGCTTACTGCCTATGTAGTGAAGACGGCTTAAATAAACAACACACCGCACACTGCAGGCCACACACACACAAACCCCACACTGCACATTGGGGCCTTTTCAAAACACCTCAGTTTACCCCGCCCCCTCTTATCGATCATTTAAACTACACTATAAAAGGCACTTCTGAGGCACTCGCCTCATGCAACAATTGATCAACTGACAATTTGACTCCACTCAATCAGAAATCATTATATTCAATATACCCTAGTTAATTTCGGAGAATTATCCATATACAAGAACAGCTATGCCTCTGAACGGACGCATGATACACGAATACTTCTCACCAAAACTAAACAAAAAACAAACAAATGATTGTAACAATACTATAACAAAACAAAATCAAAACAAACAAAATTTATAATAAAAAAAACAGTTGAAGAGCAATTCGAATATCATGTTATTTTTTTAAATATATATTTCTTTTTTTCTAACCCGTGTGCCGTAGCCTACGTTCATTCTCCAGTTGAGGGCTCTGGTAAAACGGAGATAAAGGAGAGCGTAGCGGAGAGGCGTATATCCAAGACGCCCTGCCGACTTAAGGTACCGTGGGGAACGAAAATCTCTTCTGATGCTCCTCTCACTGCACTGCATTCCGCTGTTTCATTATAGTGTACGCAGTCCCCTAGCGGCTAAACCCGCACATTGAGCACAGGTGTTGTGCGCAATTCTACTGGAAAAATTGCCACTGAAAAAGATCTACTTTCACCTGACTGATTACGCGGTTTTGAGGGGATTCGAACATGCGTGATTTTGAGTCCCTTTTAACATGAATATTGTGCGTCCATGTAGCACTTTCCCTCGACTCCGACGAATGCAAGATATATTCCCTCAATCCCACCAAGATTAGACCAAACGTAGTCTCCAGCGAGAAATAGGAACGTAGAATTAAATAATAGAGTGGTTGGCAAAGAACTTTGTGCAAGGTTTAAAAACAATAAATCCAAGCTACCGCCTGGATACAGACATCAATATTCGAATTATGCATGTTTTTTTTTTCCAGTAAAGCAACTTCGCATGAAAGACTAAAACCTGTCTATATGGAAATAGTAGAGCTATTGTCCTATCCGGTTGAGTAAAAAACACAGAATTACCAGTGAGACATATGCTAGTGTAGTGCATTAGCGAACATTAAAACAGATTACATTAATTAACCGTATTACTACTTTTAAGTCATCTCTTAATAACAGCGCGATATCGTGGGACATAGAGCGTGCCCACTAAATAATCCAATATTGATACGAACCCTCAGAAAACGTTATTTTGTAGGCTTCCTAATATGTATAGCCGATCCTGTATGACTTTAACACCAATACGAATTGACATACATAACGTGACTATATCTCCAGATGTAACTGACATGGTACGCACACACATGTAACCTATGTCAAAAAGCCTATGTTTTATGAAACATACGCCGTCCATTCACAGTTCATACTGTAACTGCTGGGACGACTTCATACACAGTATGTTGATATGTTCAGAAGTCGACAGTTGTACTTGACATTACCATAAAACACATACCTTATCATCATGTTTGCTCTCAGTCTTAGAACACGGTCTGTCCAGTTGTTATTAGTCGCGAGTTACATCCAGAATGACAGCCGAAAGGGAGAAATAATCCGTCCACTACTCCTCTCTACCCTTTTAATTCGCTTTTATTTCGCCTCTTTCCCGGAGTTTTCTTCTTCTTGACAATGACAGTTTTTTTTTCAGTAAAATAGGCAAAGCTTGACAACAAGCAAATCAACCAGTATATCTTTCGGTGAAAACATGTGGAATATCTCCCTTAGTTCGTGCTGGTTATGTCTTCATAATTCAATGTGGAGAGACTGTACTTCTGGGTGCGTGGTGACGGGGACACATTCTCTCTTGCCGAGACTCGTACTCAGACTGCCCTGCTCCCGCACATACACCGAGAGGGGATGGAAAGGTGACGTCACTCATCGGGATCAACTAACTCCGTGAGATCAACTTTCTCTTCGGTCCACTGCAGGAATGTTGCACTTGGACATGGCCGTTTCTGATGAACCGTCGAATATACTTTCCCTCCAGTTTTGGGAGGAGTGAAACCAATCTGCTCCGCAAATAATGTTCAGTTGGTACGTAAATTTAAATGAATAAGCTGTGTGTTTTGCGCGCGTGTGTGTGTGTGAGTGTGTGGAGTGACTGATGTATATACTTATATGAGTTTACGTTGTGTGCCAGAGAGAGAGAGGAGAGAGAGAATGAGACGAGAAGAGACGAGACGAGAGACCAGAGAGAAGAGATGAGAGGAAGAGACGAGATGAGAGAGAGAGAGAGAGAGGAGATGAGGAGAGAGGAGGAGGAGGTGAGGGTTGGGGGAGGAGGAGGTGGATGGGGTGGGGGTGAGGTGAGGTGAGGAGGAGATAGGTGGGGGGAGGGAAGAGGAGAGAAGGGAAGATAAGGTAATACTGAGAAGACAAAGTAGTGATACATTCCCACACTTAAATCAATGTGTTGTAAACTGGTCAATTTTTGAACATTTTGGTCCTGAAGAACATATGCAATGTAATTATGTGTTACTATAGTAACATTAAATAATATTGTTACAAGTTGGTAGTGCAAGCAGTAGACACCATACAAACAGTCTGCACCACTTGTAAATCAACAATACAGTATGTCAACAATCACGCAATCAATCACACAATCAGTTGTAACTCACTCAAGTCATCATTCCATTTCCTCTCATTTCTTTTTTTCTTTTTTTTTAACGACACCAAAGGTGCACAATACCGGCTCTTTATGTATTGTGTTCGGCCTCACATCCAACCATAACAACACCAGGAGTGTGGGGGGGGGACTTGATTTAGGGCCTTCGAAACTAAGACCAGGGGCGACAGCAAGCTCTGAATGAGGGTGTTTGTTGGGAAACTTGCCTTTTCACCGTGGCAGGTACCCAAAGCTCCTGATGAACACCTCACCCTGGGGCTGCAAACGTCTCCTGTCCAACAACGCTACACTGAGAGCCAGCGAGCAGCAGTCAGTGGATCTGTTTACCTGCCTTGTACCTGAGACACGCTGCTTGAGTAAGACTACCGGCTGATTTATTTGCCCTCAAATAATATTGAGTTGCACTTTGAGGGCTGAATCTGATCTGGGGGAAACTGAATGTAGATTTGGAGTAGCGATGTCAGTTCGGGAACAATGGACAATGGGAAAAGCTAGAGACATGATGTCACTCCGCTAAGGACTGGGTTTTTTTTCCTGACAGTTGTTGAAGACACAATCTGGTGAGAACAACACAGTGCATAGTTTTAATTTCACCCAACAGTTCTCATCAAACACAGAGTTTGAATCACAGGCATCACTCATCCTTGAGAGATTATTGTGGCTGCAGTCAAAACTACACACCATGTTTAAGATGCCTGTTTCTGATCATCACCATTCTTTGAATACTTTAAACGTGGGCTAGTGGACTATTTACATTGAGCAGTTTAACAACATGCGATTCGGTGGGATAGCGTAATGTGTCGCTCAGCAGAATGCCTGTCTATTGGCTAGCAACTGTCCTCCAGAACATGGCAACATCTGGAGTCTGGTCCTGGAACACAACTCCTGATCTAACCCAGCGTTTCTATGCTCTCTGCACATAGCGACATGTAAGATGGCGGTGAACCCACACAGGTGAGGTGGACAGGGCCTGAACACAGGTGCAGTCTGGAGTGGCGTGACGCGTGCTGGTTCCTAAACACAGCGTCTTTGAGCGACGCAGACTGAAGAGGGAGAACAAGCAGGGAGCTGGAGGAGGTCGGCGCTTGCGTCACCGTCGTCTGGAGCAAACGTTCTACACACACCCCGCACGCTGGCATACATTATGTGAGAGACGGTATATCTAACACGGCGCTAGGCCTTTGGTGACATAGAATGTACAGTATGGGGATTATTTATGATCAATCATAGCCTCCAGATATGCTTTTTTTCAGTTTGACTCAGCTTTAGAAAAGCCTCACACATGCAATAACAATGCAAATGCAATGCAAATCAGGTTCATTATGCTGGAGGTCACGGATTGCGCCGTAACGTACATGTCGACCTTTCTGATGTCAACTACATGCAAACAATCAGCAACACTCATTCACGATGAGCATGTTAACGTGTACGCATCTTTGTACACGTCTGACTGTAGAACCAACATAGTGAAGATGCAGATTACCTCAGTCGACTTAAGTTAACTAACATTGACTAGTATCTTAACATCTATTATCTAGACTGCTAAAATTGTAACTACAGTATGTAACCCACACCTAATCTGGTAACTAAATAATACTGCCCAAATGGATATCTTTCCCGCACCAAAACTGCTAACCCAAAGTCTATCCAGTCAAACGTAGACTCGATTAGGCAAAGCACAAAGCAGATCTGCAGCATCTGGTCGATTTCAGTTAAGCAGAACCTTTTCAAAAGCCACTCCAAGATAAATGAAAAATCAATACCAATGATAGCCCCCTTTTTTCTTCCCCTGAGTGGTCTTCCACCTGAACTGTACAGCCCGTATGTCATTCGCACCCGCACCCTGCAGGTTGTGTGCCGTGCCACAGGTCAGCTGGTGTGTGTCTCCCTGCTCCAGGACTGCAGGGGAAGCCCATTCCAACCAGCCCTGCACTCTGGGGCGGCGTCAGGGCTCTGTCATACCCTTTATGCCACAAATCAATTTATAGATTCCGAGCAGACTTCTCCATTTTCAGGGCCCCAGTGTTTATCTCAGCAGGGATAAACTACCCTTTAAAGACACTTTCTCCTGTTGGGGTGTCAGGACAGATTGTCTGGTGCAGAAGGAAATGGAGGAGACACTCAGGATGCCAAATATAAGACCCCCCCAATGACCCCAAAACAAGAAGGAAAAGTTTCCATTAGATAGTGAAACTGGTGGATTTTTGCCGTGCACACTCCAGCAAAAAAATAATAAAAATAAACTGTAGATAAAAACGGCCATTTACTCTCAATGAAGTGGTTTGTAAGGCAATATAGCCTTAGGAAGACATATCCGAGTTAGTAATATCAGTAGCCTTAAAGGGGCTTTATTACCCACTAACTCAATCTTATCAAGCACCTGCATGTAAAGTGTCACCTTACAGTGAGACACGGATGATAGTAAGTGGCTTTCCTCAAGCTGTAGCCAACTTCGCTGACCCGGGGCACAGGTGCAGTCCCTTTATAAATGACTCATGTCACATCATCGCTCTGTGTTTGGATGACCTGGGGCCAACCCCGCTGAGAACATGGCAGCCAAGTGACAAGCACAAAGAAAAGAAAAAAAAAGAGAAAAGGAATCAGTTTGAAGACCCGCGTCTGATGACAGGTTTACAGGTGATCCCCGATGCGATGTGCAATCACTACCCTCGCCCGTTCCTGATGGGGAAAACCAGACATCGTTAAATTAATTTCTCCCCCCCCCCCCTGCACCCCATAAAGAGGGGCTCGCCGCCTCTCGCGCGTCAGATAACGATCTCCCCTAAGCGGATGAATCTAATCTGACGTGTCGAGACGGCGGGGATTGACTTGTTTATGGCCGCCGCCCAGGCGGCAAGCGGAGGGTGCCAGTGGTGGCGCCCGCTGAGGAGGTCCCAGACAGCCTCCCCCCCAGGGTGCCGCAGCATCAACTAGACCCAAACCTGGCCCAGAAACGACCAAGCCCAACTCAACACCCAGACACCCAATACTACCCCCCCACCCAATCCCCCCCTTCCTCCCCCACCATCTCAAAGCACGACACGTGTGATTGATGGGGGCCGCATAGTCTTACTTTCACGGGCAATTACCGTTTAGTGGAGATGGCAGAGCATAATGGTTGTGGGGTATATCGTACACAAAAGACAAACAGAACGTTGTGACACCCTGTTTAGAAGCACTTCGGAAGTGTGGGTGAACCAAAGATTGATTGCTATGATTAGGTTTTAATTGTCTTGAATGTAGAGAAAGACATTGATTGATTGGTTGGGAGCACGACAGTATTATTAAGTATTGCACAATCGCTGATATGGGCCAACATTGCTGGTGTGACCTTGTAGACAGTCTTTCTACGGAGCTGGACAATGTTGACAGCATGATGACATGGCAAATAGACCGTGACTATGTGCCATATATTGTCTATTCTACTTTGGTTTCACATGGGATGGGAATTCCATGCCTAGTTGATCCCATGATGAGGAAGTTTGCCTCACATTCAGGAGTGTAATGCTAAAGAACTGGCGGCAGGGCCTGCATGCTGAGTCATCAACTTGCAGAATCACCTTGGTACCTGTTTGAAGCAGAAATCATGACAGCGACTAAATCCTGTTGAGTTTTACGCTGGCTCCTTCCTTGTCGTGTGATGATTTGAAAGCCGGTCGGGTTCTATTAGGGATGGATGTGGTTAGCGTAGCGGCGGTCTGCAGAGGCCTATCAGAGAGTGCTCTGACAGACCCTGTCGAAGGTGGGATGCTGACCTCGCTTTGACAGGCGGGGAACGGATCCATCCGGAAGGATGCGGCAGACTTGGTGGGACTTTGCGAAATTTGCATCAGCTGCTGAGGCTGTGTGTTTGTGTGTGGGAGAGAGAGTGTGTGTGTGTGTGATGTGTCAGGCAAACTGAGCGGCTGACAGTTTGGCTGGGAGACTGTGTGGTGGCGGGTTTGAAATGGGGGTTGTGGGGGTGGGGTGGGGGAGAAGAGAGGGGGGGGGTGACTCAGTGATGGACTCGGCTGGCAAAAGTTTTCTAACACATCGCAAAAACAAATTAATAATTTACTTCATCCTCTTTCTCTCATTCTTCGTCATTTATAATACACACGCCTACACAGCCATGTCTCACTTTCTCAATCTCTCCCTCTCTCTCGTCCTGTCTCTCTATCTCTCTTTCACTATCACAGTCTCGCTCTCTTGGTTTCCCTCCCTCTCTCTCCCCCTCCCCTTGCTCTGCGTCAGCGAGTGACAGGCATCTCTTGTGGGGGGGTAGGGGGGGGGGCGCGGAGTGCATTCACCAGAACCCTCTCAGCGTGGCCGATTGATGGCCACCGTTGCGACGGCCGCCATGGCCCTCCATTTTACAGTTCAGCGTTCCTGAAAAGGTGCTTCTTCTTCTCCCCGCCACCCCCACCCCCACTCCTACCCCCACCCACCCAACACCACTACCACCATCATCCCGGCTGATTCCTCAGTGACATTTTCAGAAGCGCAGCCTTCATCAATTTCCCATCTGCCCTTCTATTGAAGGGACGTGGAGGGGCGATGAGGGAGAGGACGATTACTGCCGGAACATTCCCAACAGTTGCAAGCGTCCCGGTGTGTTAGTGTGTGGAGGATACGGTTCATGTAAGGCCTGGACACAGAGCGCCTTGAATAGTCCTCCGCCTTTCCCACTGATGTGTTCAAATCTGGTTTTAGATCACAGACACTTCTGTGTTGCATCTGAGTTGTTGCCAATGGTCCACAGGCAGAAATTCAGTTAGTTGTGAATGTCTCAATTAGTCTACCATGTCATCTATAGGACATTGGACAGCATACTGAGCATATGCGTATTAGAAATAGATATGGACGACCAGTCACATCCCTGTACAGTATGGACAGTAGACAGCATCAGAAAGTCTCTGACTCTTAAGTGTCCTAAACATGGTACAGCATTTTAAGCTTTCACTTGCATTCTAATAGACTGTGCCAAGATCCTCTTTATAATAAATGAGCTGCCATCCCTTAGGTTTCCTCGGTGATGGCGACGAGAATATACATGTTATAATATTCTGTTCCATTACTCAATAAATCAATTTTATGTTTGATATAGTCAAGAATTGTTAATTATGCATTTCCTCTGTGTGCTGCATGTAGTAACAGTGTCAGTCTGTGTGTAACTCTGCCCACAGAGGAGAACATGGTCCTCGCTATAGCTGACTCTTTACTGACCCCTATGGTAGACAGACTTAGACTTCACAAACACAGCATCACACCACAAAATGACTCATGAAACCTGCTACAAATCTAATGACATCATCAAATATTAACAGCAATCTCTGCGCAAAAGCAAAACAACATCCAGCCTGCCCCTTCGCTCCTGCCTTCCTTCCTTCCATCTTTCCTTCCTCCCTTCCCTCCTTCTTTCCTTCCTTCCTTCCCTCCTTCCTTCATTTTTCTTCATCTTTGCACATTTCTTCAGATACAAAGCCAGGATGATCCATTTGAGAGCACAGCCACATGGATCGGGGATGGTATGGGAGCTGATTGGGGTGGGTTTGGCGGAGGGCGGGGTTAGCAGAAGTGTTGTCGAAGCGAACGCTCCCAGGGTCAGGCCCTCTTGGAAGGGACAGAGGTGTGTGGTGGGAGGTGGCAGGCTGGAGAAGGTTCTAGGCTTCATGGGCTTTGCTCCCAGCTGCCTCTGTCTGATGGGAATCTGTGACCGTGGGTCACGTCAAATTGTTTCAAATTAACTGCTCGTACAAATTGCGCAGGAAATGAGTTTTTGTGCCAAGCTAATCCAGAGTGGTCCTAGCTATCATCTGGGGAGAATTTAAAGATGCTTTCAAAAGAAAAATCCAAAGGCTGGCTTGCCTCCTGGGACGTTTTCTGAAGTTTATTCAAATACGTTTCGTAGGTTTTGAACAGCTATCTTGTTGCTTGGATTATGAAGGCTTCTTTTTCTCTGGGTGTGTTTGCGAGGTGGATAGTCAGTGTGTGTGCGTGTGTGTTATCATAATAAACTGTCAGGCAGTTCCATGGGGATTTAGGCGTTTACTCTCTTGGCCCCATGGTGTTGCTAAGGATCAGCATATTTAAATCACTCAACCAGCAAAAGGGCCTTGGATGACAACAGCCCTGTGGACGCACACAAGCACACGCACGCACAAACAGACCCGCAAACACGCACGTACAAATGCACAATCTAGGTGACACAAATTCAACAAGAGCCCCGGAGCTTTTCAGTATTCATCTATGCACAAATATTCGGTGCTTCTCTTATGATCTAACGCACTCCCGCCTCCACACAGTCCACATTACAGGATACTCAAGCTATGCTCTCCCTCGCCCTTTCAGTTTCTCTATGAGGATATCCTATTTCCCCCCATTAACCTGACATAATTCCTCTCATTCTTACATAAATAACTCAGACTAAATGAAGCCAAACACAGGGGGCTCAATTACGCAGCGTTAGATCTCTGAAGTGGCGTTGAGTCCAAGATGGCGGGCGATTATTCCGCCCCCAACACCAGCTGAGAAGGCCGCCACCCCCTCCGCCGCTAATGGAGACTGATTGGAGGAGGGCGCAAGAGGCCTTATCCAGTCGGGACATGTTATCTCTTTTCATTGAAGAGGAATGAAAACGTGGCGAGTTTTCAGGATACCAATGACAAGTCGCTCGGTCCAGCGTGGTAGTGACTCAGCCTCTATCGCCGTGCTGTTGTGACACCGTCGCTATGCTGGGTCGCAAGGATGTTCCTCGTTTGTCTGGAGCGAAGCAAACCCTTATCATGAAGCGGGGAGCGGTGGACGACACGTGCCACAAACTGACGTCAAAGCTAAAGCGCGCAGGTTTGGAAGCGAAAGAAAAAGGTGAGTGGTGAGTGCCAGCCCGCTATCTACAGTACAGTACAAACTCACGAGGGAACACAAAACGCACAAACACTAACACACAGTGTAAACAAGCTGTCTGTGTGGGGTGCTTACCACAAAAATGATGTTAAAAAAAAGAAAAAGAAAAACAGCTGTTAAGATCAAGGCCTTAGTATCACAGCAAGCACCTACTGCAGCACAGCCCCAGTCTTACCGAACCTGCAGACCGCTTATGTCAATACGTGTCCCCATTGCATAATGTGTCCTAACGATTACGACCAATCGCATCACCGACAGGATGACTTCAAAACTGCACTGCTGGAACTATCACCCTTATGCAACCCAGCATAACTCCTGATCCAAACATTAGATTTAGGGCACAAGCAGATAATCAGTTTCGAAGAATTGGGCAGAGAAGCCTTGTCCAAGTAATGACCTTGCTGTCGTACCTCTGTTATGACGCAAATGGATGGCGGGTGGGGGGGGCGATGTTACGTTTTATCAATTTGGCGAAACAGAATTTGATTTTTGGCTGCTCTGACACACTCGCCAACGGTACCACGGATAAAGGGTAAGCCACCAGCGACATTACAAAATGTGGAAACGTTAGAACCGGGCTGTGAATACCACAAGGCAAAGACTCTGTGTGTTGAGACAAATGCAGCAATGTTATAGATTGGTGTGTTTATGTCTTTGAAGTGGGCTGGGGTTTTTTTTCATTTCTCTTGTAATACAGCCGCCCAAGAGTCCACTTCATCCTCTTTTTTCTCTTCATCCAACTCATACCGCATCTTTTTGTGTCTGTCATTTTATTTAGTCATCCAGACAAATCAATTTATTTTTCTCTTTTTTTGTGCACACTCATTTTTTCATCTCTCAACATGCCTAATGCCACCTCCATCGCCTCTCTGCTGTTTCATCAGTGCTCTATCTTGTTCCCCTTGCATTTCCTGTGCTCACACCTCCATTTCCCATCCTCCCCCCCCTCTCTTCTCCTCTGCCTCTCTGTGCTGTGTGTTCCCACTCGCCTCTCGTCCACTTCACTCAGCCCTCCTCCACTCCTCATCCCCACTCTCGTCCTTCTGCTGGTTCATCCATTTGCACCTCTTTTGGAGACAATGCACCGGCCACTCTTCCTCCAGGCCCTCTCTCTCTCTTCGTCCCTCTCTCTTTCTCTCTCTCGCCTTCTCTCTCTCCCTCCCTCCCTCCCTCTCTCTCCCTCCCTCTCTTTTTCCCTCCCTCTCTTTCTCCCTCTCTTTCGTTCCCTCTCCTTCTTTCCCTTCCTCTCTCTCTCCCTCCCTCATTTCATTTCTCTCCCTCTCTCTATACCCCTCTCTCACCCACTGTTTCTCTCTTGCCTGCTCACATGACCTCATCACATCGACTTCCTTTTCACCACTTTCTCTCTCGTTCTCTCCCTTGCTCTTCTTTCACTGCCACACCCCCTCCTCGTTCTCACATCCCACCTCCTCCACCGCTCTTTTCAGTCCTCGTGTTTTTTCCCTGTCTCTGTCTCTTCCCCTCTCCTCCCTGTCCTCTCCTCCCCCCTCCTCCTCCTGTCCTCCGTGTTTGTGCTCTCTCCCTCCCTGCACATCTAATGGCTGGGGTGTAATCCACTGGCTAATCTGCTGACAGCCTGTGTGACAAAGCATTAGCTCTGTGTCACTGCCTACCACACTGCCTTCCAGGGTCTGGGTGTGCATGCATGTGTGTGTGCACATCCATGAGAGGTTGTTTGTGAGTCTGTGTGTGCGTGCACACGTCCATGAGAGACAGTGTGTGTGCATGTGTGAGTCCCACTCTGCCCCCCGTGCAGACAGAGTGCAGAGGCGTAAAATGGGCATCGCCGCCTCTCCGAGTTCTGCTTGACCTTTCACCTCTCCCTTTTTCCAGCGTTTAAGTTGCCTCACCCACTTGGTCTCTATGGCTGATCTAAATACAGCTAAAGCAGCGTCAGTACTGTTGGACACTGACCGAGGCAGACCCTACAAGACCCGGCAAAGTGCTGGTCAGGAGCAGAAGTGGAAAAAAGCGTCCCCTCTGCAAATAGCAGGTGGTTAAGGTCAATGCTTTCACAGCACCAGCACATGGATCATGTTGACCAACTTGCAATTGCCCTTTGATAGTCAAGTTGTTGTTTTTTTTGTCGCTTCCATGTGTATCTCCGGGGGCGCGTGTGTGGGTGTGTGTATGTTGACGCACGTGGCTGCGTGCGTGCGTGCTTGTGTGCAAGAGAAAGCACCGTTGATTCGCAGTCCTAATCTAAAGCTCGCCTCTTACAACAAAAAACCCACGACAAGAGCTCAATCACACCTAATACCTGTCCCCCTGCCATCTCACCTTATCGCTCTCTCTGTCTCTCCCTCCCTTCTTTCTCTCTCTGTATCTCTCCATCTGCTCTCCCTTTATTTAGCTGGACCCCTGTCCCTCCCGGTGATCCTGTTATCATGCCTGACCCCTCCCGGTGGATGTGTTGGACTAGCACAGCGATCAAACACACACACACACAAACACACAGCGCCAGGCACAGAATGGAGCCTCCGCTTTGAGCAGGGAGAGATTGCCCCGATTCCCTGCGGCTGATAAGCCGGCCTCGCCGGCAGGCTCAGAGTCAGGAGAAAGGTCTAGATCTGGGAGAGGTGGGGCTGGTTATCTTCTCCACGTTAGCCAATCTGTAATCACTGAGGTCCGTTACAAAGAGGCGGCTGGGGTTTGGCGTGTGCATGTGTGTCTGTCTGTGTGTGTGAGGGGGGAGGGGGGGTAGGGGGTGGGGCCTGATGCTCTGATTGTCAGATTGAATCTGGTGCGATAAGGCTTTACTTCCTGGGTGTCGCTTTAAAGTGCCTCCATGCATCCTATAAAGGAATCGATACGTGCATGAAGACTGGGGCGTTCACATAGAGCGCTGCGCTTTCCACACTGCTGCCTGGCATCGAATCTTTGAAAAGGAGGTTTTAGAATATGCGGTCAACTATCTTTGGTTGCGTGTGTGTTCTTGTAACGCGTGTCTCTACGGCTGCAGGCGTTTTCAACACAAAGGACGTACGACTGCCGACCGACAAACTGAAATGAACAGGTCTACATCCATGTTTCTTCTACTTTCATACGTAGCAACCGGTTGAGAAACAACAGGAGAACACAGCTTGCCAAAGCTCTGTCACTGTCTGAATGCTGACGACTCACTCGCCCGTGGCCTGAAATCATGTTGTTTGAGCCAGCTGTTGTTTGACAGAAATAAGTCTTGCCGCGATGAGTTAAGAGACACGACTATTCGCTTTAGCTGCTTGACAGATAGTAAACGTTGGTCTGTATTGTACAGATTTGCTCAGCAGAGTGAGAACGCGGATCTGGCGCTGAGGATAAAAACCTAAAAGTCATAAGCGAATAAAAAAGACTGGCTATTGTGACTGATGCAGGGCAGGAAGTATTGTTCCCACCACTTTAGATACTTCAATCAGAATGATCCTGCGTCCACACAATGATAAGAAAAAAAACCTCATTCATACTCATAACTTGCCTGATCCATGACTGCACATATAATTTCAAGACTAGAATAGATAACCGTGTAATACTTGTTCTTTTATGAAGCGCCCGTGGCGCTCAACTTCAAACCTCCCATGATCCTCTCTGTGTACATGATGCGTTATGTGAGCTCCCACCCCTTCTGACGGCCAGCGAGAGTTACCGCGTCTTATTGATTAGTCTTAATTACAAAAGTCGATGGATTTTATGGCTCTTGTGCCTGCCAGCAGTCCACCACTAGCACGCCACAGAGAGCTGAGAAATACGATGTAATGGGCAGTAGCTCAAGCGACTATCTTGAGAAAAGGGGAGGAGGCGGAGGGGTGGGTGTGTGGAGGGGGGGGGGAGTGCATTAGATGTCTGGAACGTTGTCAAATAAGATTATCAGAGTAGAGGCTGTCGTTGTCATGTTGTTTTCCTACCCTAAGTTGATTTGTTCTGGCGGTGGCTGTCGTTATCGAGAGACTGGCAGAGCACGGGGGCGGCCGAGCTGTGCGCTGAGAGAGAGCATGCTGCTGTGACAAGAGGAGTCCTTAAAACCATGTCAACGCAGCCATGACAGAGACACAGGGAAAAAAGGAGAGAGGGTGAGGGAGAGAGAGAGAGTGAGGTAGAGGGGGACAGGGAGAGAGTGAAAGAGAGAGAGGGACAGAAAGGGAGAGAGTTAAGCAGAGAGAGAAAGAGGGACTGGGAGAGAGTGTGAGAGAGAGCAAAAGAGGAGGGGAGCGAGTGAGAGAGAGAGAGAGAGAGAAAAGAGGGACTGGGAGAGAGATAGATAGATAGAGAGCGAGAGAGAGAGAGAGAGAGAGAGAGAGAGAGAGAGAGAAGAGAAAGAGAGGGGAGGGGGAAGGGCACCCATGCTGCCCTAGGTCTACATGCGGATGACAGGGCATACTCCGACCACCAGAGGGCGCTGTGTGGGGTTCACCACAAGCCTCCTACCAAAAAACTGCTCAACGGAGAGTGTTTTGAAATGAGACGGTGGGCTCTTTATGACCCACACCACCGGGGCGTTTCTAATATCCTGATGGAGAGACACTCCGACACAGCCATGCAAAGCCTCTCAACTCAAAATAGATCATCGTAATTAAAACATAAATTGGAGCCGTTGATAGGACGCTCTGCAACGGACGGCTTCCCCTGCCTGGGGATATTGATCCTGGCTCGCATGCTTTGAAACTATCGCTCGGATTTGCACGCAGTGAAATAGGGAGGCCCATGAATGAAATCAATAGGGAACAAGCAGCGGGTTCTGTCCAAACAATCTGCGTTGAGTTACAAGCAGGAGCCCCGCGATGGCGAGCCAGAAAGAAAGTGTGCGATCTTAACTTTCTGGCAAAGACCGACAATTTTGAGCTCTTGCCCTGTCCTGACCTGTCGTGTCATGAATGACAGGCCTCCTGAAACCGCCGTCGGAGCAGAAGGCGGGATGGTCGGCGGTGTGAAAAGGGCCTTGAAGCGAGTGCAGGCGGTCGCTGTGGACCTGGCTGAAACAGCCCAGCAGTGCGGAGCTGACGGTCACCGTGAAGCACGCTCGCTCTCCAAGGACGGCCACATCCCCCCCCCCGTGTGCACTGTGTCTCTGCAACCCCTCTGTTGCGTAAGCACATCCACAGAGTGCACTAGAGAGGTTATGTAACGTGGCGAGATTGTGTCTGGGGACGAGGGGCAGAGGAGAGGAGGTTATGAAGCCTCCTCGCTCCTTCTCCCCCCCTCCCTCCCCCCTGCCTCCACTCTGCCCTCCATCTCTCTCCACGGCACAAGCCAGTTTCCCTTGCCTCTCCCAAGGTAAATGCTCTACAAGGTCGCTTCCCCTCCACACAGGTTGGGCCTTGTCAGGGAGGCGCTCCCTGTGCTCCTGCTCGTACTCTCCACCTCCGTGCTGCTGCGGAGTGCGTGCGAGCTCCTCCTCTCCTTCTCTCAGGAAGGCGATGGCGTGTCAAACAGAGCAGCAGCCTGGTTGGCAGCCTGGGCCCCAGCTGAAGGACTGTTTCTTTAAAAAGGCTGCAGGCTTGCACCTGTACACCATTCCTGTTGGTTGTGTGTGTGTTGTGTGTGTCTGTGTGTGTGTCTCCCGTGTGTGTGTATGGGGTGTCTCCGTGCGGGTGTGTGCACGTATGTGAAATGGAAGACAACAAAACATGGAGGGGAAAAAAAGCGAAGTAGATCCATCTTGAAATCTTGAAAATGAACGTAGCCTGCCTCAGTGCAACACAGTTACTGTTCAGCCTGTTGCTGACTCGCACTAACTCGTCAAAACGCCGCCGTCTTCGTGTCAACGAAGCGCTGGGTAGCAGCGAGCGCAACAATCAAAGCCATATCGCACGGGCCGCTCCAACAGGGTTAAGTCTCTGTCTGTGTAATCCCTGACTTCCAGGGGAAGTCCCCCTGACTAATTCTTATGCTCGCCTGAATCATTTCAGCCTCTGGTCTGGCATGGCCAGCTCCGCATCCAGGGGTGGGAGGGTCCAGCACTGTGGGGGAGGAGCAGGTTCGGCAGTGGGGAGGAGGAGGAGATGAAGAGGGGATGGTAGGAAGGAGGGCTAGGTTTTTCCCCTTCCACGGATGCACCCTCAAAGAGGCTTTCATCCGCCTTCGCAGCACCTCGCCCCTGGCTGCGCTCCCCATCTGATTCAAGAGCACGCGCGCGCACACTCACACGCACACACGTGCACTGTGTGCACCAAACCATGTAGGCCGGGCTGCAGAAATGTACAGACACGTTCAAAGAGCGATAGAAACCAACTGCTTGGAGGACAATGGAGGAAAGGAACAGGTGCAAAAGGTAGCACTAAAAATGAGCTGTCTCTCCTATACCGACACGCATACACATACGCAGAGGAATGTGGAGAGACTGATCAAAAGCTTGTAGCAAAACGTAAACAAAAGAAAAACACATAAATGAATAGAACTAGAAGTGAAATAGTAATAGGGTATGGAAATGTTGGCATGAATGTCTTCCCTTAAATGGCAAAAAACACCCAAATTTAATTGGAAGAACCGCTGGCAGAGGCTAACACTGAGATAAATAAAAGTGCACTATTTCAAGTGTTCGTTCCTGTTGCCTGATCGATACGCCACGACTACCCAGCAAACCTCAACTCCATTTAAAATGGATGAGCGGTCAATAGCGAGCTTCACAAATACCGAACAGATACTGAATATTGAGACGGTGGGATTCCATGAACTTTGGTGCACCACCACACATGCGCGCGTGTCTGCATGGATCCACATTATTAATGAACAGAGCAAAGGCGTAATACAAGCCACAGCAAGTCTCTGCACAGTCCCACAATGCACCACTCCACGGCTAAGAGGGACGTGGGCGAGCGGAGGCGGAAGTCGCCACATTCATCACTGTCAGACGAGGCTGAGCAGAGGTTCTTATTGGCTGGGCAGGACTCGGAAACTGCTAAGGCGGCGCGCCCATCTCTAGTACGGTACTAATTACCCGCAAGAGAGAAGGATCATGGAGAGAGAGAGAGGGGGGGGGGGGAGAGCAGAGATGGAGGGAGGAGGAGAGAGAGCGAGGAGAAGAGAGATTGGAGGATATGAGGGGAGATGAGAGGAGGACGACAGAGAGAGAGAGAGAAGAGGAGAGGAGAGAGGGAGAGGGATGGGGGGAAGAGAACAGGATGGATGGAAGAGGGGCAGCGAGCGGTGGAAGAGGTTCTTTGTTATTAGTACCCTCAACAACCCTTGCCCCCCCACCTCCACATCAGACACTTCTTTCTGTAGCCAGCACAAGCAACGCCTTCCTCTACAGGCAGGGAAATGCTTTCTCAAAAGGCCCTACTGCAGGTGCTTATGCTGCAGAAACACGCTGATGGCAAACATGTACTAGGCGCTGCAGCAGCGAACGCAGCAGCGAACGCAGCAGCGAACGCAGCAGCGAACGCAGCAGCGAACGCAGCAGCGAACGCAGCAGCGAACGCAGCAGCGAACGCAGCAAGCCGAACGCAGCAGCGAACGCAGCAGCGAACGCAGCAGCGAACGCAGCAGCGAACGCAGAGCGAACGCAGCAGCGAACGCAGCAGCGAACGCAGCAGCGAACGCAGCAGCGAACGCAGCAGCGGAAACGCAGCAGCGAACGCAGCAGCGAACGCAGCAGCGAACGCAGCAGCGAAGCAGCAGCGAACGCAGCAGCGAACGCAGCAGTGAGCACAGGCTTTACAGTGCGCTCTCCGAGGGTGAGGCAAGACTCCCTCTGATAACATCCATCTGACTGTGGGATTCTGCGGCCGTGACACAAGAACTGGTGGCGAGGTGACACGTTGGCGGGTCAGAGACTGGGGCCTCGGCCCACTGCGCTGTGCTCGGCGAGCACTCGACTGGCCACGCAAGCTGCTGCAAAGTCACAAAAGCCTCTTACCTTTCAGCCACTCAAGCAACCTTCCCAGAGATTCAAGAGCTGCAAAACAAACAGAAGGAGAACGCAGAGATCAGTCGACGCTGACGCAGCCTTAAAGGACACTTGGTCATATCTAATCGCAACACAGATGACAGGGTCAACATAGTCTGAGACACAAATGCACACTGACAACAGCATACACACACACACTATTGTATAACTCATTTTGTGGTGGGGAGGGGGGTTAAATAATAAATAAAACAGACTTAATGACATACTATAATGTGGCACGTTTTCCCAGTAATGAGCTGGAAGTCATTTCAAAACATGCCATGCTTTTGCCTTGCTTTGTAAAGTGTAAAGGGCAAACATTTATTACCAGCTGATTGCATTTAGCAGGCATGTGTGTCTGGCACTGAGGTCTTGTCATTTCCCTCTTGTTAAAAAAAAGCACATCGGAAATACTTCAGAGCCCTGATATTCAATCACAGCTTGAATGTGGTTTATCTGCCATCCAATTCATTGGCCGAAAAGAGAATTCACAGAAAAAAAAGTTCAGTGAACACGCAGGGTGTGGAAGTTAAGGGGCCAGCGCCCAACAGCCCGGGTACATTTTGGGAGTTGATTAAAATGGGGGGGAGCGCCATCTTAAAGGTCAGCGGATTTGGGGGGAGGGGGGGGGGGGGCCCACCATCACTGCTGATTGTGTGAAGAAGGCATTTGAGGTCCTGCAGATTAACACTCAAGTTCAAATTCATTGGGGGTGGGGGGGTTGGGGGGTTTTTTGTTCATGCGCAAGCAGTTCTAATCAATTTGCTCTCTCTCCTCTTTCTCTTTATTCACACAATCTCTCTCTCTAAAACACAGGCGGGGGCGCACACACACACCTCCCTCTCTAAAAGAGATATCTGCACTCTCTGTCCCTGATTTTAGCATTGAGATAAAGCCAAACTTGGCCCAGTTGCAAGCACGATTGATTTTGGCTGAGGAGTGTCTTTGACAGGCTAAGTACACTAGCGGCGGTTGTCTCGATGAATGGAGTTTATGCATAGTGTCTATCTGTAGGGTGGAGTCATTTAAAGTGACTTGCAGCTGTTTGGAGACGCAGTATATCGTTTTTGCGAGCTGCCATACAAGCTGCAGCAACATTTGTGGTGTGTTCACAGGGTGTAAAACTAGACATTGCGAGTGGCTGGCTGGTCCGCTCATTTGAAACCGGTGCAAGGACATGTTTATGAAAACATTGGTTCGTCACAGACCTAGACTATCTGCTGCGATAACCTTTGCGGCTCTTTCGACACAATCATCGTATCACAGTATCGTCGGACAACGGGAATACGCAGAGCGTACCAACAGTGATTTCGCGAGCAAAGAGACAACTTCATTAGCAGTGACACTGCCATTTGCGTGGGGAATTTTCCAGATGTTGTTTTGTTGCGCAACGCTGGTGTGTTGTGCTTGAACAGTCAATGAACACAAAACAAAACCAACGAAGAAGCAGACGCTCCCAAGTACGAGCGCTGACTAAGCTCCGGTCGCTCCGAGGTCACTATGTAATAGCGACGGCAGGCGCAACGTTTAGGGAGGAGGGATAGTCTCGGCGAAATGGCGCGCGGTGCTCGCCGTGCGAGCAACCTCGCCGGGCCTGGTGGTGTCTCGCAAGAATGTGGCTAATGATTCAGTCTGGCCTCGGCAATCAGCAGGCTATGAGAAGACCGCCTGCGGGGTCCTGACTATGACAGGCTTGTAACCGAGCACACGCAGGTCACCGCGGCTCTATCAGGGACCCCTGCAGGGTCCCTGCGCTGACACAGAGCCTGGGTCACATCGTCAGGCCTCATTGGTGCTGATGTGGACAAATGCAGAGGCAGCAAAATGAGAGAAAGGAGAGAGAAAGAGAGAAAGAGAGAGAGAGAGAGAGAGAGAGAGGGAGAGGAGCAGAGAGAGAGAGAGAAGAGAGAGTAGAGGAGAGAACGAGAGAGAAAATGAAATGTGCAAACAACTTAGAGAGAAATACAGAGATATCTCCAAGGAGCAGCATTCACTTAACCAGTTAACCTTGGTTGATATGTTATTTATTGTGTGGGCCACCAAAAAGGAGAACCGTGCATCTGGGACCGTAAGGTCGCTCTCCTTGTCTTTTCCCAAGCATCCACATGTCCTCTTGGCCTTCGTGCTGTGTAGGTTTGGCTGAAAGGAAGCTGACATGAAATTGTAGCCAGAAAAGTGTCAGTAAATGTCTGGACTGACCTTGCTCCGCCCCCTTGTGATAATGAAGCATCATTAGCAGTGGGTTCACAAGAGCTTTTCTTCCCGTCAGAGTGGATAATTACTTCTCAGCCCTTTCAAGGCCATATATTAGAATTTAGCCTTCATGACGCCACTGGGCAAAGGACTTTATTAACATTAGTGGTCACACATTGGTACACTAAATGGGATTTATCAGGGTAAATAAATGTTTTCCTTGCAACTTTTTCTTGCTCAGTAATCAGGTAAGAGGACAGGGGATATTGATTCTGGTCGGAAAGGTAGAAGTCTTATCACATGACAGTGCTAGGTCAGGCCTGGACTGGGGTCTGGCTACAACAGTCTCTGAGTGCCGTGTGAGTGACATATCATGTGGTATCGTTTTCGACTAACCCCCCTTGTGCTTTGCCAACCCTCCACACCCGTCCACCACCTAAACTCATCATCCCAACCCACACACTCTTCCTCACTACTACCACAACCCCGCACCATCTCCCTCCCCGCCAATCTCCTGAATATCTCTCTCCTGCCTGGCTGACTTATGGAAAAAGAAAACATATTAGAGTTCTGACAAAAATTAACAACAAAACCCACCCAAATACCCCACACAATAAAACAACACACAAAAAAAAAAAAAATAAAGTAAAAAAAAAAAAAAAAAAGTAAAAAAAAAAAAAAAAAAAAACAAACAAAAAAAAAAAACACAAAAAATCAAAAAAAAAAAAAAAAAAAAACAACAACAAAAAACACAAAAAAAAAAACAAAACAAAAAAAAAAAACAAAAAAAAAACCAAATAACAGAAAAAAATAATTAAAAAAATATTTTAAAATTCTTTAAAAAAAATAAAAAAAAAAAAAAAAACCAAAAAAAAAAAAAAAAAAAAAAAAAAAAAAAAAAATAAAACAAAAAAAAAAATAAACAAAAAAAAAAAAAATGAACAAAAAAAAAAAAAAAAAGATCAAAATAAAAAAAAGGACAAAAAAAAAAATAAAACAAAAACAATAAAAAAAAAAAAAAAAAAATAAAAACAAAAAAAAAAGACCACATCACACGTCGAAAACAAAATAAAATGCAAAATGTAAGTAATCCAAAAATACAAAAAAAAAGAAAAAAATAAAACAAAAAAAAAAAATAAAAAACACAAAAATACGATGTCGCGATAAAAACAATAAACCAATAAACAAAAAAATAACTAAAAAAGACAAAAAAAAAAGTTTAAAAAAAAAAAAAAAAAAAAATGGAAACAGAAAAACGTGACATATAATCTTTTCTGAATTCCTCCACCACCATCCCCGTTTACGGCTTCCTTCTGTCATTCCTTTCTCTTCTGAGCAGCACGAGACATTAAATAAGCGGGTAAGACTTAAGGCAGGGACTTGGCGATTAGAAAAGAGTTGGAAACTCAGCGCTATGCTGTAATTAACAAATCCATAAATATTGGTTGGGAGAGGGATTTAAGTTAAATAGCAATAGTTTCATACTACCACAGATGTGCTGTTGACCAAACAATCTTCTAACTTAAGAGGCAATATCGTAAACGAACGGCGTAGGGTAAAATTATGGCTTGAGAAAAGTGTTGGCATTATCTCTTCGTTTGTTTCTTACATGAGCAGGTAATCAATCGGTTATGTTCGTAGTGCCACTTGCCGTTTGCCGTGTTGACGTATCCAGCAATGTGAGCCCTCGCCGGTCGCTCCACTCCCTGCTCATCGCTCTTCTGCAGCAGATTCGAGATTCAACGGCAACCAGCTTTGATGTAACAGGGATTACAACATAACAAGAGTGCTTTGCTCACAGCGCCATTATGTGATCCGCAAGGAGTTAACCACGGGGCTCCACACGACATGAACAGCGAGCAGGAGAAACAAAGAATCTCCAAGGTAGCAAAAGCGCCACCAACTGATCCTCCCTCGGCGGGTGGTCTTATCTATTCAGTTAGCGCTCTAGTGCTGCAACATGTAGCATACCACGGCACCCGAAATCTGACGTTAATAAATAGATTACGGTGAGAGAGAAATTAGCTTAGGCTTTAGGCGCTAGGGGGCGTAACAGAGTTGCAGAACCAGGAGGAATTCTGAGGAGAAATAGCCCAGGTAGCCAGGTTGGAAGAAGCCACTGCTGCAATGATATGAGCCTATGAGTGGCGAGGAGTGCAGAGGAGTGGGCTGCACACACAGTCATTGCCTTCCAGTGTGGTGGCAATCTTCAGGTAGGTCTGTCAAGAGCATTGCGTCAGCTTTCGAGTGAGGCCTTATGCTCCTCTCCATGGTGGTTGTGGCGTGTGTCAGAGGACGGTTTGGATGCCGCAAAGCCATGGTTACACTGGATTGCCAGCAGGCGGTGATGTGCTAGGAGGACGGCGGACGTGCTTGTATGACATAGATATAGAGGATTTGGAGCGGGCGGGTTCTGTACTCTGTCTCTATCGTTCTCACCATGGTGTAAGGTTGGAATCGTCAGCATTCTAAACCGTGCTATTCTTACAATCTTCACGCGACTCGTCTGGAGAACCCATCACACTCACACTTGAAGCCAGAAGATTGGAGTTGATGAATCTATCTTATGTATTTTAGTTATTCTCTCTTAGTGCATTTAATTATGTTATCAGCATAAGAATGCTCTGCTCAGTCCTTGCAGACATACCGTGTGTGGATGTGTCTCCCATTATGCCTTTACAAGGATCCCATTTGATTACCCGATTTCCAGAGTCTAGCTTGCTATCAAATCAAGTCCGGAAAACAGTTGCCTAGCAACAGCCTCACGCACATGCGTTTTAGCCGCTGTTGGCTATAGTATTGGAGTAGGCTAGTGGTATCTCTCAGCCTGAGGTCTCAGCATCCGTATTTTGAAGTTCCTGAAGCTGCGCTTGATGCAAAGTCATAGTGATCTGACATGGCACAGATCGCAAGTATAGATAGACCTGTTATCTGTATTGTATTCTCCCAATACGTTGCGCGCCGATGTTGTGTCTCATCTCTCGTGCCCGCTCTGTGCCAGTTATCGCTCAAAACTCTATCTCCTTCACATTTCTCCTTCGTATGATACGAGGGACCTCTCTATCCCACATTCAGCCTCACGGCCGTCTCTATCGTTTATCTACATCAGATCGCGAGTTGCCTCTTGAAGTAATACTCTAGCTTGTCGTGGCGTTCTCTACGGCTAGCCCTTGTTATCAGTCAGTCAGTCATCCTGCCATGTGATGCTTCAAACTACGCAGGCTTGGCTTGCGTTCTTAATAGATAAACTTAGACAACAAGCAATCGGCTTCGTGCTCTTCTTCAGCTTCACATGCAGGTCTTTCTCTGCGACATGTCTCATCCTCTAATCTATACTCTCTCTCTTATTCCTCGATACGGCGTTAGATATACAGCACGTACTTACGGATATCGTCGTAAACCCCTATACCCAACCCTGGAACAGCAATCTTGGTATGACATACCCTGAACGAATTCTTCCTCTTTTCTCTCTATCTCTTCAACCTCTCTCATTCCTACTCTCTCCTCTTCGCGACTCTTAAGCAGAGTCTACTATCCTGCTTCACCTCCGCTGCACTTGTGCTTCGGTCCCCCCGTCCAGCGTGGTGATTGTACGCCTCGCCTGTGGCTCGCATATCCATCACTCGCGCTTCAGAGCCTCTTCTCTGTACCTGTGACCGCCTCAATCAACTCTAGAGGATCCAGGCGGCACTGCATCTCATCCCGAGAGTGCATTCACGTCGTTACACCTTACTGGCACAATGGTTGTGCACTCTGTACTCTTATACTCGATGCACTACTGATCCTTACTCTGTTTTCCGACCCTTGTAGACTGTGGTTCGTCCACCTCGCGCTTGGTTCTCTGATATGCTAGCTATCGCGAAGGTACTGTTGATTTGCGTACTAGTGTGCTGGATGGATCTCCGTGTCTCTGACGAGTCACCTCGCGTGTGCGCGTGTATCGCTGCCTCTGTGAAGCGCCCCCTACTTGCCAGATTGTGTGACGCAGTGTATCCATTAAGAGATAGCGCTCAGTCAGCATCACGTGATTCTCATGCAACCTGGGAGCAGTGTTGCGCAGGATACTCGCTGCTGTCTGATAGCTCAGGTGTCAAGTGTACAGAAGGATACAGCGTAACAACACGTACTAATGCTAGTGCACCAACTCCCTCAGCTTGTGGACCTCCATCGAGCTCCTTCACTCGCTATATGCAAGTGCGGTGTGACATGTAGGAATGGTATCGACGAGCCACTTGGTGCGCTATGCTGGTGATACATTACTGCGGAGTCAAGTTCTTAGCATACCGCTCCCTACTAGTACAGTCTCGCACAGTAAGCGCAGCTACACTGACAGAGACTCCTGCTAGCTTGACGACATTGTGATCACTACGCAGTAGAGATTACACCTCTGCTACCCTACATAGCAGTGAAACATACATGCGAGGCGCGCTATACACAGCTAGGCCTCCTAGCCATGTGATACATGACCAGCAGGATTCCACAAGCTACCTATCTGCCTCATGTGTGGACAGTGGTGAGCAGGATTTCACAGCTGCGAATCTACATCAGCACTCGAGAGGAGATACTGGTGAGCGTGATGGACGGAAGGGGGGGGGTGCACTGGTTATATTCTGTTATTACTATCTCGCTCTAGCTTATGTGGTGTGATAGTTACGTATTTCCACCTCGCTCGCAGCCTGAGCCACTCGGTGTGTACATCTCAGCTTCCCTCTATTTAGTGTATCATGCTTCGTGTCCTCTCGTTTCTATTACTTGCGCACCTGCGCCAGTTTCCAGGTCACGTTTCTGTTATTCTCTGGACATGAGTCGTGGTGTGACTACTTACTCCGGGCTCTCTCGCAGTTCTGCGTATGTGCGGCAACTGTGGGGTGTCTCGAGTCATGAGCGTGTCCTGCTCGATGAATCGCTGGATGCTAGCTTGCGGCCTCCGTTCGCCTCCTGCGGCTCCACACCCGCCTTTGTCTCTCGACTCCGTTTGGAGCCAGGGGTTGCAGACGATACGGAAGCTCTGATGAAAGCTACGGTCGCGCAGCCTCGTTCGGCGGAGCAGCCGCCGGCCCTGCACAGGTTACGTCCGCTTCATGAGCACTGCAAGTTGTCCCGAGTTCACCCAAGCCTCAGGGAAAGTTGCACCGGACTCCCCGCGGTGCGTCCTCGCTTCTCTCCTCTCTCTTCGAGACCCTCCGTCACCCGCATGCCCTTCATCCACACCCCCCCCCAAGCGCTCGTGATGCGCGCTCTCCCTCTCTGCTCTCATCCTCGTCTACCTCCATCATTCTACTCATGGAATAACATCCGCGTTGTTCTCATTGTCATGCAGAGCAATTGGCGGTACATGAGGGTGCTTGTCTTTCATCCTTGACATGCGTGGGGGCTCATCTGCTATCGGGGTGGAGAAAGCACGCCTCGCGCAGCAATAGTAAGATCGCTGCGGTGGCGTCGGTCCACGCCTCACAGCACGTTCATCCCGCATTAGTTCCTGGGCCATGCCTGCTAGCCGTGCTATTGAGCATATTCCTGGTGTTGCGTTGCTATGTTACTTTGCGCTGGCTGCTCTACATTCTACGCAGACTAATAGCATTGTGGCTCGGTCTGTGACAATTTTTATTACTGCGGATGCCGAGACAATATGCTAATTCTTGTGCCAACAGGCGCAGTGTAGTCGATATCAGGGAACACCTGATGGCAAAAAAGTAGACAGTAGGGAGCATCCGGCTAAAAGCGAGAATAGATTGTGCCTATGCATATTACGTCTCTCTAGACTGCTGCTACGTCCCCCAACATATTTTCGCTCACCAGCTCGCTTTAAATGTTGTTTGACTAGTTCTCCTCTCTGCATCTGCAAAAATATTAGCATTTTAATGATGGGCCTGGGTGTTAATATGAGATCAGATCTCCGTGGTATCTTCGCGGCTTGGGTTTTTGCCATCTTTTCTATCTTGGCTTTTTCCTCTGGTTTCAACAGCAACGGCAGATCACTCTGGAAGATATTGCGTAGGCCATGGCGAATCCCATTTCTGTGGAGGAGGCTGATGATTATCGAATGAAAACGAACGAATAAGAGAGGGCGACGTCCAATATTATTGGTTTTACAGCCATGCAAATGGCTTCAGCCCAGAGGGACGATGTATTTACTGGACTGGAGAGAGTGAAGGACTGTAGCTTGCTCCTGCCGCCACTGGTGTGTTGCCTCAGTGCAAACATCTTTCTCTTGTTGAATGGGTTTGTTGGGCTGTGTCTTTGTGTGCGCAAGCACACACACACACTAGGTGTAGGCGTAGTTCAACCATCACACACACGCGCACCCTTGACCACAATACGCCACAAGTTGGCTAGTTGCAGCAATACCACACCGGCGCGACCACTATAATTTATCTGGCTGCAGGGTAACTGCAGCCCCGCTCACTGGAGGGGAAAAAGAACAGCTGTGTGTCTGACAGCTGGAGCAGTCATGACATCCCGTCACCCAGTATCAGGCCCGGCCTGGACGCCTCGGCCAATCAGCCGGGAGGGGTCCTTCCACATCCTGGCTGAGACGCGCTTTAGCCTCCGACAGGGCTGGAATGTTAGACTCTGCGTTTCGTCCTGGGCTTAGACAGTGATAATGCGAGGAGTGATGAGGTTGTTCTTGGTCTCAGGCTCATATAATAGCTCCCCATTTGCCTCCAAACATGAGCAACATTGTAAATTAGATAGCGTCGTGCTTCGGAAATATGAGAGCAAAATGCTTTTGTTTATCTTTGGGGATTGGATTTTAGCTTCGTGTTTACGAGTTGTCTGGAGTTTATTGATGGCATAAAGTTCCTCATGGATTGAGCTGAGTTTAATCTCTCCTCTCCATTGTTTTGACTGTCACATGGAGCGCTGATTGATATCTCGGCGTCTCATTCAAACAAATCAAACTTAAATTAAAACGCTTTTTAAAACAGCCGTTAAACTTTCTTTTGGACCCCCGAAAAAAAACAAACTCTGAGGGGGCAACATGCATATGTTAAGGGAAAAAAAAAACATGAAATTGAAACATATCAAGGGAGGATAGCTGAGGCACCTTGCGAAGGGGAAAAAAGGAAACAATTTCAGTTCACTATGCAAATGAGCGTAATCACCTTCAGCAGCCGACCAGTTTTAATTGCACTTTAATTTCATGAATAAATACCCCTATTGAGAGGAGTGCCTGCTATAGGTCCCCGCAGAGGCACATGTGTGGGTGTTCTGAAGGTACGGATAATTACTCCACGCTGCCACAAGCTCCTGATTACATGAGGTGGTCGCCGCGTGTCTACTAAACACTCCTGGATGAAACTCCGTGCAGTTGATGGATGAGGAGGTGCGCTAGGTACAGCAGAGGGTGCGGCCCGCAAGAAGGCAACCGCGAGTCTGCTCTGGCCACTTTACCGGAACGAAGCGAAACAAACGGTCCTAATTGGAACGGACGGGTTTTATTGGCCAACGCTGGGCGGAAGTATTAAAAGTGTATTGAGAGAAAGAGGAGGGGAAGAGGAGTGCGAAGTCGGGTCCTTGCTGGGTTTCACCCAGTCATCTGAGTGTGTTCTGGGTCTCCTTACCTAGTCACATCAGTAAGGGACGTTTATTAGAGGAGAACCGTCTGTTAGAGGTTCTCTGCGAGCCCTTTTTATGACATATAAGGAGACAAACCACTGTCCATGAGTAGGCCTCAGTGATGTAGAGTTGATTCTGAAGTTTATATACACACCATCGTCTATTGAATCGAGGGCCTGTTTATTTTGTTATTGTTTTTTCCGTTGGTTAGCCGTGGGCGATTATTTTTGGGAAGTGAGTGGCGTTGGATTGTGTAGGTGTTTGTTGGGAGTAGGTCCGCGGGCGGTCTCCCGAGAACGCGATTCTGCTCTTGCGCAGGCTTGCCGTCAGGTCTCAGAGTGTGCCTTAACCGAAGTTGATATCCTCAAGGTCGAAGATGCTTCCTGGTTCGCTGCATTATTGTGCCTAATTATCCTCGCCAGCGTTCCACTTGGTGAGGCTCGCTTGTTTGGAACTCGGCGGGCCCCGCCGAACCCCCCCCCCCCCCCCCCTCCCCCCCCGTCTTCTCCTTGTTCATGTTTGGTGTTTGTCTCTTCTGGTTTTGCCTTGTTACTGCTGCGCGGGTTTGACAAATACGTGCTTGTTTTTCTGCGGGCAAGCGGCAAGCGCACGGCGGCCAGCTGTAGTCAACATTGATTCCTGAGACTCCGGATATAATGATGTTGTAATGGAAGGATTTGCTAGCAAGCCCACATGACGACCCCCTCCTACACCCCCCCAAACGCACAGAGCGCTCCGCACCCTATGAATTGTAGGTGTGGCCAGGCTTTCTCCTTCTGACGAGTCCTCAGGGGTTTATTGGCACTGTAAACTGGGTCTTAGTAGGAGTATCTGGTAAATTAATGATGATCTTTTAGACAGAGGCAGGGCATACATGGTGCCCATTTGCAGTATTATGCAGCAACCGGACTCTTAAGAGTTTCAGGTGATGTTTTTGTAACGCTACTGCGCTGCTCTCGGCAGGGAGAGGTGGCGGGCGTCATTCCGACTACATGGTGATCGCCAGGCATGGCCGACAGTATGCCAGCAGAGGAAATGCTCAGGCTGCTAATGTGTGTGTGCCGCCAGGTCGATTCTCGCCGAACTCTTTCACTCACGTAGGCGAGCTCTTGGGCCATATACATAAGAACAAACAGGATGGCTCTTGCTTCCCCTATGCTCTTGAAAGATATGTTGACCGTAGACATGGAGTATGCGTATGGACTCATCTTATAGACAAAGCGCCTAAAACTTAACGAAGTTATGAAAGACCACACCACGACTTTCAAAGAGCTTACGTCGTCTGGCCTGGGTGTAGAAGTCAATTGTGATAGTACGAAGTCGGTTCTACCTACGTGCATGTTGGTATCACGCAGCAGACTATGGCCGAACCTATAAGACCACAGCACGTGAGTATGATTCGTAGTTATCTTGATATTCTGTCGTGTGATGTGCGGAGCGAATGTGGGGATTCTTTCGTGGTGGGTCCACAGCCGGGTGGTCCAGTAGCATGGGTTTGTGTGAAGAGCTCCCATATCAGGCCGTCCGAGCCCCAGGTAGCTTCGCTCATCCGCGGACTTAGGGGCAGTTTGGCCACTCACCCAGCCGGAAATGTACTGCCAAGGGTTTAAGAGAAATGCATGGAACTGGTGTAACATGGGGGCTGGTTGTGTAGGACTCGAGAGCCACTCGTTGGTGGGGTACCGGGAACTCGAGGGGGTTACCTCAGCAAAATAAGCCAGCTGGAACCAACATCGCAGGACAATAATTCACATCACGAAGTCCGAACCGCAGTAGCCAGGCAGAGGGGAGAGAGAGAGCCGTGGAGGGAGCGGGCAAGGTGCGACTGGGTAAACTTCACTGTGACCAAGCAATACAAAGGCAGCTCATCTTCGATCACTGACTGCTGTCGTTGTTGGCTCCATTTTTGGCGGTGTTGGGGCCATTGTCGTGCAGGCCAATTCTGATATGGCCCAGAGACTGGTGTTGTTTGCTAAGGAAACATACATTGAAAGTTTGAGTGGCCCTGAATTGAGACGCATTTGGATCGGAACCACTGGACGCAATATCTGTACCCCTGAAACGACGAGAGCATAATGATTTAGGCCGGTGTATGTAATGGGAGAGCAGTGAACATCATATAATTGACAGATGAATACCACTAAATGCGACCTCAGTTAATACAGGCAGCAGTGTGCAAAAAACTCCTGAGGAAACCTGGGGGGGTGGGAAGGAGAATAGCCGCTTTGTTCGGCGACACACCTGTTCAAATAGGTGGAGGGTGCAGAAGTGATGTGTGTGTGTGTGGGGTGAGGGGGAGGTTAGGAGGAGATTGTCATGTAGGGGGGTTTTTAGCTGCAGAATTTCCACAAATTCTGAATGAGAAGTTCGAGGGATCAATGTGTCACCACAGCTGGAGCTGGCGTTGGTCGCTTGTAACGTAAGAACTTCACGCAAGCTCAGGCTGAGGAAAAACAACATACAGGGAGGGGTGAGGGGGGGGGGGGGGGGGGGTTGGGGGGCCTCTGCCGAGTCCAAACAGCGAGCCAGCCAAGTGGAACGCGGCGAGGAATAATTAGCACAATAATGCAGCGAAAAGGAAGCATCCTCGACTTGAGGAAATCAACTGTTAAGGAACATCTGAGACCGAGGCAAGCTGCGCAAGAGCATATGGTCCTCCGGTGGTAGAGCGCCGCTCGCCGACGCCAGCCCGCCAGAGAGAAGCACCTATTTATAGACCCAAACGTCTTCGACTTCACTGGTTCCACAAGATGTGCCGCTCTCGTGTAGCGCATGCTGGCAAGCGGGAAAAAACAACACAAGAAAAACAGGCCCCGAGTTCAATAGACTGGATGGTGTAGTATATAAACCTTGGATCAACTTTAATCACTGAGGCCACCAGGAGTGGTTTGGTTATATGTGCTGCATAAAAAGGGCCGCATGCTGAGAAGCCTCTTAACAGGAGTGGTTGCTCTCTAATAAACTGTCCCTTTATGATGTTGATAGGAAGGAGACCCAGAAGCCACATGTCAGATGATCTGTTGTGTGAAACCCAGCAGGACCCGTACTTCGCACTCCTTTTTTTCCCCTCCTTCTTCCTCAATAACAATACTTTCCCCCCGTCGTTGGCAATAAAACCCGTCCGTTCCAATTAGGACCGTTTGTTTCGCTTCGTTCCGGTAAAGTGGCCAGAGCAGACTCGCGGTTGCCTTCTTGCGGGCCGCACCCTCTGCTGTACCTAGCGCACCTCCTCATCCATCAACTGCACGGAGTTTCATCCAGGAGTGTTTAGTAGACACGCGGCGACCACCTCATGTAATCAGGAGCTTGTGGCAGCGTGGAGTAATTATCCGTACCTTCAGAACACCCACACATGTGCCTCTGCGGGGACCTATAGCAGGCACTCCTCTCAATAGGGGTATTTATTCATGAAATTAAAGTGCAATTAAAACTGGTCGGCTGCTGAAGGTGATTACGCTCATTTGCATAGTGAACTGAAATTGTTTCCTTTTTTCCCCTTCGCAAGGTGCCTCAGCTATCCTCCCTTGATATGTTTCAATTTCATGTTTTTTTTTTCCCTTAACATATGCATGTTGCCCCCTCAGAGTTTGTTTTTTTTCGGGGGTCCAAAAGAAAGTTTAACGGCTGTTTTAAAAAGCGTTTTAATTTAAGTTTGATTTGTTTGAATGAGACGCCGAGATATCAATCAGCGCTCCATGTGACAGTCAAAACAATGGAGAGGAGAGATTAAACTCAGCTCAATCCATGAGGAACTTTATGCCATCAATAAACTCCAGACAACTCGTAAACACGAAGCTAAAATCCAATCCCCAAAGATAAACAAAAGCATTTTGCTCTCATATTTCCGAAGCACGACGCTATCTAATTTACAATGTTGCTCATGTTTGGAGGCAAATGGGGAGCTATTATATGAGCCTGAGACCAAGAACAACCTCATCACTCCTCGCATTATCACTGTCTAAGCCCAGGACGAAACGCAGAGTCTAACATTCCAGCCCTGTCGGAGGCTAAAGCGCGTCTCAGCCAGGATGTGGAAGGACCCCTCCCGGCTGATTGGCCGAGGCGTCCAGGCCGGGCCTGATACTGGGTGACGGGATGTCATGACTGCTCCAGCTGTCAGACACACAGCTGTTCTTTTTCCCCTCCAGTGAGCGGGGCTGCAGTTACCCTGCAGCCAGATAATGTGTGCGCGTGTGTGTGCATGTGCACAGGCACTTGTGTGTGTATGTGTGTGTTCTCAAGTGTGTGCGCGTGTGTGTGTATGGTGTTTGAACACATACACCTATGTGTGTGTGTGTGCTTGCGCACACAAAGACACAGCCCAACAAACCCATTCAACAAGAGAAAGATGTTTGCACTGAGGCAACACACCAGTGGCGGCAGGAGCAAGCTACAGTCCTTCACTCTCTCCAGTCCAGTAAATACATCGTCCCTCTGGGCTGAAGCCATTTGCATGGCTGTAAAACCAATAATATTGGACGTCGCCCTCTCTTATTCGTTCGTTTTCATTCGATAATCATCAGCCTCCTCCACAGAAATGGGATTCGCCATGGCCTACGCAATATCTTCCAGAGTGATCTGCCGTTGCTGTTGAAACCAGAGGAAAAAGCCAAGATAGAAAAGATGGCAAAAACCCAAGCCGCGAAGATACCACGGAGATCTGATCTCATATTAACACCCAGGCCCATCATTAAAATGCTAATATTTTTGCAGATGCAGAGAGGAGAACTAGTCAAACATTTATCAGGGAGGCTGTGGGAAACAGCATAATGGACTTTGAGGGTGCACCATTGTTCGGGGGTGTTTAACATACACTGCTGGAATGAAATAGGCTGCCTCTCATAAATAAATAGGCAGAGAGCCTATGCTAATTAGCTCTCTGGAGCAGCTTAGGTAACAAGGACTGGCAGACAGAAGTAATAGACGCATGCATGGCAAATGCTAATGCGAGGATGAGAGCGAGCGACCAGTGGTACACTACAGAAGCCTTGGCGTTTATCTACAGAGAGAGAGAGAGAGAGAGAGAGAGAGAGAGAGAGAGAGAGAGAGAGAGGGAGAGGGAAAGGGAGAGAGGTGGTGTTAGAGAAAGGCCAGAGAAGAAAGCTGACCCGTGCGTGCATGCCACAATTGATTCGACGACCTGGCGGGTTCTCGCGGGACGTTTCCTTTGACGTCTCCCCTGGGCAACATGCCGGCTAACGCTAGGAGCTGCGAGGCGCCTGCAGGCGCTATTGACGGCATACGGAGGCAGTCAACCTGTGATGAATGGACAGCCGCTAAATCACATTTTCTTGAATTAATCTGCTGAAGGCGTTGTCATTACGGAGGACTTGATGGGTGAATTAATAAGGTGATTGAACGTTTGGTTCTCATGGTGTCGTGTCGTGAAACGATGACACTAGGACAGCGGAATGTGACAGATATGGCCTGCCCCCCCCCCCGTCCCTCCCACCATATCTCCCCCTTCCCCTCCCCACAACATGTACAACATGTTTTTGGACCACATTTCCTTTGGCATTGTAGGTGGAGATCTCTGCTGATAAGCTTACATCATGTGCTCAGGGCTGCTATTGAGGTTGAGGGCATGCAAGCTTGACTCTAGAATCCAGCCACATTCCCTCACACCATTTACACCCTTGATACCACAGGACAAGGGAGTGGAATTTAGTTCTTGTTCCTTGACGCACACATGCACGCACAGGCGTCAACGATACACACTATTCCTGCTCCATCTGGCCAAGTGGGGGTCGCTTCCAGAGGAGCGAAGGGATTGGAGGTAGAGAATGATGACATTGAGGTAGAGAGTGATGACATGGAGGTGGAGAAGGACAAGGTGGAGGTAGAGAGGGATGAGGTGGAGGTAGAGAGGGATGATGTGGAGGTAGAGAGGGATGAGGTGGAGGTAGAGAGTGATGAGCTTGAGGTGAAGAGGGATGATGTAGAGGTAGAGAGTGATGACATGAAGGTGGAGAAGGATGAGGTGGAGGTAGAGAGGGATGAGGTGGAGGTAGAGAGGGATGAGGTGGAGGTAGAGAGGGATGACGTGGAGGTAGATAGGGTTCAGGTGGAGGTAGAGAGGGATGACGTGGAGGTAGATAGGGATGATGTGGAGGTAGAGAAGGATGAGCTGGAGGTAGAGAGTGAGGTGGAGGTAGAGAGGGATGAGGGGGAGGTAGAGAGGGATGAGCTGGAGGTATAGAGGGATGAGGTGAAGGTAGAGAGGGATGAGGTGAAGGTAGAGAGGGATGAGGTAAAGGTAGAGAGGGATGAGATTTTGACATAAGTGGTCGATGAAAACACTGCATACTGTTATGAAACTAAAACACTTTGCTGGACAGTCATGTGGTTGAACCAGTCCGCTCCATCAAACTATATCGCCCAGGTAATCCACAGCCCACAAGCCCCTAGCGCCTCTAGCATGTTCCTGGCTTGATGTTTTACAGCCTTCCAAACGGGAATCAGAATGGATCCCTTGCTGACAGAGAGTGTGCTCCTGTCGAGCTGCATGCAGATTAGCAGCGAGACGCTAATTTCCCTTAATATAACTTCCAGGGATAAAACAGTAGCTTCCGCAAACCCCCCCCCCCCACCTCTTCCGCTCCCCCGGCCACATTGGCATTCAGAAGCTGTCAACTCAGCTGGTATCATCAAAGCCATCTGACAGCTGATGTATGAAGTGCTCCGCACGCCCCACCCACCCTGTTCCTTCTCCCCCCCTCCCCCTAGCCTCCACATGCTCTCACATGTGGCTTCTACCCAGGGGGCCTTTTCCATCTCTTCCACCGTCAGCCTTTAAATGCGTACGCACTCTTCACTATCAATGGGGGAAATATAGCTGTCAAAGTGCCTTTTGTCCACTGCCCTGCACCCGGCCGACAGTGTGAGTTGTACGTCTTCACGGTCGGACTGAGAGCTGGAGGGAGGGGGGAGGAGGGTCCAGAAAAAGGGCTGTCATACGGGGCAGTCAAGCTTGGAGCGGTGGATTGGTGTGTGTGCGTTGAGTGTATGTGTGCGTTTATTGTTTGTGTGTGTTGAGTGTATGTGTGTTTTGTGTGTGTGTGTGGGTGTGTGTGTGTGTAGGGGGGAGGGGGGTGTATCTGTCGAACTCATGCTGGGATCTGATGGGGAGGGCGTTGAATGAGTTGGGATGATTACTTTGTTGAAAAGCAAGGAGCTGAATACCCACTGACCTTTCAGATGCTTTAAGGTTAATTCTGAACTATTTCAATTTACTGTTTGACAATTGGATCCTTTTAAAGCCTTATAAATAGCTTATAAGAACAAAAAAGCACTGAGTGTTCTCATGTAAGGTCCTAGAATGTGTTGAAGAACTATATAACAGTACGGTGGCTTTTCCTTGAAGCGTAAAAGAGAGTTATTGTGGAGGGATCTCTTCCAAAAGCCACTTAGGATCAAGTTGTCAACATGACCCTGTAATGTCACTGGACAGGGCCACTATTAGGTCACTTGCTCGCGTTGCCGTGCTTTTGAACAAGAATAATGTTCAAATCAATTTTGTGCAGCTTGTGAAAGGCCCTGCTGTTTGGGCCTGAGGAGACACTTACTCCAGATCCTCTGACCTCTTTCACCAGGCGCTGCGGCGCTCTAAAGCATAACAAGTTTTCAAACTGTGGGGAAAACAACCTGGGCACACTGCTCTGCACTCCTCCAACCAAGCTCTTAAGCACCGTCACCCGGGAGACGAACAGGCTCAGTTCAAGTCAATGTAAGCCAAGGCATGGGAGGGGCTGGTGTGTGTGTGTGTGTATGTGTGTATGTGTGTGTGTGTGTGAGTGTATGTGTGTATGTGTGTATGTGTGTATGTGTGTATGTGTGTGGGTTCATGGTCAAGAATCAACCTAAGCGCTGCCCCCAATGCAGATTTATGTCGACTTCTCTACTGGCTGAACGATTCATTGTTTCCATCCTCTGGTTGGCTCGGGATAAAAAAGAAGTACTGTGGGTTTGGCCCAGATTCACTGTTCAATAGCAACACTGTTAGATATATAGCAATGTCTGTCAACCCAACAATGACATTAAGCCGCAGGCCCTGTCTATGCTTTTTCCAAATATTATTAATCTGCTCAGCATGCAATTTCGGTGTTCGGTTTTTCTACCAGAATTATATTTCAGACAATGAATTGCGACCTTTTCGAAATGTTGCCATCGTTTTTCAAACGTTAGCAACCTAGAATATTATGATAGCAGATATTGCTTCACAGTTAAATCTCCCCGTTAAATTATCGCCTTATTGGGTAGGATGGAATGGTAAGGTCAGTTAGATTGCTCCTACCACAAAACAGATATGGAGGGTTCACTAATGTCTAAAGCGTTGAGAGACAACATAAGACATCCAATCCTGCCCTGTTTACCACAGCCTTTTGACACACTTGAAGAGTATTTCAATTACTATACCTCCAAGGAGTCCAAAAACCTGTCGCAGAATTGCTTGTTACAACTCACTGCTTTGGACAATGATATGTCCTTTGCACGTGGGAAATGACATGCAAAATCATTAAATAGAGATGCGCAGAACTTAGTGGCAACACATCCATCTTGGACGTTACTGTACGTCTGTTCTCTGCGTGCCACGTTGCTCTCAGAGACACATCCAGCCTGTCATTGTCACACTGGAAGCCAGGATACTGGTCCCCATTTGCCCCTTTTGAGACGCATGCTTGTCAACATGCTCTGGATGGACACAAAACAGGCAATTAGGAGCCGGAGCCCAAACGAGGATGACCGCTCTTCTATCCCAAGGATGCGTGGGTGAGACAGGAAGACTTGAACGGAAGCATCTCTTCCACCACCTGAGCTACCTTTGTTAAACACGTACGCAGTCATATTAGCATCTTGATTTAGCGTGGTTGCGTAGCACGTGGTCGTTCGTATACGGTACGAGCGTCCCTATGTCGTACGCCCTCTTGTGCGCCCTCAACTCCTATTTCGGCTTTTGCATTCCTGATGAACGAGGCCTCATTCCATCTCTCTGAAGTCTCCACTTCAAATCCGTGACACCAGAGTTTGCACTTCCGCACACTCAAACCACTGCAAAAGCATCCGATTCTGTCTCTGGGAGTCATTGTAAGAAGCTGCGCTTGGACACATTTCAAGCTATTAAATCCCAGGAGGATAACAAACAAGTATGCACTTCACAGGCATTACAAAAATAGGACAAGAGGGTATGACTTTCAAAAAGCAATAGACTGAAAGTGAAGGTTGCGGCCATTTACAGAAGAAGCGAACCGAGATAACATTAGCAGTGGAGTTTTAGCTTCAAGATAATCATAAAAATCAATCTGTTCATTTAGTAGGTGCTTCAATTCAAAGCTATAGAACTCAGGACTTGAACCTGCGACCTCTAGATACGCAAGCGTGTACTCGCCCGCTGGGCTCCGTGTAAAGCCAAACTGTCCCTCTCTCCAAAACACAACCCCCAATATATGTGTTAAGTGGGCTTGAGAGAAAGGATAAAATATAAAGAAAGGGAGTGTGGGAGTTCCATTAAAATTTCCCCCCGAAAAACGATGCAACCCAGGACCATTAGTGGGCCTCCATTGGCCTGCTGCGGTGGTGTTGATGTAGCGAGTGCTGGAGGAACAGGACTGCAGATGGCCGGAGGTAGGATTCTGGACCTGGGGCTTTGCTGAATTACAACCTCTGTGGTATTCTTTATCTTGGGTGACACCTCAAATGTTTCACACACATTGCGCCACAATTTCCCACTCGTGGCACAGGGCCCATCTAATTAATTTACTTTGGGGCGGACAGACTGCGGTGTGATAAGCAAGGGCTGGAAAATGGTCATTAAGTGCCTTTACATCTTTAACTGGGCTGCCATACAAGCACTGACAATTGTCATTGCATTCACATAGTTCTCATAAATGTCTCAAACCAAATATAAGCTTTATGTACTCCCTACATAACATGTGAAATGAAAACGCCTACATTTAAGACTAGTTGATAGATGTGAATTGTGGAATTGCAAATACAGAAGCATTGACTCGTTCAAGTACAGAAACACTGGGTTATATGTGCATTTTTATCCATATCCTTAGCAAAGAGCATACAAATGAAACCAAAAGAGTGAGTAGTAGTCATATGGATGAGACCAAAAAAAAAACTGAAAGGGAGGAAAAAGAGGGGTATAGCCATGCGCTCACTCGTGACAGGAACACAATCTCCATGGCTCCACCGCAGACACACAGAGTACCCTGCTCCAATTGTCTAATGGGAGCGTGCACCTGAGCCCTGTGCTGCAGAGCCAGGCAGTGGGAAGGAGGTTTCCTGAGCTGAGACTCAAGCCGCTCACACAAGCCCAGCCAGCAGCTGGCCAACAACCCCAGCTGTTTGCTTTTACCAAACCTGATGGATTGATAAATAAACACTAGGCAAAAACTGCCAAATGCATCTCCTCCGCTGCATGTGGCCAAACGGTGGGTCAGAAGCTGCATCTGCCTTTGTTCACGATAGTGAAAGTATCTGCAGTGATGTTGGAATCAGTCTGTGTTTTCTGACAGCAGTACGCATTGTCAGAAAACACGCTTTACTGTTTGTTGCTAATTAAGACCAGAGCAGAAGGGACTTTCTTGCTTAGAAATTAATTATTCAAATTGAAATTGGTGAAGAAATTAGTCAGAAATGTGTCACTTATATCATATACTGCATGTTACACAATGACTCATTTTGTCATTGAGGGATTACACATATAGCAGTTATGAATCAAACAGTTCAGGAAACCGTTGGGATAAAATACTGCAAGGAGCTCCTATCTATGTGACCGAGGCATTTCTGTGGCTGATTTGCCATCATGTTGAGGTTGTCTGGACGTTTACTCAGCGTTGGAATGTCATGCCTTTGAGCCTTCGTGTCCCAATTTCATGGCCCTTGGACCATTTTTTTTTCTGAGCTTGAAAATACTGTCACATGCCAACTTGTCCACCATTGTACTTTTCAAATGGCTGCAATCAGGCACGGCTAGTGGCCAAGCCAACGTTACATGTAACCTGCCTTTCATTGGATTTCTGGAGCATAACATGCGATTAGGTCTCATTGTTACAATAATGTACTGTGTGGACAATCTTTAATGAAAAGATTTGAATCTGGCTGTGGCGATGTGCTCCGCATAACTACAGTGGATTTTCGTCACCGCATCGGATTAATCATCAGTCTAAATGGTACAAGTCAAAGGTAATTGCTTGAAAGAGTGTTGTTAGTGGTCATTTTGTTGGTCAGAAAGGCATGACTTGCGCCGAGTTTCACTTCAGCACACAGACAAATTCAATGTGAAGGGTTTCGTCTGCATGTAAATAGAACGATGAAAAGGAACTTTTTTTTTCTTCCCCTTTTGCCTTCTTCTTGACACTCTTTTAAATGTGACACACTTCTGCAGGCAGTCCATTGTACATTCAACTTGCAAGTCACGCACATTTTGCTAAACACCGCTCAGCGAGGTAATGTAATCGGGGGAAGCCATATTCTTGTCTCACAGAATATCCAATATTTTGGAAATAGGATTCAGCGTATTCTCATCAAACCCCTGGCGTGAAATATGAGAAATATTTATAGCTTTAGTATTTGCCAGAATAATATGCTAGCCAGGTGAATTAATCACATTGGCAGGGAGTGACAAACCAGTGCGGTGTGACATAAATAAAATAGGAATGAAAGGATGGAGCGGAAAAAAAATGCTTTTAATCGTCTTTTAGATGGAGCTCTTTGGCCTGTTTCAAAAGAAGCAAGTCTTTGGCGGATTCAAACTGATGCTGCCGACATACATAATGCTCCAGTACTCAAAAAACAGTATATGTAGGTTTATCCAATGCTAACTTCAGGTGAGTGAATGCTCTATGGCTGTCATCAGAATTTGAAACAGAGACGAGATGACATCAGTTATTGACAAAGACTCTTTTTCAAAATGTTATATGCATGCCATGTGAATGTACAGTAATACTACAGTACACAACATGGGCTATATGAAAGTTTGAAATTGTTTTGACTTTTGATGCAACCTCGTGAAATAGACCCTTAGCCTATTCCTAAACCCCGCCATGTTTTGCTGGCAGTTGTTGATGTTGGCAGACGTTGTAGTTATCTGTTTGGACAGACTGCACAGTTGCACCCCTTTCTCATATGGTTCGTCCTTACACTCATATACTATATAACTTGTAAGTACATTATGACTTACACCGCAAACTGTAACCATCCAGCATGCGTACCTAAACTGTTTTCACTATAGGTATTGCAGTGTAGTTATATGATAGGTTAAGTAATCCAAATCTATAAGATTATACATTATTGCCACATGACAAATTTTGATGATAGTATATTCTTATATTATCTTACAGCTACACCTTAGGATGCTGACTGTTAGGGTCACAGTCGGAAAGAATTGTTACGGAAACAAACCGGGTAAGTCTGAATTGGTGACCCGTTCACCAAAGGTCGACCACGACCTTGCCTTCCTTATTCAGCCGCTTTGTCGAAGGGGCTGATTGATAGCAAGCTCATATCATCCCAAGCTATTGAGGCGGCCAAAAAAAGGGGCAATTGGATTGGAATGGATTATGACTGACATCGTGATAGCACTTCCTTTAGAAGTCGTTCTTCCATAGTTCTGGCCGGAGCATTAACGAAGGGTCTTTTCTGATATTGCGCTTGGAAATACAAAAGGGGGCAAGTCTGTCACACACAAGGGGTCAGGGGAATCAACTGAATCCGACAGGCTAGTTGAGGCCTTGGTGGGGTCCATTTCTCAAACGAGATAAAGTGCTGTTGTGTCAGAGTTTACGTCTGCCCGGTTTCTCCTTTCGGAGGTGGATTCCATTCAGCACCCCCCCACCCCCACCCCCCATTCCCTCCCCAACCACACACACATACGTCGTTGTCGTGCCCCCCCCCCCCCCCCCCCCCAACCTTGTTTCCTTATCTCTGATGCACAGCCAACTGTATAGCCCAACACTGCCTCGGTACGACAAGTGTAAGATAAACTTGACAGATCAACTTTTTCGATAGTCACCAAGCCTTTAAACAAGCGGGGCCTTTAATCTGATAATCCTCCAATGAAAGATTAGGTGTGGGGAGTATTATTGTGTTGTCAGTCTTCCTTACAGGGTCACATGGGCTTTGGTTCCCAGGTTAGACATCCTTCTCCAAATCCCAGACAAAGAGTCTCATCCTAGGAGCCGGACAGCTACAGTTCAGGTGGTTAATCAGCAGGCCGCACTTCACTGATTGCCACTAAGACACGTATTTATTGATAGAATAACAAATGTTGTTGTATTGTGTCAAAAGGCAAAGAAATAAGCATTCGTTTTCCCTAAAATTGATGGTTTAATAAAGTTTCTTATTATGTTATGTGTTTTTGTTTTCCTACTCTGTCAATTTGGAACATTAGTATTAACTCATCAGTGTGTTATTGTAAATGATTGTTTCTAAAACTGCCCATACAATTTAAACCACATTTCTCCCAAAACCTTGGAGCTGTAATCAACCATCCAGACAATTAGTGCTTATGCTCTGACTGCTATCACTTGAGGAGGGCCACGGAGTTGAGGAGTAATTCAAACATTCTTCCAACTTCAATTTATTTTTTTTCCTGAAGTTGTAATTATGGTCTATTAAAATGCAAATGATGTCAATGGCAGAGGAGTGCTAATCACTCACTGTCTGCTTATGGGCAGTGTGGCCCCGCGTTCGAGAAGCCAGCGCAGACGGGCCTAGGAGGAGCACGTGGATCTACTATCTGGAAGGGATTTGTTCAATTAAGATCCTTATTTGATGAAAAGCATGCATCTCCGGGGGACAATGAATCAAAATGGTTTACGATGACATCATTAAGATACAGAGTTTGCGCGACAGGAACGTTCATTTTCTTTCTCCTTCTGGACTGAACGTGTGCGCCGTGTTGGCACGATGAGAAAAACCGCAATCAAGTCCACAGCCTCTGTTCATTTGCAGTCCAATATGTAGCCCTAAAGCCGCCGTTTCAATGCTTTCTTTTATTCATTGGCTGCCGTGGCTAGACCGTGTGTGAACACCATGGCTTCCATGTAAACGCAAAGGCTGCGTACATCAATGCATGCGTGACCCTCGGCTGTGTGCTCAGAGCACGTCCCTTCACAACGTCTCCTGGTATTTCCACGGCACTATGTTCTCTGTAATCGCGTGAGCGATGCTCACTGTATATGCGTGGGTTGCATTGCTCCTGTTTTACTATGCATTACATCAAGCCTAGGGGGGATTACGGCTTATCTATGGTACTGTTAACCATATGCTTTGACACAACAAGGCCATGTGCCCCTTATCAAAGGTGTTGGCCAGTGACAAGTGTGTTGCTATTAATAACCAGTGTGAACGGCTCACAAAATATGCATGGGGTTCAAGCAAACGTGGACGCGTTTCTGTAGATTTAAAGGGGGGTACGGAACAAAGGGCTTAAATTGTCTGATCAGGACTGTTTGTCAATGTAATCACGGTGATCACTATGACAGATATTCCTGAGCAACGGTTCTTCCCGCTAATACAATGCAAATTAAATGTGCGCTTGCTTGAGCACATAAAAGCGGCCGCTCCTCCATCAGAGTAAGATAGCATCGCACCAACTGGACGGAAAAGGGACGTTGCGGAGCACATATTCAGAGACCCTGGCTGACTGCCGCTGTAAAGTGCTTTTCTAATCATGGGTGAGAGGATTTGCGAGAATATAAATAGCACTTTCATTAGATCAATATTGCCTCCTCCCGCCTTCCCTCCGTGGGCCGACATTAAGAGCACAAGCCTGGTAATAATGGGAGACTGGTTGGACACACTACACAGCATTCTGTTTGATCACTGGGGAGGGGGGAGGAGGAGGTATCCCCCAAGGTCCAGTCTCTGGCCAACTGATGAATTCATCCTTCTGATTGGCCCTCTGGGAGACTGGCTGGAAGAGAGAAGGCCATTGATTTGTCATTAGAGAGATCATTGCATTGGAAATGGAATTTATTTGGATCTTAAAAACATGCCAAAGATGCGGGCCTTGCGACCCTCTGGCATTCCAGTTTGGAGGATACTGTGTGCTTTATGGAATGCTTGGAGCAGTAGCCTTACCGCAACATGTTTATATGTGGGACTTCATGTATAGGATGCAAAGTATAAGTATGGAAGTAGCTCGTGTACTTGAGACTTCCTAATCACTTTATATACAGACAGACAATTTATGGTGAGGTTTTCTGGTGTACACTGATAGATTGCCATTTCCACTCACCAGCTCTGTAACTAAATGATGCGAGAAGTCTTTGCAATACATGTTTAGTCTAATCCAACAATGTGTACTGGGACGTATTCTATTTTTAAATCGCCCCAAGAAGTTTCTCGCATTGTTAGTCCTACTCTGCCCTCGCGCCTCTCTTGAAACGGTGACATGATCATTATAGGCCAAGTTAACACTCCATCCTTTACCTGAAGTCATTACAGTTCAGAACTGAGTAGAGGGTCGTTTCTGGTTCCACACATATGCAAAGCTTTTACAGTGGCTGTAAATCTTATCAAGGTGAGGTAAAGTGTTTACCCTGCTAATTTATTTCAGCAAAAGCCAGACCGCTGACCCATAAAATGAGCTAAGATAATAGTGACCTTAACATGGTCTTCTGCACAGGGAGGTAATTGCCAAGGCTCCAGATCAATCAATATTGACTCACTTTCCCCCCCAACACCCCCCTCACTTTTTCTTTAGCTGAATGTGTAAAATTGGCTTTAGAAGGATATTCCTAATAGGTTAACCTTTATCTATCTAACACGTTCACTTATCTGTACAATTATGGATTTTGCCAGTCAAGCTGTTTTACAGGATATTCCGTCTTAGAAGTCCAAAGGAGGTGGTGAGCACTAGCATTTGTGTATTTTATAGACCATTCGTGGAGTTTCTACCTTCGGGTTTCTTCGAGTGTATGATGTTGTGCACACTTCATTAAAAAAGAGGCACCTCAACTACTGATAAGAGTGTGACCAACCGCACTGCAACGGACGGCGAATCCTTAGATCAGTGGCCTTATTTACAGCTTGTCAATACATTGTTGAGAGAGAAACACGCCTTTGCTTGCACAATCACTGAGAGCTTGAAGGCCATTTCATTTTCCCTTAAATTTTCAAGGTACTGTAGGGCACAGACTTAGCAGACATTTTCATCTTGACTTGATAAATCTTACAATCTTCCTTTGCTTGCCACGCTGAAGTAATTTATTTTCTGTATCTCCAAGCTATATTTTCCAGTTAATATTTCTTCGTTTTTTTTTCTCGCAACCTGACAAAAGATGCCACGAGGGATGATACGATTTCTGAAACCTTTGCACTCCAACACCACAGCATGCCCTATGGCTCCAGGTATTTGATGAAGAAAAGGATGTCACTTTTCATAGAATAAATGAAACGTTTAATGAAAACTATGTTTAAAGTCATTTTAACATTAGATTAGCATTGCAAATATATGTATGGCCAAATCTGGCCAGAAATGGACAAAGATTTGCATGAATACACATAGATTTTTGTATTTGCTGAGCATGATGTATAATTAGTTTTATCAATAACTGCTTATACTAAATTACGTATTTACATTCTGGCCCCAGTAATCCATATAATATGGAGTTTACAGTGTAACCTGTGTCTGGTCCATGTCACTGGCCCTGACCCATTTTAGTTTTTTAATAGTTCCTACAGTGTCTGAAGTGACTGCATGTTTGCATTAAGAGTCAAAGATAAATCAGAGTTTCATCTGTATATTCAGCCTTCAAAGCTTTTAAATTCCAAAACACAACTGTGTTTTTCTAATTTTATAATCCAGCAATTGGACAAATCACATTTGCCTCAAGTGATGGTTAGCCATGTGCCATTCAATTCTAACTTAATTTAAGTGTGATACGATTTATTGAGGAGCCATTGTGGCGCTGATGTGAATTTGAAGAGGGAGAGGAGCCTACCGCTGGCTTTACTTTGATGAGGTGTTAATATCTAATACCAAAGGCAGATAAGGCCTTTATTATCCCTGGTGTTCTTGGAAAAGTGGGCAGCTTATCACAAAGGGAAGAGAGAGGGGGGGGGGTGAAGCGTGTGAAGTAATATAACTGACTGCGGCTTTGCTGTATGTCCTGCGGCTGTGTGTGGAGGTCAACTTCATTTTCGGATTTCAATGTCGAGGGGGTTTGACGAAACATGGCAAGTAGATTGGAGCTGCGGTGGTTGAAGGTGGTTGGTGCTTCACTGATCCCTCTGGCGGACGTGGCGTGACAATGAAGGAGCTGCTGCACGGACACTCGCGCAGCGCAGGGAACTCGATTTGGATTGTCTTTCGCGGACTATTTCCCTCATTTCAGACACGTATGTCCATTTAATCTCACTGGGTTTGCTATTGAGTACAACAGGTAGTGATCTATTAAGGGGATATTTCCAGGATATGTGCTGAGAGACGACCGGCTATGTCCTTAATCTGTGTAAGGTGATCTACCACACGTCCATAGCTGGCACAAGCGCGCTGACGCACACACACACACCTACTCTTTCCTCAAACATCAAACATGAACAGTCAACCAGTAAACCTAACACGTCCAAACTTAAAAGCTCCTTCCGTTTCCCCAGGCCCAGTGAAAAGCACATAGTAAGCACACTTGTAGTACACTTCCCAATCGATGTTTGAAGACATAAAGGAATGAGCTTGTGGCTCGATAGATGTTGAACCAACACAGACGAGAGAGCATCAATATGCCAATGTTGCCCCTAAACAAGTGAGAAAACACCTCGTCCACCATTTCCTGCCCCGCCCCTTCGATTTCCATTCTGCTCACTCTACACTCGGCATCATTTTGATGTTAAACTTCTTCCCGAGCAAAGTCATTACACATGCAAATGTTTAATTAATCAACGACCGCAGCTTAATCTCAACGAGTCAGTACCTGAATGTGGGCCAAGCCAACATCGTTACGCTCAACTCTGTTGTCATGGAGTCGGCGGGGGAGATAAATACTTTCAACAAAACAAAATGCTGGTGCTGGTTCAGACTTCAGATGGCAAGCTGAAGAGTTGCACAGGATTCAGTATATCCCTGAGCTGGACACTGTTGAAGCTGATATGACATTCCTGCATGGGTTTAGTTCGTTTTGTCAGGTGTTTTCCTTTATCCTGGTTTTCTCAAATAAAGAAACAGTGTAATTGGGGCCATGACCACAGGTGTGTCTGAACACAAAACTATGTTACTGTCAAACTCTATAAGAGTCATTGTGCCTCCATTCACAAAGCCACAGATCAGAGTGTTTGGGCAAAGTATGCTTGCTTGAGTCGTTTTTCCAAAAAGGACATCTGCTTGGTCTATTTGTTTCCAGCGGTAGGCCACTGTAGTATTTGTCATTTCTTCCATTAAAGAGCATGTGCCCTATGATGAACTGCAATCACACATTCATTAACATTTCCCTTTTGTCATATTGTCTTTGCCAATAGTTGCAAAAAGTATCAACAGTGTAAATCATCCAGAACAAGAGTCATTATAGTATAAAACAGTGTTATCCAGTTTACAGCTCATGGTAAAATGACCCCTGGAAAATAATCCTTGCAATGAGATAAACAAACAAAAAAAAACATTTAATTTGCATCCTGCTTTCCAAAAAAGTTTGCTGGTGACAGATAATTAACTAGTTTGTTGTGTGTGTGTGTGTTTGTAATGGAAAAATCCATTTGAGCCAACACTGAGGGATGGGACATTGGCAGATAAAAGGGAATCCTATTATCAGAGTGGCTAAAGTAGGCCTCGAAAGATATAATTATCACAGATGATTCAACTTATATGGTAATTACGGTATTAGACTAAGCGGGAACATGGCAGAAAGTGACCTACAAAACATATTCTGCAAGCAGAACAAAGATAAGTCAGGTCGAGATTTGTCAAGAGCAAAATACAGTGTGCTCCTAATCCATCAAGGCAATCAGCAGTTTGGCTGCGCACTGGGCTTCCGACAAGAAGTCTCAACATGTCTCCGTCTGCAACCTCCCCCTTCCACCCCACTTCAGCTGTGGCGTAATCCCAATGTTCGCTGGGGTTGCAGATATCGCTTATCAGTCATTTGGAGTTCTGAGTGCAAACATTTAATTTCCGGAGGCCTGACTCGCAATCCAGAGGAATAATCTAGTGGAAAAACAAAGTGACACAAGTAAAGTGCAAATTCTTCAAAGTTTATTTTCCCAAAGATGGCCGATCGTGTCTTTGTATTAAAAGTGAAACGTGTAACGTTGTGGAGTGCGGCACTCAAATAGACGTCACTTGGAATCCATTTGTATAAAAAAATTTTTTTCAAGAATTTGAAAAACATCACACACCAATGAGATTTCTTAAAATGTGGTCTTTATAATCCCTCGCTGGAGATGCTAATCAAAGTCAAAATGTAATCCTGTCTTGATAAGGTGTTCATACAGCTGCCTTATTCTTGCATGGAGGGATGCTCACTCTACTGAGGAGAAGCAAGCATGATTACTTGAACTGATTGCACTGATTACGTTTGACGTCTCAAACTTCCAAACTTTTGGGGGATTTAGTTGAAGTTGACATCCGTGGTATTAAAAATGGTTGATAATACACAAGGCCAAGGGTTATTCGGCTTGCCTGAGGTCATCTCTCCAACAAAAACATGTATTTTGTACGTTGTACGTTTTTTTCATTCTGAGGTCTACGTACAACATGGTCCCAAATCCGGATTTGTGGATTGCTGTGCCACTTCCATGGATTGTTTTAGTGTTCAGACCCAACATCATGGTTCACCAACACAGTTTCCACAGCAGACATGTCTTAACATCTACAGTCCTGAGCTTCCTTCTACCAAGAATTTAGATACTGATAGTGATCATGTTTCAGGCTTCTGTATCACGCCTGCAAAACAGAAGTGTGCCTGCCTCCTGATTACATTTGTTTGTGTTCAAATGAGGCATCTCTCTCTCTCTCTCTCTTTCTCTCTCTCTCTCTCTCTCTCTCTCTCTTTCTCTTTCTCTCTCTCTCTCTCTCTCTTTCTCTCTCTCTCTCTCTCTCTTTCTCTCTCTCTCTCTCGCTCTCTCTCTCTCTCTCTTTCTCCCTCTCTATCTCTCTCCATCTCTCTCTCTGAACAGCCTGTCAACGTTTAATGAAACAATCATCAGTCGTGAGAGGGGGAGTTTAGCATTCAGTTGACCTTCTCCTCATACAGTGAGCAGAATCCTCAATGACAAAAGCGTACGACCGCTGCAGCCCCCCTGATAGATCCAAAGCTGTACCATTCAGTTTGAGAAGACTGAGTTTGAGCTCCAGTAACATCAACCAGTATATAGTGCACCAGGAAGCAGGCCTTTTTGACAAGTGGTGGACTTCACACAGACGCCGCAAACTGCCCTGCCTTAAGGTCATGTCAGTGTTAGTGTGCTACAAGCCCTCGCCCCACTCTCAAACCATGTCTCGACCAGTCCAAGTTCCATCCCGCCTGTTGCTCGATTTGATCTCTGACAACCCTAGTAACAACAGGAGAGCATCGGCTCTCGCCAAGCACTCGGGCGTCTACATAGATCTTCTTCTTACAAAGCAACCCGTTTCCAGACAGTATTTCACCCTCCATATTCCATTCAGCGTATTGCTTGGAAAATGAGGCAACAGGGATTTGGATAACCATTCCTCACAGTAACATATGCCATGTCAGGAGAGTCACTGGAGAGACCCAGGGCAAGAGAGAATTTAGCATTTCTATGTGCTACATCAATCAACAGCAGAGACGACCCAGTGTTTTACAAGTAGCTGAGGAACATTATTCTGCACACTCCCAGGCCATTGATTTACTTTAAGAGAAACAAATGAAGGAATGTTACATGTTCCATGTGTAACACTACTTAAGAAACAGATTGAGGGTACCGTGAATAGCCACACGAACGCATTTGATTATCTATGGCATATTGTCAACAATCTGTTGAAGGCACAATTATTGTAAGAAGCACTTGGAGGGAGCCGCTGCATGCACTTAAACAGGATCGTCCATTTCTGAAAACCACACAACAAAATCCACATAAGTGACGGGTAACTCGAACCATGACCAGAGACTCACTCTGTCTGACGGAAAACGTAAAGACTTCGTTTTTGGCCAATTTTACATTGAATAGCGGGGCTTATCCATCGTGAAAAATGTGTAATCCAGTGTCTGTCTTGGTGTCACCGTCTCTGAGCTTTGAGGGGTAGGAGTGGTGGCAGGCAGGGGGGGACAGGGGACGGGGGGGGGGGTGACCACATTTTATCATAATGCTCTTTTCCTGTGGAGCAAGAAATGATCCCATTTGTTGCAATGTGTCAATAACAGTGTGTGAGACCCGTGGATTTTTCTTTTTTTTTATCCGTGAAATGGATTTATTTCAGAGGGGTCATCCATCAAAAGCGGATTGTGGAGCAAGTCGGTTAACATTCAGATGCGGACAGATTTGAGAGTGAAATTGATCAAAACAAGGCTATGCAGTTCTTGTGTGTGGGTGTGTGTGTGTGTGTGTGTGTGTGTGTGTATCCGTGCATGTGTGTGTGTACATCTGTGGGAATAAGGGGGTTGACAGAATCAACAAGCACCCTAATGTTAATGCCTTTCATGAAATACAAATTCAGGGGCTGATTATGTTGTGCTTTGCCTGTAATGCTGAGTAAATAGAAGAGGCCGAATGGAAGCCTGGCAAAGGCCTCCATTAGAAGACCAAAGTGCAAGATGCCGTGAAATGAGACGGAACAGAAATACTTACTTTAGATTATAGAGTCATAAAGATAAGCGCCAGACAGCTGGGAGATGCATCTTATTGAAAAAAGGATGAATGTCAACGTGCAGATCTATGGTTTCAAATAAACTGTCTGGCAATAAATTGCCTTTGATTTGGAGGTATGTAGACAAGTAGTGAATATTTCACTTCATTCAGTGTTGTCAACACTGCACTAAAATCACCAAACTTTAGAGAAACTACACGATCGCATGATTGTGGGTGTGTGTGTTTGTGCAGTGTATGTGTGTGTGTGCATGCGTGCGCGCGCGCGCGCGTGTGTGTGTCTAAACTTACTAATAGTGACTGATATCCACAGTCAAGTTGGAACCAAAATGTTAGTTCAACCACAGCAAACCCTATTTCCTCAGCAGTTGGCACTATGTAAATGTAACACTCACTGCACAATATATTTTTTTACAGTCCAAATGACTGTGGGTTATGCAGCTTTAAAGAGGGAGTCTGAATAATGATCACATGACAATATGTTGGCTTTGTCCTGCTGTACAGTCCTGGAGAAATGAGTTGCTGCCTCCAGACTCAGAGCTGCGCTGCCATTCTGCTGTCGCTTTTTATCGGTTTGTCATTTGCTTCAAAGCATGGCGACTGTCATCATGGATTGCAATGATATCACACAGTATCCTAACATCCCCTGTGGCTATTCAGCAGGCAGGCTTATCAATCCGCACAACTCACCCCCACGCATCCACGGCGCTCACATCACATGCCAACCACTGAACGTGGCCATCTTTTCAAGGAACCAGTTCATATTAACCACCTCAACCCCCCCTAAACACACACAGACACACACCAGACAAACACGCACACACACCAGACAAACACACACAGCATTAGTCAACTGTGCAGGGCCTACCTTGAGGTTGAAGGTGTGAAAGTCATGGAACATTCTCTCTCCTGGGACCTGTGACAGTGAAGAGGATGAAACGTCAGTCATGATTAGGCAGTGGCACAATTACAGAGCAGCACTCCTGACAGTGATTGATCCAGTGGGGAGCTTCTCTTAATGAAGACAGGGCCTCAAGGGCTTGGACGAGTGAGCTGGGAACAGTAAGCAGAGGTAGACACCACACCAGGTGTCTAGGCTGGGATCCAATAGCAGGGTTTTGCCATGTTGGGCAAAGTGGAGAGGCAGCCTTGATGACTGAAGGTAATTGGATTTTGAGGGGAAATGTTCACTCTCAAATCGTGGTCACAAGGGAAGTCGATTATTAGGATTTTTTTGTTTTGTTTTTGTCAAATTAAATATTGTATTTTCTCCAGCCATGACAATGAACTGACTTGGCTATTTCTGAAGAACACTTCTAAGAGATGCCTGCGCAACGAAATATGGTGCAACTTCAAACATCCTTGAATTCGGTTCACCCCGACCGAACTATCACTTGCAGGAGCGTCTAGATTCCAGGCAGCCTCAGTGTGTTTCAGTGGGACTTTCATCTCTATTCCCCCGAAACAAACTGAAGTCACTGGGCTGCCCAAACATGAAGGCATCAGTCTGAATGCCAAGCATAACGTCTGCCAGCTCATTGGTGACACATGACATGGACACGGGTAGTCGTTGCTTTCTCTCGCTAGCTAGTTTTGGAGAGACCACTGTAACCTGGACAACCGCTTCTCTGTCAGACAAAACAAATACCAAAAGATGGTGATGTTGCAGGTGAAGGGATTACATTTATGAATGTTATAAATGCAACTCATTATATTTTGGCATATTTCAGAGCAACATACGATTGGATCACATGCTTTCCATTCCTGTTTGTGTTGTGATCAAACAGAGAGATTTCTTGATCTACATCTGAATGGTGGTCTACCCTAAAAATGTACAGTAGAATAAAATAAAACATTGGCTGTCACCATGTGAGAAGAGTTGGGGGAAAGAGGGGGGTGGGAACACTGAGATCTAGGAGAATTGGTTTAGTATGTGTCACAGAGTAGGACACTGAGCCCAGTGATTAGGGAATGTTTGTTTATAAAATAATGTTGTTGTTTTTTGTGTATTTTTTTTAACCAAAGTCATCACTTTTGTACCGAGTCATGTTTACAAACGCATAATCACATTACACCTTTTGGGAGTTTGGTGGAAGTGAAATCAAGTAAGTTGTAGATGTTGACTACTTGTCTTTAGATTTTGTCTGACTATGGATTTCATAAATAAGTTTCCCGGTATGCTAATTATTCGTTGCAAACTGAAAATTACTATTAAGAAGCTACAAACACCCCCCCCCCCAAAAAACAAAAAAACAAGGCATGAGCAAATATTTAAATATTTCACAACATGAGTCCTTTCAAGATCGACAAGTTCAGAGTATTTCCAAGCAGAGATGATCCCTAGATCTCTGAGGCCAGCTGTCTCATGCAGGTGTAGCCGTCGCCTGTCCGCCGTGCCAGCACAGCCACTGTCCCGCTACAAGTTAACCGCTGTGCCCTCCAACCACTATATCTCTCCCCAGCCCCACATCAAGATTGCAGGGCCTAAGGTAATGGAGGTGGGGAAGTCAGCCACCATGGGGCACAGCGTACCACATCTTCACACCTGCCAGAAGTCTCTGTGAGCTCATGCTGGGCTGGAGACGCTCAAGAGAGAAGGTGGATTGATTTATTTATGGCTGGATGTTTTTCTCCCAACCATTTCCATTTTCACAAACGTAAAGCCTGCTCTTATCATTCGCTACTTTTCCCTCCGTGTCAACGCCGCACTGCATGAATAAAAAAGTGTATTTGAATATAATTTTAAGATTAGAAAGATACAGACGGACTGGCGTCCACCTTCCACAAACACAGTGGTCATGTGCTAAGGCATGCTGATTGGTCAACATCGGCTCAACGTATAAAGTATGGTCTCTCATTCGAATCTGAAAAGGTGTGTTCAGGTTGATTCCTTTCGTGGGCAACCCATCAGGTAGATGCTGAGTTTATCTCTACCATTCCCATCTTGTGGTCCGGTGGCTGACTCGCCCAGTAGTGTACCGTGGATGAAATGGGATTTCCCAGGTGCTTTTATTGATCCCAATTAATAGATCAGCTGTTGCCTTATCAAATGTTCATATATTCGTTCTTATTATTTGTTCATATGTGTTCCTGCTGTAGCTCAGGGTGTTCTGATGACAGTCACAGGTCTATGATGTGGTATCTGTTTGATTAAATAGCACACCTGTTGCTTGTATGTCATCTTGGTCCTATTGTGAACCCCTACCCTCTGACCTGCGTACCCCAGAGAGACTTTGCTAGTACCTTTGTACGTCTATAAAAGGTTCTTTTTTATGTCTGAGGTGTTTGGTAAACTCTCTCTCCAATCTACAGATTGCACAATAAAAAACAATAAAAGCCTGGAACCCAACTGAACAATCGCCGCGCTGCTGTGGAGACAGACAGGCCATTTCAGTGCCGTAGCCTGTAGTTGCTGCACCATCTGGCTCTTCAGGCTGCCTGTGCAGGAGATCGTGAGTCGTTGCTAAGAAAGACACGGTGAAGTTATGAGGCAGTGAAGGATGCCAGATCCACTTCAATCTGTGATTACATGTCGTGTGGGGAATGCGAAGATTTTCCCATAGACTCGCATTGCATGTGAGATGTGTAGCATGTGTGCGAGCGCTAATATATTGTTTGTGCATATGGTGACTAGCCCTGCAACGTGAAACTGCATTGATGTGTCGATTTGTGTTTAATACAGCTGCATCCTGTAATTATTAGCAGGGTTGCGGTCAGAGAGTACGGAGGTGTTCTCGACACTGTCACAGCCTCAGGTATCATGCATCAGATGTTAAAGTGCTCTTGCAAAAGAACAGAACTCAATCTAGTGAAAGAAACAGCTGTATTGGGTAATTGCTTTATGTTGCCATGGGAGCTTGGATTTCAGACCCATTGCGCTGTGCTAACTCAATCATCACTCGTTGTAGCAACACCAAAGCCATCATTATTTAATATGTCCACAGGGACTTGATACAGCATCCCCTTCTTCGATCCTGTGTTGAATCAAACAGACAAAGAGCTTAAAAAGGTGTTCTTGATCATGTATCAGTAATAATGTAGGTTCTTCCAATAAGGCTGAGAAGGATGACGATGGTAATGCTGACGATGATAATGGGCATGATGATGGAAGAGATAGATATTGCAATATGTAGATGATTAAATCACAAGACAGTCGGCATATTGTTACGATGATAAACAATGTACACAATATTGGATTTATTTTTTTCATTCCAGTATGTGGCTGTTGCCTTGTCTTGTCACAAGAATGCAATCGGCCAAAATGACACAGTATTATTCTGTTTATGACAAATCCATATATTTAGCATAAAAATAAAGAAAGCTATAACACCGTTGGACACAACTGTGTTTCCAGTGGGTTTACATTGTGTATGAACACACAGTTGTTGACAATAAGCAATGAAAAACATGAAAACTCTGGCTCTTCCTGGCCACATCAAATGTGTTTCCATGAGTCTGGTGTTGACAGTGACAAATAGCCTGCCTTTATTATTGGTAGTATACTCGCTATTAGAAACTTTGATTGCACTTAATAAGGCACCTTCATGGTCAACAAAGAAATGATGGATTTAAAAGCTAAAAGCATAGTCTGGTTGTATTCAGTTCACTGCAGGCTTACAAAGCAGGCCTATTCATCTTCTGCAACTGATGTCTCCAGAGGGGGAGGTGTGTGTGTGTGTGTGTGTGTGTGTGTGTGTGTGTGTGTGAGTGTCTGTGTGTCAGTGTGTGTGAGATGGGGGTGTGGGGGCGGGCTTCATTTACAACAATATGCAGCAATATGCAAACAAATAAAGAGAATCAAGAAAATCACAGTCCTCTATGGTGATTTTTTTGTCTTTCTGTAATGACCATGAAATGCCATTCTAATCTATCATTTCATAAATGGGATAAAGGCAAACCTATGAATGAATGAAAGTACAGTAAAGAGTCTGGAGCTAAGAGCAGTGTGCAGTGTGCTTTTATGTCAAGTAATGGTATCCGTCAAATATAATTATTTCCAATGAATATATTACAACCTTGCCAGAAGTATCTCGAGTATCCTGACTTGAAATGGCCATTGCTGCCTATGTGCATTTTGTTCCGTTTATCTGAGGGGGGAGTCGCTTTAAAGGGTGATGGCAGAATTTAACCACTGTAATTTCCCATCGTTAATTGAAAATGTCTGTCACCCAGCAACCGGATAGACACCAAAGGCAGTCCTCCGCAAAAGCCATTATCAGCCTATCATTACCTCCAACACCATCACCTCCGTCAACCCGAAATATGAAGATGATGCTTTGTGTCAACTCAAAGCTCTACATACATTCATGCAGACGGGCAAGTACCACACAATGCAGTTGAAGTCAACTCAAGAACTGTTAAGGATGATTACTTTGGATGGAGTTTGAATTTCAAGAGGGCACTGTACAGCACACCTTGATTAGGATCTAGCGTTCATAATGAGGTCAAACATCCGTCCCATTGGCTCTTAAGTGGGCAATCATCAAAATGGCTAGTGGCACAAAGTTACTGGCTAACATACTGAACAAACTAGACTGAGGGCCATATAGGTCTGCCTATAGCCAGAGCCTCGTGTCATTGGATGGTTTAATATCCAAAGCAGTGTTGTCAGTCACCCTCCCTGCCTCTCCCCCCAGCCCAGGGCTGTCATAGACACTGCTGGGCCTGTCTGGGAGCCGGAGTGACAGAGCAGAGCCACAGGGCGGGCCCTGGCGAGGGAAGCCGCCTTGTCGAGGAGCCTAGCAAGGTACCCCAGGGACCCCGCGCTTCCTAGCCATGATGTAACTCTGTGACAGCTACCAGCATATCAACCATGGAATGAAAGGAGTGGTTGGTGGGCCGGTGAAAGACCCATTGTGGGTGTGGGTCTGTGTCTGTGTGTGTGTGTGTCTGTGTACGCATGGGTGGGTAGGTGTCTGGGAGTGTGTGTGTGTGTGTGTGTGGGTTTGTGTGTATGTGTGTGTGTGTGTGTGTGTGTGAGGGAGTGTGTGTGGCTGTGTGCGTGCTGTCAGCTGGCTGTGCGTCTAACGTGTGAGAGAGACCTCTTAACAGGACATCCTAGCCCAGGTCTTGGGAGAATGTCAGAAGGTACAGCAGAGTCAACACAGACACTGGCAGATACTTAACCTTTTTCAAACGTGGCGCCAGAGGACCCGATGCATTCACTGGCAACCATTAACATAAACACTCTCTCATTAGCCATTCACGACGCAGCACGGGTCCTTAAAAACGCATCAAGTGCTTTCACGGCCAGACAGAAAACATACCGACTCTTTGTTATGCGAGAGAAGGAAGGACAAAACAAAAGAGCTAATGATCGGCGCGGCCAAAGAACACAGTCCACTTCCTAGCGGTCGGCCGACGTGTTTTGACTGTTCCAGCACGCACCGGTGGCGTCTCCGCTGAGTCTGTCTCCAGGACAACGCGGAGCACGGTGTGGGCGGCAGCGTGTCGCCTGGTGTGATGGAGTCCGCCGCAGACACCGATACAGTCGTTCACACCATCTGCCGCTTGTCGGTGGCAAGGGAGCGCTGCAGTCACTAGGGAGCCCTTTAAATGTGCCCTTGCCTTAATGTGTCCGCCCCTCCACCCCCCATACCCTTCTCCTACCTCCCTCCCTTCCTTCCTTCCCTCCCACCCTCCTAGCCCGCGCTGCCGTCAACAAAGCAGTGTGACTGCTGAGCCAGGCCGCGGTCGAGGCGTGGCCTGCGGGGGCACTGGCAACGCCAGCCTGACTAGAGACGTGTTAGACATGAGCGGAAGGCTCTCTGGACAGTTCTTGAGGGTGGAGCTTCTCACATACAGCGCCAGTCGTCCCAATTGACTTGAGTAGTATTGTGACAGGCAATATGGCCTGAGCGTACAACAGCAAGCTGTTGCCTTACTGGGATTAGCCATTTTGCCAGAGACAGGCAGACGCTAAACGACTACTAAGTTTGAGTTGACACTATCCTATTTCTCCATCTTGCTGGCAGAAAAGGGTGGTGTTCTACCCAGCTACTTATGCTCTGAAAATACTTACTTCTTTTTCGTCACCCTCAATTTTTGTCGTAGAAGTAGTCAAGTATTATTTGTGTAGAAGTACAAACCATATGTATTACTTATAGAACTAGTAGTAGTTATAGTAGTAGTAGTAGAAGTTATTACTTGACAAAAGACTATTATAGCCTATATAGAAGACTATACTATTCATAATATATGTATATATATATTTTTTTTTAAGCAGTTGCATTAAGTGTATGCTGCTGTAGAACCAGTGGTCATGGTAGAAGTAGTAGTCATTTAGTAACAGAACGACTTTGACCATGATGGTAATTCTACTGCCAACAATCTTTGGTGAGGAGAAATGTTATCTGGGTTCGATCTGTCTCTGCACATTTGTCCTACAGGAGTCTAGAACAGACTACATCCGGGCAGCTTCACACCAGAGTTGGCACTCGTAGGGAGCTGCAAGCTTCAGATGGCATGATGCGCCCTGTGTCTCCACATGCACAGAGAGAGAGAGAGAGCCTCATGTGTTGCTCAAGGTCCTTGTAGATACTCGCCCAATCTCCCTTCCCCCCCTTCACAATTAATTTTATCTTTGGGGTATTATCAAGAGGGAGCTTCACAAAGCAGCATGACAGAAGAAAAAAAATGGTGCAGTACCCTCAAGGCCTGGGGTGGGAATTAATCTGTTTGACAAGATCTCGCACAAACGATTTGCTTGCTCTTCCTTCACTTGGTTTCCAAAAGCAAGCCGAGTGAAGGAGAAGTATGTTTCTACCATCTTGCAGACTGAATGAAGTCTTAACACAGACACAGACAGCAGGGGAGGGGGGGTGGTGGTAGGTTGCAGCTCTTTTGATATCTAGCAGACAAGCTCTGCAGCTTGTCTACATGATGTAGCGTACAGTTAGCAACATGTGACTTTAAAGGATACTGGGTTTGTTTAGCAGAATATATCATCCAAAATGGCATGCAAGAAAGTGCTAATTGCTTCTTCCTGTTCACTTGCCTTGTGCTCCGAATCAAGAAAGAGTCGTTGGGGTGTTTTCAGGGGAGGAGACTCGGCAGTCTTGTAGGAGCTTGCAAGATATTTCAATACTTTGGAAACTATTGACATCAACTAGACAGTTGATGCATAATCCGGGATGCATGAAAATTAATCAAAGCAATGATTGAATAATTATCTCAAGTCCAATTAATTAAACATGCCAATGAACTCATTCTGAACAGCTGTCCTAGCTGCACTACTTAATCACTTGTGAGAATTACCGAGCGCAAATGGAGGACACAGAGTGCACACAGTAATCTCAGCAAAGTGCATTGTTTACAAACAGTAATTAATAGCACACCGTGTATTAACTGGCTAAGTGACTGGCTGCACTGTCTGGTAATTGGGCAAGACGGAGTCAGGTTTGTTTTCGCCTCTTGTCTCCAAGGCCCTTCATTAGGTCTAAAGCACACTTGCATTTCCCTGGGAAATGTGGGATGAGCGCCGATCTCAACAGACCTGTGTCATGACAAAACCTACCGCAAAAACCGTGAACAAACCCCCTGCCTTCTGCAACGTAAATGAGGGGTGTGGTGTGGTTTTACCAGAACATTCTGGGATTGATGCGCCAGATCTGGGGTACACATCAAGCCAGATCAATGTTTCAACTGTAGGTCCTGTACTTACTGTCAACGTGTGAAACTGCACATCGAACCGACTTTCAACACTAGACTGAACTAGCACAAACAGCAAGGCGCATCTAATCCTTCCCTGGAGTAGGTCACTGGTTTTTAGCTAAGGAACAAGCGCCTTGTTATTGCATGTGAGTGTGTATTGGGGGAGGAAGGCAATACTAGATGAATTGGGTCCATACATTGCATCAACCTACTCTCAAGAAAGCCTTTAAAGGCTTGCTTTGGACTCTACCACTGGAGTCTGGCGTTGTGCGATGAGGTAATTTCGGGCGTCACGTACGGGGCTTTCATGGTTGGCGAAGCTTGACAGTCGCATCGGACTGCAGGAAATGGGCTCTGTGGTTCTGACACATGAGCGGTCTATCTGGGCCAGACGGGGGTCTAGTAGGAATGAAGATCGACAGCTTATAGTGCAGTGCCACATGTGCCAATTGACACAGAGGAATGGTCTCTGTTGGAAGCACAGCTCAGTAGCGGTTACTTCCAGTGATATGAATGCTGTTCCTACTTCCAGCCCGTCATTGATCGAGAAGATAACTACTTGACTAGATATTCTTTGATGGTAACGTAATGGGATTGAACGTCATGCAATTTACGTTATTATTATTATCTTGGTCTTACTTTCTATAAAAGGACGGTTACAGTATGATATGACCAGAAAATTGTGGCTACGATGAATACACATTCTAATTCAATTATTCATTTTAATTCCAATATGACACTCATTGTAATGCAATAGAGGATTTAACAATAGAGCTTGGTAGTTCTTCGCTTGAAAGCAGGTTAAAAGCAGGTTTGTGCTAAATGTGGAACAGCGACTATCTTGCAAAGAAAATAACTTAGACATTATTAGCCATCACTAAGATTCCAATCGTTTTTTTAAATTTTTTATGTTGCATATTGCATGTCATCATAACTAGGAGAACGCTTCATTTATTCATATAAGGGCCGAAAAGAAATGTACAGATTCATAAACCCAAATCCTTATGTTGACCTTGCTCTCAAGGACAGTAAAAGTTGTTCAACTCAAACGCAATACAAGTTGGCCTTCTCTGAAGAGAAAACATTCTCTCATACTGTATGTGTGCTGCTGCGTATGCCTTCAGAATTGTCTTCTTTGTAAGGCCGCTTAATTAACCTGGCAGACAAGACAGGTCAGCCAAAATAATTGTTATTTAATCCGGAGAAGAACACAACATGGACAAAGATTTGGGAGCTGCCATTTTCATGTGGCCAGACTCCCAGCCAGTGGACTAAGTCTAAGAGTTTCCTCTAATCCAGTCCACCCTAGAGAGTGAGGATGGATTCTGGATTTGATGGTTAAGACAGAACACATCATGTACATAAAAACCCATCAACTTCTAATTTGTCTCAGAGGAGATTGTTGAAGACACTCTCACATCTTTGTGTTTCTCCTCAGCTTTTAATTGTACGCACGTACACAAGTCCAAAAATGTCTTCAATGTCTATAGATTGATTGGACAGAAAACTAAATTCCTTTATGTTATTAATTTTTTAGCTGGTTGTGAAGCGAAACATATACTTTGTGTCATTTTCTGTTACAACTGATGCTGTTGTCGCCGTCCCAGAATTGATTTCCATCCAAAGTAATTGGTCTGTTTGCCTGGTTTGCTAAATAAGCCATTGCACCAGTGGAAACTATGTCCAGCTAAAAGGGCATTGTTGGTGCTCAGCTTAGAATCTAGCAGAGCAATTAAATTGACATGGCAAAGTTCTCTGGATGCAATATCGCACAGGGCTTTCTACGGATTTCAAAAGAATATCAATAACAATTATATCAAGTGACCCAGAAATGTCAAATTGTTCTGATAACACTTAGTATTCCAATTTTCTGCCAAGACATTTGACCTCATATAAAAGATACATATGCCTAGAAACATCTATAGGTCACATTTAGAAAGCTAGCAATAACAGCACTATATTGTTCAATATCTAGCTGTTTGATTATATTCAAGTAAATTCCTGCAACTTTTTGTATCTAATGTTGTGTGTCTCTGTGGCTCCATAAAGAGCTCAGTCCACACTCTTGCTCACTGGATGGTGGAGTTCAAGGTCAGAGGGTTAATACGAGGCAACATACGGAACTCTTAAGGCTATCAGTGTATGAAGGTCTCATTTGTAAACATGGCATCTGCAGTGGCGTGCTACATTTTCTCCCCACACCTCTCTCTCTCTCTCTCTCTCTCTCTCTCTCTCTCTCTCTCTCTCTCTCTCTCTCTCTATCTATCTATCTATTTATCTTTCTATCTATTTATCTGTCTATCTCTCTCTCTCTCGCTCTCTCTCTATCTCTCTCTCTCTCACCCCCTCAGAACAATGCCAACCTCAGCCATCCGTTCAAACCTCTAGACCGTGAAATTAGCTTAAGACATAAAACTGTGAATGACACAAGTGTTGATGCAAACAAGAACACCTAAACGAAGTAGAGCAGTTACAAGAAAGGCAGCGGCCGTTAAGACATATCTTGATGCCTGTCTTTCGGCCGGGGCAAGTCTAGTCTCCTTGTATGTGTTAGCGATGAATGCTTCTTTAAGGCAAGTTTGGTCAGCTGATGTGGACTAGGCCTTCATGAGAGGCGAGGATGCATGTGGCGGGAGAAAGACAGGCTGCATCGGATGTCTGACAGAGAACCGCTAATCTATTCAAGCGTGGCTGAGCCTCTTCACACATTCTTTGTCAAACATGAACTGCACTTCTAACTTCCATCTCTGTTGGCAATTCTGAAAATATTCAAATGTCCTATTCATACTCCTCCTTTAATTATTGTCCGTCTTTGTACAAGTAAGACTTAACATGGTAGAAGCACCAGGAGTATAATCACAGCGTCTATTCTCTTCATGAAAAAACGAATTCGGATGCACCTGCTGAGCATCATAACTTGCCATGTAAACAAGTACAGGAACAGCATTCGGATGAAAGCATCCATTGTGTCTCGACTAGCGTCGTTTTGGGAACGGCGCGACATGGACGGGGCTTGATTGTCTGCGCGATTAGCATTTTAATAACGTGGGAGTAGGAGAGAGGCCTGGAGTCACCGGCTTTTCAGCGACACCAGGAAGGCACTGTGTTCCACAAAGAGAGTGTGCACTTAGATGCTCTGAAGAAGCGCCGACAGAGAGAGCATGTTTAAAGGGAAATTGCACGGGGTGTCGTAAGTGTAGCAAACACAAACAGAACTTTTGCTTTGCCCTGTCAAAACAGGTGGGTTGAATTTATGGTTTACCATCCTTCCACCTGATTGGTCACATAGTCCAAGGACAATACAATGGACTGTCGGTTGCCAGGGGAGACATGAGGCTTGTCATATATCTGTTTCACTCCTATGACAGAATGCTGTTCCCTTCCAGATGAAGGTGACAACAATGAAAAGGAAGATACATCAAGACTGGTACAAAGGTCTTTTGATATTATGGGCATTGACTGGATTGACTGGATTCCATTGCAACATGTTTCACCAGGGATGAGTAATATCCTATTCTTCATACCGTGCATCATCCCCCCCCCTCCCCGATGCCCACGCCCCGATCCCTAACCTTGGGAGACAACTGCATCTTGCCAAGCTCGTCGAGTTATTCTTTTGTGCCTGCCCTGAACTACATTCAGATCAACATCCTGAGAAACTACTTGCGGCTACCGGTTGAAGTTAGCCTGTGAGATACGATGAAGAACAGAACATTCGTCCAATCACTTTTACTTGCCTGGGTATTTTTTCCTTTTGTCCTTTTCCAAACAGTTTTCAAGGGCAACATCCCAGATGTTTACGTGCAACAAACCATCTGGCAGGTCAGGATACCCCCACCCCACCCCACGCATTCCAATGTTGCCATGACAATACGCATTACTGGCTGCAAGTGCAACGTAAACGTAAATGCAGACTGTGATTGATGAGATTTGTTGGAGTGTGTAACAGAGTCAAGAGTGAGTCAAGGAAACTAATGATCCTTGTCTTTTCTAAGAGTATGACCAAGTTGAGGATCCCAGACACTGGGATACATCTCCTCACGCAGGCAAGCCATCATCAAACATGGCTTCCATCCTTCCTGTCCCTAACATAAGGCCAACCAAAACAGGTAACAATACAGCACAGAAAACTATGACTCCAGTGTTTGCACTCCGTGTATAGCCATGTATTTGGCATGTAGTAAAAGGAAATGGTATGGTTAACTAATAACTTGTGTCACTGTACCAATCTTATCCAAAGCCAAACACACTGAAAAGCCCTCCATAAGGAAAAAAATGGCATCCTCGTCAGGAAATTAGCGGCTATGTACTTGTGGAGTGTGTTGGTCGGAACCGTAAATCAGTTCAATCAGCCTGTCCTGGGCTGAATGTCAGTATTAAATCAGAGCCATTCTCTCGAAGGGCTAAGTCACATCCTCCCACCCAATCACAGGCTGAATGTGACAATCATAATTCAATATGAAGCTCCTTGTATGAGCGATCTGGAAAATGATGACAGAGAAGTGCCCTGTCATATTACTGTGTACAGTATTTAAGGGTTTCAGTGAGGCAGAGGTCAGAAGTGATACTGATGTCTAGATACATTATGATGCTATCTTACGTTTGCACGTTCAGACTTTCCTGGGGAATTCTGGTTGGAGACAGTTAGCATCCCTTGATTTACACGAGAACATCTGCACATTGACACACACACACACACCAAGACAAACACACCCACGCACAATCTGCACCCAAACGACCGAAGGATTCCACAGGGTCAAGTAGTTTTCAATGCATACTCGAAAAAATCCCTGACGCTGGCTAATATTTCACGATGTTCATTCTATTTACATAGAAGATGCCGAGTCAGCCTGCTTGCATTGTCTAGATTTTCCACTTGGATGTTTCACATCGACTATTACAGTGGGTGGCAAGACCTAGTCATGACAAGGGCTTCTCTCTCTGTCCCTCTCTGTCTCTCCATCTCTCTTTCTCTCTCTCTCGTTCTCTGTATCTCTCTCAAGCCTGCTTTTTTAAGTCTCCATTTAACCACCATCTCTAGCTCCTGTTTCTGCCACATTCTATGTGCCCTCTCCCCTCCCCCCCCTTCCCCCATCCCCACTATCTGACAGTCCCGGTCTCTCTTCCTCATCCTCCCAGCTTACTGACGATAATGGTGAGATGGTGAAAGCTTCTTGTTGTTCTCTCCCTCGCCTTCCCTTCATTCTGGAAAGTGTGTGTGGGGGGGGGGAGGATGCTGACAAACTCATGTGCGGATGGATTGGAGGGGGGTAAAAAATGAACGCTTTGACATTTTGCATGGTGAGACTCGGCGGCGCATTATATCCGTAATAAACTGCGTTTATTACCGCCTTGACAGCTGACGGCGGCATTGGATTCAGCCCGGCCCACCTGCCTCTGACGAGACGCTACACGCATCTGACTGACTCTCTCAGCCCCTCTTCTTCTGCTGTGCCGCCGAGCTGAGCAACGGTGTTCTTTTCTCCTCTTTCTATGCTCTTCCCCTCCGCACTCATCCTGGTTCTGGCTCTGTAATCAAGGGCAATTCATGGCGCGTGTTCGCGTCTGCATAGGCCTGGAAGTGTGCTCAACAGGGCCTCTTTGAAGCCGAGTGGCTCCAGATTGTGAAAACGACACATCGGGGGCTTTCGGAAGGGGAGGGAAGAATGGGCGAATGATGTGCGTCTCGCAAGCGACGCGTGGGAGAGTTGTTGAGGGGGAATTTGGTTGACAGGAGCTTTTTTGTTGTTAGGTTTTTCCAGAGGAGATAAGGGAGAACGTTCCCCTCCTCGTTTCAACATTAGAAACCTTCGCCTCGCATCGGTGTGCGTCTCACCATCACAACAGGCTAGCCACCTGGAGCACACTGACAAGGCGACTGCTTTCATCCACCCCAGGGGGTAAGGAGGGTAGCACATACACGGCTGCCTGGATCCAATCAATAATCAATGCCATGGGTTTTACACAGATTCCGATAACTGCAGAGGGATCAACATGGTGGCTTTCAGCAATGTCAACAACACACGCGTACAGCTCCATGCATGACCGATTTACTCAGAGGCTTTCTAAAGATGAAGAAATCAATTTGGCTCAAAGGACCGCCAGATAATCTGCATTATTAGACTGTCCATGCCGCAGTTCATGGTCAATGGTTTATGGGGCCACAACCGCTAATTGTTATTGCTTGTCAAATCTTTTTTTGTTTTTTTTGTTCTTCTCTTCCAGGGCCATCATGGTCATTTTCCTTGATGGAATGGATTATTAGTGACGTCAAACACAAAAGCAAACTGTAATTGACAGATAAATGACTGGCCGCTGTAGATTTGAACACGCAAAATCTTCCTTTGCAATTTTCAACGCGTTGACTATTGAGTCAATCTTGTGAAAGCAGAGAACAGAACACGCAGCCATGTGGGCGTCTCTATCGCACGTGGAATAGAATGTACTATCACCTACATGTGTGCAGCCAACACCGAAACAAATGGCAAAAAACTGGAATGTCTACAATGTTGAGTAGTTCAGACCATTTCAACACAGCCGAGTAATTCAACGTGATTATCGTTAATATCATTCATATTGGCGAAATGTCCCTCCAGCTGCTGAAATGTGTTCATATCTATCGGCGGGGGCTGGCTCAGGCACTTTTTTTTCCTCGTACAGAGGCGACAGCAATATCTCGTGTCCTTTGAGTTTATGCAAAGCGCTCTCTCTCCGCTCTGCAGAGCTCACTCAGAGAGACCGTGGCAAATATCATTAAATGCTCTGCTAACATTTTTCTCCCCACACTCTCTCTCTCTTCCTATTCCTTCTTTCCATTTTTTTCGTCTTCTTCTGCTGGCTATCACTCCAGAGCAGCGCGCAGGGAAGAGAGAGTGCATTGATCTGCCAAAGTGAGCTGCCATTTCGCGGGCCGAGTCTCCGAGGCGCCCCCTTCCCTCCCTCCCCTCTACCCCCGCACCACCCTTTGCCCCTGAAAGGGAATTACTTATTTCACCTGGTTGCCTGGCTGCCTGGCTTAGCGGGCTGGCGTGCTGGTGGGTGGCCCCATTGGGAGAGAGAGAGAGCAAGAGAGGTGTGGTGGAGGGGGTGGGGTGGGCTCCTGGGGCCCCGATTGGTGCTTGCCGGGCAAGATATAAGCGCTCCAGGGCCCCTGTCTCTTTCTCTTCCTCCCTCTCTCGCTCTCTCTGCTACCCTGGTCAGGGCCTCTCTCTTCTGTTCTCTCCCTCCTGCACAGACCCACAAATGTGAACTTGCGTGTTTGCAAATCCACACACACACAAAACCCTCTACCTCTGTCTCCCTCTCCCTCTCTCTCTCTCTCTCTCTCTCTGCTTCCCTACACATTTGTGAGGAACTAATAATAACGTTGGCATTCTGGCGAGTCAGCCTTCCTCTCCTCGGGCAAGAAAGAAAGTGTAGAAGTAAAACATGGGGCCCTTATTGAGTTGGAAATCACTAACCGTGGAAATCACAATATAGGGATTTTGAGGCTCCCTAGCCAGGCTTCCCTGAGTCCACAAAAGCTCTCCTCTTTACATGATGTCTGAGGCACATGTTAACTTATTACTGCAACATGACCATTCACACCTGTAATATGTTGAGCATACATTCAAGAATCATCTTTCCACTTGGCAAGTGCTTGATCGGCCGTACCTTTAATCAACTAGCTGTCAAACTTTAATTGGCCGCAATGCCAACTTCACCCCAGTCTCTCCTTGGCGCTGTGCAGCCTAATCTGTTCTTCCAATCTTGACCATTCACAATAACCCACAAGCCAGCCACACCTCCATCCCCTCTGTCTCACAAGTCCATCTCTCTATCATTCTCTCTTCTTCCCTGTCTCTCCCTCTCTCTCTCTCGATCTGCCTCTCTCGCTCTGCCTCTCTTTCTCTCTCAGCCAGGCGCACACTCATCTCCTCTCTCTGTCTCCCGATTCCTTCCTTCTGTGACAGTCTCATCACACTCTATCAATCAGGCTTCCGAGGGCCGGCCAGATCGCGCAGCACGGCACAGCTTGCCCAGGTCTGGGCTCATCAGTGGAAGTCAGTCTCCCTCTCTCTCTCAGTCACCTCAGAATTAGGGTTGCCAGATCTGCCGAGGCACCACTCAACCCCCCTCATCCTGCCTCTTTTTTTCAGCAGACTAGATGTCAGGAGGGAGAGTTTTAGTGGAATTGCAGTTTTTTACCACTTGCGGAACCGATATTAAATATGTGAAACTTGATACCGCAACCGATACATGGAATTTGCTGGACATGGAAGAAGTTGCATGATTTTGTTTGGGGGTTGTTAGTTTGGTTGTAAATCATGTGTCGTGTATTGCGCTGACTGGTTTGAAGTGGACTGGCCAAAAACGGTCTGAGCAGACTAGTGAAGAGTTTGCGTGCAGAGAGGTCCTCTCTCCCCAACAGCTCATCACAAGTGAAGGGGGGCTGCGCTCATCAGCTTACCTCCTCCTAGGCCTCATCCTGTGGTTGTTGTCTCAGGAAAGAGAACTGGAACGAGAGAGGAAACGGCATAACTCAGACATGCGATTCCATTTATTATTAACAGATGCATAGTGGAACAATGATATGCAGTGAGCCAATAAAATCCAATTGAAACAAAAGTTTTGAAAGAAACATAAATGCATAAAATGTGGGATCAGCCAGAATATGATTGGATATTGTGACTTATACATTGTGAGTAATACAATTGTTCTCAAGATTGCTTATGTTCATCACAATAATATTAAGAGTATATTAAAAATACATTTACAATGTAAATAAAACGGCCAAAAGAATGTTTCATACTAATACAATAAGAGAGTGTAATGCATATCTTTTGATTTTGTTAAACGACAAATGTCCAAACAGACAATGTGAATCATTCAAATATTGATTGCCTATGTGAGCTCAAATGAAAACTGGAATAATGAGATTACTCTTAAAGCAGAAAGAAAGATCTGGTGACTTACTAAAAATAATTATTTACTGTGCTGGGGAAGATTTGCTGCGGCTATTTCCTGCTAAATACATTAGCAGATGCTACTCTGCCCATATAAGCCTGTGGTCTAATAGTCTCGGAAATAACTAGCTGCCTATTGAAGCAGGAAGAGGGGGGGGGAAATGTGCTTTGGGTTGTAACGACAAAATGAGACAGGGTTAAGACATTATTTGGGGGGGCTTAATTGAGTATGGTGCAATTGGAGTAATTATATTGTAGGGTAGGATGTGTTTTTCCATTGTGGAACATCAGGCTGAGAGGCAAGGATGACGGCCATGGCAGGACCAGGTTGAGTCCAACGTACAGATATTTCAGACTGACGGAAAAATGGATCGTGCAGCATGTTTCTGCTTCAGTTTGGTCTTCTAGTCCAGAGTTACAGCAAAGCTAGATTTACATGATTCAGAATGAGGAAGTCAGCTTGGAAGCAGCCTGAACGTCTCACCGTCTGAATATCCACAACAGACATATTAGCATAAACTCCTGCTTATATTTACATAATAAAGTCATTCTCCAGGTTAATATGGAAAAAGCCTTATGGGTATGCAGGAGTTCCTGCCATTAGAGCCCTGACTGGGCCATCGTGTTCCCCCCTTAGCTGTCCATACTAATGAACACATACTTATAAACACAAAACATTAGCAACATTAAAGTGACTGCCGCATTCCATGTGTCGCCGAATCGAAAACGCAACTCGGATCGGCCCCTGTAATCATAACATTGTGTCAGAGGTAAATGTTGAAGGAAAGCAAAAGAAGGCTTGTTGATAGATTCCCTGCCACATCGTAGTAGGGTTCGGTTGAGGAGAGGTGGGATGACATAGGGAACGACGGAGAGAGAAGGTCAAGGAATTCCAAACGGGAAGCGAACAGGGAAAGTGGCAAGAAAGCTATTGCATGGGGTCCCCTGTCCAGGACAGCCATATTTCATTACACTGCATTGAAGCTTAGGAGGCAATCAAGCATATTTAGCCCTCGCCGTCTCGCCCCCCGAAGCAATTATTACTGCCCAGTTTTTTACTGTGCTCCGCCATGGGGAAAATGAACCGCGGTACTTATCTGCTCAATGCATACACAAGTGACTGGGGTGGGGCGGGGCAGGGGGGGGGGGGTGCTTGTATGTGTGTGTATGTGTGTGTTTGCATCAGTGCTTGCTTGTGTGTATGTGTGTCATTGAGTGTTCACGCATGCGTGAGTGTGTGTGTGTGTGTGTGTGTGCCAGGGCTGCTGACCACAACCCGAGCCACAGCCTCTGAATCTATTAGCATTGTAACATCAGCACATTTCGGGGACAGCGAGGTGAGCCGTGGGAGAACAGAGAGATAACCGTAAAAGTGTCAAGCCAAAAAAAAAGAAAAAGAAAAAAGAAAGAAGCCATTGTTATTTGCATTCTTATTGGTGGAGACCAAATTGATGAAGGGTCAAACGGCAGAAGGTGAGGGTTTATGACCTGTGCATGGCTATGCTGGCTGCATCTCTGATATATCTGGCTGTCTACCCTTGTCAAGTGGGAGAGAGGGCTCTGTGTCTGATTATATTATCATTGTTGGCAATCGATGGAAGAATGAGATGGTCCGCCGCTAAGCAGAACGTATGGGGCCATGTTCCTAAAGCTCCAACGGTACCCTTGAGGTTTCACAGTGAACCTTGGTGGTTGTTGGTGATAATTAGCTCACCTTCCCAGATTAACAGAACCAGGTTTTTTTTTTCTGGACGGTGCTAGACTAGTTTATTATAATAAGCAATGATTTACATCGTCTGCAGGGCCTTTAATGTGGGGATTTTAATGTGTGTGTGTATGGGGCGGTGGTGGTGGGGGTGGGGAAGTGGACTGCAGCTTGTTTCTGATTGTTAAACAACAGCCTGTCAGCACTCTATGCAAGACCAGCCATAGCAGCAGTACTTAGGGAGTGCTGGATGGGGAAGTGCGGGGGGGGGGGGGTGGAGCCTCTGGAGGATACAGACAACCTGTAATAATGTTGTGAGGAATGAGCTGCGTTCAGGTGTTCGCTTCTTTATCCCTTATCTACAGTGTTTGGCCATTGAGACCCTGTTTACAAAGACAACCCGGGTGCGTAGGCAGTGTTAGGAAATGACTTTGGGCTTTTAATAGACGCCACTAGGAAAACAAAACAAAGATGATATGCCAAAATACACCGTAAAGGGGACAGTGCAGCAGCAAGTAAATGGAATAATTAGACTGCGACAAGTCAGGACAAGTTGAAATAACAACACCTGCCTTCCTTGTTGAGGCACTTGAAAACTTTGTTGACTTATAAAACAAACTGTCTGGGTGGAATTGGTGTTGGAAAGCCAAATATGGTGGAGAAAACTGGTGATGCAGATCCAGACTGCCTCAAAGGGAGAGCAGGGTTTCAGTAACACGCCGTGGCTAATGTCCCCACGTGTGAGAGTGCATCTGTGCCAGCAACAGCATTAGCACTCACCTAGGGACAAGATGGGAGGTTGGGATTTCAGTATTCCTCCATTTTCCAGCTCCATCCTCTAGCCCCCCCCCC
>BROE01000023.1:2230157-2629644 GCA_036571765.1 Plecoglossus altivelis | reverse complement strand
AGTATTCCTCCATTTTCCAGCTCCATCCTCTAGCCCCTCCCCCCCCCCCCCCCCCCCCCCAACCCCCCCAACGACACCCTCCCTGCCACCGCCAATCCCAACCCCCTTGCCTGGCATCATTAAGCTCCCTCAATGGGCCTGATTTCCACCAGCCAGTGTCTTGGCAGCCCAGGATGTTCATACCCAGTCCATCACCATGAAGGCCCTAGTAGGATGAGGGGAGGGGGAGATTATGCGTCTGGAGTATGGGAATTATTGCAGAGGTGACGATGTGTGCATCAAGTTATCGTCTGTCAAGCTGTACACCTTGCGTCTGCCGTGAGCCCTCGTGGGAAAGTGGGAGAGGTCATCCGCTTTCATCCGGTCTGGGTTTCATGTGAGATCTGCTCTCTGTTTGTCGCAACCCCCCCCCCCCCTCTAAGACGCAACAGAAGGGGGGTGTTGGCAGCAGAGAGACCTCCCAGTTAGGATACATCATTCTTCACGGAGCAAAGCAAGTAGACTTTGATCCAGGCTGATCAGCCTTTGGGCGAACTCTAGCCTCTATCTCACCCTGTTCAGCCGCTCTGCAGGCGCCTGTTAGACGCCCCTCACACTTGACTTGCACGGCTAACAGGAAAGGCAAAATTATTCTTGTGATTACTTTTACAGAATCTCAATAGCATTTCATGTAGCGGCCAGACCTCCTGCTGATACCAGCTTCCATGTTTTTGCACTGTTTTAAAGGCTTATCAAATGTTCCATTTTCTGGTTATTACATGAAGACTGACTAACAATAAAAATTCCGTTTTAGTTAGATAACGTCCCTTAAATCTTTGAGGAGTTTCAATTGTAGCTACACAACTTTTGAATTGCTCCTTTTGCTTCCATTTGGACGGTCATGTTTAACAAGGGTTGCGGACTCTAACTATATTGAGAACTATTTACTTAAGCTTAGTTAAGCTTCCTTAAGCATACTTAATTTAGTTCAAATGATTTAAGAGGAGAAGACTGACTCCCTTCTCCGGTCATCTTTAGAGAGATTTCTACAAGTGTTGTGTAGCTTTGAGCAGTTCAGAGTTTTGCGATCGCCACACCTGAGCAGGCTAATACCACATTCAGGAGACACAACCTTCCATTGCACACTCAGATGTGTTCAACAACACATGCCCTCCCTCAGGAAAGAGAAGTCCAGTCAGGCGTGGACGCAAGACTGTGTACGTAAAGACGTGCCCCAACACGCATGCACACGCGCCTCCCTCCCTCTGCCGCCCCACTCTGTCTCTCTCTCCCTTTTTTTCTCCCCCCTCCCTTCACAGTATCATCAAGGCATATGTGAATGCCATGACAAGTCCATTCAGATCACTTCTGTCTCAGCCTAAGCAGACGCGCCGAGCAGAGATGGGAGGGCTGGCTGGAGAATGCATGCGCGCCTGCGCATCCCTTTCAGGCACTTGTCATGACAGAGACAAGCTATAAGATACACTATTATATCACACTGGTTACTTGGAAAATGGGTTGCGGAGTACACAAGGTGACGTAGCTAGACACCCCGGCAGTGGCTGGGACAGATGGCTACAGAAAGACATTAAAATCACCCATCTGAAAGATTATTCACCACAAATAGCTCTGTGTTTCCATACCTCTAGTGTCACAGGGCCATAACATGAGAGGATGAAGATGAATTGATTCAATCCCCAAGCCCTTGTCTCAATCTGTGTGGTGCCGGATACGGCGGGCTGAAGGAAGCTGCAGGAGTTTCTCCGTCGCGTCAAGACAAGCCGCGCCCGCCCGCCACAGCCTTCTGAGGGATGGGGTGGTGGAGTGAGACCCTCTGACAGGCAGCAATGTTGTGATTCCAGGGGAGATAGGACGGGGGCAGGGACGGGGGAGGGGGGTGGGGGAGTGGGATGTTTCGGAATACTCCAGCTTCTATCCATCACCCCCCCCCCCCGTGCCCAAAGATACGGGCCACCACACAGACGGATGGCACAGGGGAGGCTGAGTGTGGGCACGGCGAGGACGGGTGGACGGGATCGAACAAGCGGCGAGGGCGAGGGCGGGCAGGGGGAAGATGGAAAACATTTGTTCAAAGTAAGAAAAAATAAGCATTAACCTGTCTACAACGTAATAATTACCTGATGATAAATAACCTAGGAGAGGTGTAATAAAGGGGAGGAGGGTATTTTGGGGGAAGACGTGCACCTTGAGTGAGCCCTCATGTGCATGCCCGACAAATGTGTTTTTCTGAGAGCGATAAACACAACTTATTGTTAGCTGTCATTTTACATGCATGCCCCAAAGGGTGAAAACTGCTGGAAGGAGAAGCCCCACAGCCGGCTCACTGTGTTTTTCATGCAGTGGAGGGCAAGAAATATAAAAGCCATGTAGCTTGGCATTAGGGACGAGGATACAATGTTGCTAGACTGCCATCTGCTGGTAATTAATATTTAGAACAAATATCTGTCATTTAGACTAGCAGTAAATGCACATAGAAAATAGATAAGACTGTCGCAAGTTTTTCTTCTTTTTTTGTGCACATTTCTAAATACAGTGTGAAAGAAATAACTCTCAAATGAGGTATGGGTGACAAAGTTTCCGTTTAGTGGGTTGAAAGAAATAAACAATTCCCAGACCATTGTAACTGAGCAGCAGCAGCTCAAGGCATGTTTTATTCATTATTGCCTTTAATTTACTCTTTAGAGAATTGAATTGTGTTAATTTAAGCACCAAAAAAAAGCATTGGGTAAACAACTGATTCAAAGCGAAACTAAAATAGAATTCTCAGGGTATAATATTGCCATCATTTTATTAATTTATGTATGTGGTGTGTTTACACCCGAATGGTTGCCATACTGTAGCAAATTGATTCATACTGCTCACGCTATGATCTAAGTAGTTTTTGATTTTGTTCTTAAACGACAGTAAAACCACAGTGGTTGGTGGTATTGCTCTGTGCCACAAACCACAGTAAAGTGTCAGGGAAAGGAAGAAGCCAGAGGAATCAACTGACTAGGCTATCAACTGCATAGATCTAGCAGATGCGCTTGGTCTCATCCAGCCTGCGTGTGACATCCCATCATGGTTATCTGATGAGACACAGCACCACCTTGTGGATGTGTGTGAGGGCTGACCCAGACAGATCATAGTGGTATACATGAGGCACTTTATCAATTGTTTGATGTACAGTAAGAGCATTAAAGTCATCACTGTATGCAATATGAAAAGGAGCCCTCGCCACATATGTAGTACGATATTAGCATTAGCCTGATTTCCAGTATAAACAGTGGTCATCTGGTACTGTGTACATTATGAGTATTAGCCTGGTATACAGTCTGAACAATATCAGTGTTCTAATATAAAGTGTAAGCATTAGAATGCTACTGTATAGTAGTATTCATATCTTCATCCTGGATTACAGTACACTATGGTGCGTATGCCTGATATGCAGTAGGAACAGCAGCATTAGCCTAGTACACAGTAGTAGTCTGGTATGCGATTCAAGCTGTTTCGATCGCTTATCATAGTTTACAGCAAGCGTCCGATGCTGAGGCCAATCATATGTACGTTCCATGCAACAGTGGACATCATCTGGGACAGTTGTTACCACTGAGGAAAGTGAGGACAGTTCCTTTCAATGTTGGTTGGAAGGTTTACAGAATGACATCAGGCCTTTTCTGATCCCTTTTCCACAGATCTCTGGTTGATTCCTTCCCTGATGCTTTCTATTGAAGTCTTAGTGTGCCTTGGCAAAGTTGGACTCACTATTCTTTTTTTTAAGGCTTTCTAAGACTGTATCAAATAAATAGTGTTTGAAATAGTCGTGGGATTGTGTTTGTGGGATTGTGTTGACTAGGTAATCATCAAAACCACTGGCTCGTAGCCAGAGAAAACCGTTTATGCTATGCATCTTTATTGTTGTATATTCAAAGTCTAATCAGATGATTAACTATAACCTTTCTGCCTCATTGATTCACCTTGTGTCAGAAGGCACTGCTGTATGCTAAATTGCTGGATGTCAAACACTTTCATGTAGGGAGAAAATTACGTTATAAGGAAATTTGGTTGTTGGAATAATCACTCTAAACTATGTCTGATAAGACGCCTGCACTAATCATTGCTCTTCTCAACCAAGAGATTCAAGAACAGAGACAAAGGATGCAATCTAGCAATAATCAGCCTGTTTGCCGGTACATTTCCCCCATCAAACATCTATTTCTCAGAAACTTTTTCTCCCCCCCATTATTATCGAGCTTTTATCTTCAGAATGTTGTCGCTATTCCCTACTCTCAAATGTCAAATTGTCCTTATAGGAATTCCACAGTCATTATCTATCTCTTTCTTTCCAGTGTTAAAGTAAGCGTCATATTAAAAAAGCGAATGGCAAATAACAGAGAAGAGCCGGTTTCATGTGTAAAAAGCCACGTCCATGTGCCGCGGCAGAGTCTGTGGTGCCAGGACACCGCAGCCCCTGGGGCTATCTGGAGTGTAGCACATGAGGGGGACAGTAAACACCACTCACCCCACACTATCCCTCTGCACCGCCCTGATGTTTCAGACTTGACTTCAAGTGCTTGTTTGTGTGTGTATGTATGCATGTGGGTGTGTGTTTGTCAGGGAGAGATGGATGGAGGCTGGCTGGCTGGGTGGGGATACAGACCACAGCTGTGTTTATACTGGCCTAAGTGTGTGTTTGTGCCAATGGAATTGTTTGTTTGTAGAGTTTGTAGGCCTGCATTCCCCCCTGCTGTTACTGCTGCTGCCACTGCTGCTGCTACTGCTACTGCTGCTACTACTGCTGCTACTGCTACTACTGCTACTGCTGCTGCTGCTGCTACTGCTGCTACTGCTACTGCTGCTGCTGCTGCTGCTACTGCTGCTACTGCTACTGCTGCTGCTGCTACTGCTGCTGCTGCTGCTACTGCTGCTGCTGCTACTGCTGCTACTGCTACTGCTGCTGGGGACAGAGTAAAGCTGGAGAGAGATATCCTCAGAAGCTTATGTAAAGCCACTGGACTTTGTAATAATTCATGGAGCAAAAAGCCCTGGGTGCACTCGCCTTGCAATATTTATACACCCCCCCCTCCCCCCCCCATACGCACACACACCACCAACAGAATGTGCTCTCTGAGCTCTCAGTACCTGTCACTGCAAAGGCCAACAGTGAACAGTGTGTGTGTGTGTGTGTGTGTGTGTGTGTGTGTGTGTGTGTGTGTGTGTGTGTGTGTGTGTGTGTGTGTGTGTGTGTGTGTGCTGGAGGGGAGAGAGTGGGCAATTCGGGAGGGGGGCACTTTAAGTTTGATTTCACCATTTTTTTTCTCTCCAAAACCTTGTTCTTTATTTTTCTTTCCCACAGACTGGCTTTGCATTAAGAATGGGAGGTACAGTGCTGTGAGATTTATTATCGTCGCACCAGATCAGCCTGTGCAATGGAATGGTTAGTGTCATCACTAACTTTATTTGACGAGCTGTGCTCTTGTTGACACAATAAGGTATGTATGCTATTATTATTTCATTAATGTGGGCATTTTCATCAGAGGTAATGTCATGCTGTTGGACTGAATGAGTGGAGTGTCAGTGAGTTGTTATGTCATTTAAAAAAAAAAGTTTTGTCAATAATGTGTAGAAATGAACCGCTTGCTTAAAGTGGGTCCTGTTAGTAAGTTTCTATTGCGTGATACTGAACTCATGATAGGGACTGGTTTGACTGCTTGACATTGAGGTCAAATTTACACAGCGTGTTAGATGAAACACTCTCTTCTATCAAGAGCCCATTAGGCTGCATTAAAAGTTCATTAGGGCTTGGCCAGCAATGTCTATAAGGGGCCTGACGGAAAAATCAATGAGATGCTTTAACATCCAAAGTGAGAGATGACAAGGTGATGATCCAGTATTTAACAGGATTTCATTTAAGCTCACAACAGCGCTGCGTTTTTTCCCCGTAAGTGATCGAAGGCCACTTAAGAGGGGGAACGCTGAGTGCAGACCGCAGGTGGTTGAGTGCCGGCGCACCTACCGTGAACCAAGACTCCTGCGGCGAGTTCATGCAGGTGCCAGCATGCTGCCCGATGGCCACGCTTCCCCTCGCCAACACACCAGGGAGATGCTTGCCCCGTGTGCCCCACCTACGGGAGGACAGAGGACACATGGCAGGAACAGGAGGTTACAGGCCACTCGCAACCCCTCACAACCCCCCAGGTTCAGATACACAATGACAACTTCACCAAGTCACGATCCGTGTGTACTTTTGGCGTTTTATTTTTGCTTGTCTTCCGCCGAGTCATCGCTGTAACAGAGGTTATTAAGGTACTTTATGTGAACCCTGCTTAGTGTTGGAGCACTTATTCTGTTCCTGTGTTTGAAGACCTAAAAACCAAACGCGGTTTGGTCAGTGAGTACCGCATTTGCGTACGGCTCCTCTACTAAGGAAGATCCTGTTGAGAGTAATCCCTAACCCCACCTAGGTTATCTATATTTCCATATAGTTTGGTAGGGGTGCTCAGGTGTGGATGGGAGGGGAGTGTGGTATTTTTTAGCGTGAGCAGGAAGGTGGGTCTGGCAGGCCTCCCTATTGCCGCGGGGGCCACGAGTGATGGCGCTCCATGCCTCGCTGTCATGTTGGTCACATGACCTGCAGAAGAAACAGTCCCCCTGAGCACCATAATAAATCATCCCGGCTGTGGCTTGGCAAAGCTCTTAGATTCCACACACACTGGAGCACGCACACATACACATTAGCGCATACGAACATAGAGTGATGTGAATGCTAATACTGCAAGCCTGACAACTGATAACCTCATAAGATGACTTGTGACTTTGGGAATTGCTCAAATCTTCCGAATGTTATCAATCATTAAAGATGTGGGTCATTCTGGAAAGAAAAGTGTGTCTATGAATGGACTTGGCAGCCAACGTCCATTAAGTGTTTCTTTAAATGGGAAGACAAGTCACAAGATTCAACTACATTTACTCGATCTGTCAGAAGCATACCCTTTTTCTAGAAACAGATGCTGTGGAGGGAGAAATGTTTCAGAGAAATGTGCTATCAAAAATACATTGCGGTTGGGTGTTAAATTATGAAAAAAACAAGTAGGAACGTGGTTTTAAACGCCGACACCTTAAGTTTGAACTGGTAACTTTCCTGTTGGCCTCTAGGCTTAATGCGTATGTTTTGTAGCGAGTGAGAACTCGTAAAAACGGCCAACAGCCAACATGACACAGTTGTTTAGACAAGCGGCCTGAGCGGTTTATAAACACACACCTTGGACCCAAACAGGGAGTCCTTCAGTTACTTAAATGGATACTCTTTGGTCAAACAAGAAAGTACTTACAGGACGCAACCGCATCCACAATGACAAAAAGAAATACGTTACGTTTCCTTTTTTATCCCCCCCCTGCATAATGTTAGTTACGGAAACTAAACTCATACGACGAAGCGTCACTGTGCCTTTAGGTGGCCTACCCCTGAGACACATTTGTACCTGCCGCCTTGTATCTTCTTCCCCTCATCACACCTGCTCCCCTCGGCTGCTTTTAAAAGCCCGCTAAAGGAGAGACCATTGGACTTCCTGGAGTGAAATGTTCTGTAGAGGCGTCGTATCCAGTGGTTTACGCCATTTCACGCGTCGAAGAAGTGCGGGTGAAAAACATACAAGCTTGTCAAAGCTCCCCTGTGAGTTCGCGAGGAAGGAGTCGTCGAGGGGGGGAAAGACGCTATTCTAAATCGAAGTGTAGAAACTAGCACACTTCTAGAACTTTATTTATTTATTTTGATGCCTGCCGTGTTTGATGAGTTCATCTGAAATGATGTTGACGTTAGGAGGAACTGCCTTGTCAACTGGGACTTGTGGAGGCAAGAAGGCATACTAATTACAACTGTACCCAGAATCCTCGCGGACGAAGTTGAGGGGTTATTGGTGAGAGTGTGCTGAGGCTGTTTGGAAAATAATTACTTTCCAGGAGATAACTTACAGTACTGAAGAACAACTCAAGTAATTCAAGAATCTGAGCTCATTTAATTGTGAAAAGATGCTTTGTGTTTTGTTAAATGTGCGAAGTTTAGTACAAATAGTTTTGGAGAAAGAAAACAACAACAACTAAGTTAAACCCGTATACAGCATACTTATGCTAGGGAAAACGAAAGGAAAATGGCTATGTACGAGTGTTTATCTCTTCCTTAATCATCCCGCGGTGAATGTATGTCTCACTCAACAAAAACACTCACAAAAACTCTTTGATTAAAAAGCCATGCCTTTGTATTAGAGAGGTACCAGGGCTGTATGAGGCCTGTCAGCAACAATGCTGGGATGGCACCTTGCTGGCTGGAACAACTGGACCATTACACCATTACAGTGTTGCTATTTATATTGCAAACGGGTGTTGAGTTGTGGTTCTCTTTGCCATATCATGCTGGGCCGTTGTGTTGTTTTGTGGCTGTGTGCGAGCAGTGTCGTCGCCGTGTGAGTGTTGTGTAAAGCAGTGTGGGCTTATGTAGAGAAGTGCCAAAAAGTCTGTACAGTAGTGGTCAAGTTCAGTTCAGAGCAGTGCAGAATAAAGTCATATTGAGTAGTGTAGACTGGTGGAGAGTAGTTCAGTGTTGTTTTGTAGTGTCGAGTAGTGCAGCATAGCACAGTTGTATCGCAGTAATGGCCAGCGTGGTTTCAGCAGGTCTGCTGCTCAGCTGTCGGGCGTGGGGCTGACTCCAAGGAAGACTCAACATCCCGCGGGCGAGGAGGCCAGCGCGAGAGAGACTCAGTTCACTGAGCACCAGCTGCCCTGCCGAGACGGCGCCAGCGAGCGTCTGCGCGTCCGTGCGAGCGCGCCTGTGAGTGTGTGGCTCAACAAGAGACTGCTCTCCCGCTGCCCACAGAGAGCCCTTTCTCAGCCAGGTTCCTGTGTGTGTATGACAGAGAGAGAGAGTCTGTGCGTGTCAGTGTGTGCTATTTCTGCACGTCCCTTGGCCAAAAATCCTGTCTTTTTGGGAACAGGGCGAGCCAAGCACGTCAGGCCTCTGACCGGGTTCCCATATCTAGCACCCACAGGAGCATTGATGGAGGCACCAGAAGAGGCAGCCTGTATCCGCTCTGCAGTAGCCATGCTTACACTGCAGGGGGCGCTACTTGCACGTTGAAAGGCCAGCGCTTGTGTCGGCTGGTTAATGTCACTCCGCTCACAGCGGAGGGACTTGAATTGGAACGCTGAATGCCAGAGGAGAAATTCTCTAGTTCAAGTACAGGCCAAGTGTAGAGGCAGATCCACTGCACGTATTCATCTTTGGATGAGTTATGACTTTGCAAACTAAGAGTGCAATGATTGAACTGACTGCTGTTAACAAGTACCGTATCCAACGCAGTTTCTTTTTAAAATGTCCAGCCCTTTTCATTTACAGCACACAGTCACAGCACACTGTTAGAACGATTAGAGCTTTGCTGAAGTGGATCTTACCTGTTTGGAATAGATGATAGCAATGCTGCTTCGGACCAAAGCGGCAAAAGAACTGAACTCCTCAGAATTTCCCTGTGAGAGAGAGAGAGAGAGAGAGAGAGAGAGAGAGAGAGAGAGAGAGAAAAGGAGGGAAGAAGAAAGAAAGACAAACATGGTCAGGCTGGACCACCGCAAAAACGCTCACATATCCACAGCAGGATAGATCATACAGAACAGTCCTTTATTCTCTTTCGAAATTTAAGGTGATCCCTGGGAAAGGACTCGTTCTCCCTTTCTCTAACACACATACACGCGCGCGCATGCGCACACAGGCCCAGATAAAAACACAATGTCTGTCTTTACCCCTCCTCTCTCCATCTACTTAAAGGCCTAATTGAAATGTCACTCTCTCTGCCGTCAGACTGACGCCATGCGACAGCAGGAGAAGCTGGACGTCCTCTACAGGCTCCCTGCTGTTTCTTTCACCCAGAGCCCAGCGTATCAATAGGCTTCTTACCTTTGAACGTCCTGTATGACTAGAGCTTGAGGACCCTGACGTGTGAACGCTGTCATATCTCCCCCTCCCTCTCCTCTAATCACGGCCTCTCTTCCTCTCTGCTCCCTGCCGTTTTACACCCTGCAGGCTCCCAGGCCGCTCCATGCGCAAAGAGAGATCGTTCTCCGTGCATGGCTGGCCTCTCGAGTTGCACTTTTTCTCCGTGTACTACGCGCCCCCAGACACACCCCCGCCGCCACCTCCCACCCCTCAAAAAAAAGAACTTGATATGCAAAAGTGTCTGTTTACTGGCGAGATCAAAGTTTCGTCAACCTTTTTGATCTCCGCCCCCACCCCATCCCAGCCCATCCCACCCCACCCCACCCCCCAAAGATCTAAAAACGGACGTCTTTCATTATGCAAGCCAACAAAGATTGGGCTCTGCTAACACCCTGCTCTGAGCATACTGATTAATTAGCTTGTATAATTAGCTTAATGATTTGGAGAAACATGGCCGCAGCCACCCAAGAAGTTAATGCTAATGGACCCCTGTCTATAGCAATTAAGGCATCCATAATTTAACGCTGAGTTGCGCAGATAACAACTATGAGAAAGTAGGTGCTCCAGAAATGACGCCATCGACGGCTGACGCGGGCGCGTGTCCGCCAGCCAGCTGCCACAGCGCTGATATGATTATAGCGTGTTACAGATTCCACACTTGAAGAGGCATGGCGGCGAACGAGGACTGCAGACTGTCAAGATGACTCGACAAAGGACAAAGAGACTTCACTTTGGAGCGAAAAAGTATTTACAGTTAACCGTAGGAACAGGCTGCGGGCTTGTCTGCGTGTGCGGGGATACAGCGCGCGCTCTATAATTAAACAGAGAAGCTTTTAGCGGCGCTTCGGTGTGCTTTTTTGAGGTGACAAGCCGAGTCCTTAACCTAACCCCAGCTCGTCGTGCACTGTGCAGCTTGAAGGATAGAACTAAGACGCATTCCTTGTTCCTTACAAATGCAGTTGGCTCTTCACAAAGTGGACATCGCACAACAATAACATTAATGTAGCTTTACTTTCGCTTGAATCCAAAGCGAAGTAGAGTACAGGGAGAATTTGAACCTGCAACCTCTTGATCTGCAGTTAAGTGCTCAAACTGCTGAGCTCGAGAGATTGTCTATCAACAGAAGTCCTTCGCTCCTGCCAGCACTCTCGTTTGTATGAGCTTGTACAGGAAACATCCATCACTTTTGGAAGTTATTGCACGTGGTAGTCAGTGAGTTAGACTGAGAGAGAAAGAGAGGGGGGGGAGGTGGAGAGAGTCTGATCCAGAACAGTAGGTGTTAGCTCAGACCGCACAGAGAGAGGATCCCTCGGCCGCACCAAACTGAGTCTCTTGCCACACCTGGGATCCAAATGAGCTGACTGAAAAGAAGTCACCCGACGTTTGACGAGTCGCTCGAACGACTGCAATGTCTGCAACAATGAGCGGCAAAACTGATGAGAAAAGCAGCCGCAACTCGGATGAATCAATGACAATTTCTTCCTCAGCATGGCTGCGTGGTACAAAAACGTAGGACAAACAACGTGTGCTGAACTCTCTTGGGGGTGGGGGGAGGGGGGGAGAATGGTGTCCTAACGTCGACGGCAGGTGGATGCTGGTGTTCACTTGTGGTAGAGGGAAAATCTCCTTGTTTGACACCATTCTGTCAAAACCTGGAGCTCTGCCTGTCAGACTACCCACTATGCCCAGCTCAAACATGCTGCTAAAATGAGCAGGCAAAGGAATGTTTCTCTGCCTTTCTGTGTGTGCGTATGTGTGTGACTACCTTCCATTCGTTGTGTCTATCTTTTTGTGTTTTATTCACAGAGTAATTAGGCAAAAAGAGAGGAAATAGTGCTGGCATTTTGCGGGGGTAAGAAAGGGGAGGGGGGGTGTTCAGTCATTAACATATGACCTCTAATGAGTCTTTGTTTAGGAAAGATTAGTCATTGGCTAACAATGGCTGGAAAATCCAAAAATGTCACAATGTTTTGGGGAGTAGGGTTTTTGGGAGGGGTTGAAACAGTCCATGCTAACGCTAAGCCACCGCTCTATTTTCATCCCATAGACATTTGCTTTCCATGTGACTGTCGACACCAACAGAGCATTTTGCGTGACCTACAGCAGGCGCTCTGAAGAGAAACCCTGATACCACAGAAGCTGAACGGCACGTCGCTCTGTCCTCTAGGTAAGATGATCTCGGTGGGCTACAAAAGGGCCGCATTTTGATTTGATCGGCTCTGACGTTTTGAAAAACCACGCGCTGCCTCGCTGACAGCTCGCTTCCGCCTCCTCTCGTCCTCTCTCCCCTAATGCTGGTGCCCCAGGCGCCCCTCTCCCTCTCTCTGTGGATATAATATGTCTCTCTCCTCTCTCCCCCCTAATTCTCTCCTTTATCCCTCCCTGCTTTTCTCCCACCACTGCCCTTCACCGCAGCCTTCTCTCTTTCATTCCTCTCTCCCCAAGCCCGGAGATTAGCCAGCATCGGCTAGGCATCCCACCAGTGATGGATGCCCCACAAGGGAGGGAGGAGGGGAGGGAGATTGAGAGGGTGTGATGGTTGAGGTTTGTGTGTGCATGTGTGTGTGCGGGGAGGGGGTGGAGGGGGGGTAGGGGGAGGCAGACTAGGACAGGTGCAGTCACGTGTCCACAGCTTTGGCACACTTGTCCTAGTCCTTTGTAAGGTGTCTGCAGCTCCCCCATCCCCCCTCCCTCCCTCCCTCCCTCGGCTCCCCAAGGCTGTCATGATGTACTGTGAGCTACTGTCCTAATCATTCACATGTCTCATCAAGACAGAGGATAATCCTGCCTTCAACCTGGGTGAGAGGGTGAGCCGGGGGGGAGTTGGGAAGAGAGAGATAAAGGGAGGGAGGGAGAGACAGCAAGAGGAGAAGAGAAAGGTGATGAAAGGGAGGCTCAGGGGAGGACAGGGGGAGAGCGAGAGAAAGTGAGAGGTGGAAGGATAGAGAGGAAGAAACACATTAAGGCCAAAGCGAAGGGATTAGATAAAGGGGTGGTGGGGAAGAGAAGATGAGGGGTTGCAGAAGGGTTGCACCGGCTAGCCGGAGGGTTGTTAAGAAACTCTACACCCCCCCCCCCAACCCCACCACCCCATCCTCTCTCTTTTCCAGTCAGCATCGCAAAAGATGATATCATTGATCATCTCCTTAAAAGAGCTGATTTCCTGTCCGCGGTATCACCTATGTCATAAAGATGACTGGTTCGGTTGCCTTAAAAGGTTTTTCTCAGGCCTCGTGAAGGGTGAACCTGTTAAGACAGCCCCGGACCTGTCTCCTTTCATTTAGCAAGTCTTCCGACAAGCCAAAGTGTTGCAAACTTGCGACTCAGCGTGTTGTTTTCGGGTGTTCAGCCTGATTTCAGATGCTGAAACGAATACTTGGAAAGGAACAGGGTGCAAGACGGCATCCATTTGTGGTTTATTTTGATCGTGTTCATTTCCTATCTGACATCAACGAGATCATCGTATCCATCCTGGGCTTTGACTCGGTCTCCCTCTCTCTCCCTCTCTCTTCCTCTCTCTCTCTTCCTCTCCCTCACTCTCTGGAACCCAGAGACAGAGCGTCGGAGCATCGTGTCCCAGGTTAAATCTCTGTGGACCACTGGGGGAAGAGCCAGGGGAAAGTAAACAGATTTGGTCTCGCTCGCGTTTCTACGGCTCTGGATATCCACGCGTCTACGCTTGCGTCTTTGGGGAAAGCCGGCATCCCTCGCTGCTGCTTATTAGTCGCTTGGGGATCCATTCATCACCAGGGAGGACGCGCAACGGAGGCGTCGGGGGAGACGCTCTCCTCGAGTGATTTATGGGCGACAGGCGAAGAGAGGGCTTTTTTGGGTAGCGCAAATGACACCCAGCGCAAATGATCGCTATCGTCTTGTCCCTGCCTTTCCCGCGTGGTGGTTGGTGGCGCTTTGTCGATGAAGGGGAAAACCCTTTAAATGTGTGTGTATGTGTGTGTGTGTCATAATGCAGGATGGCGATGATCTGGTTGAGGGATGAGGCTTTGAAGAAAAGAAAAAAAGTTGTGGAAAGTTCGATCCTTACTTCCACTGATGTTCTCAGACAGATCTGTGGTGATCTGCTGGGGAATAGGCCTCTCTCCCAGCGACAAACACAGAGACTCCCGCCAGAGACTTTGCAACTGCACGTCACGTGAACTTTCTGTTGCCTCCACTAGTCTGTGCTGTCGCTCTAATAATACCTACCCACTCCCGTGACCCACTTTCGTGCACGGTGACGGCACTGGAACTCGACTCTTCTCACTTCACCTGTGCTAAACAGCTCCCTCGTCTCGGCGAAGGACCGCAGGGTTAGTTCCTGTAACGCTCCAGGCTTGTTTGTAATTGTCCCCATGTAATTGAATGGCCGAGAAGGAGCGGGGCCTTCTGGGTACTGTAGTTCCCAAGCAGTCATCTGAAACAGCATGTCTCTGGGCTGGTTATGGTGCTGTCTAGCCCAGACTGCAGAAAGGGCTAGCACGAGAGACAGCAGGAAAGAGGGAGGTGTCCTGGGAGGGAACACTGACACATACTACGTTTTTTCTCTGGTTGTTACAGGGCAGGTCGAGCCAGTTGCATCACCTATTGTTGGGTATGAATGTGCCGCTAGTGAGCAAATGATACCAGGAGAGAGAGAGGGGGAGAGAGACAGTGTGTGTGAGAAGGATAGAGTGTGTGCGTGAGGGGAGAGCAAGACGGAAAGAGAGGACAGACAAGAGAGAAACAGAGAAACAGAGAGACAGAGAGGGAGAGGGTGGAAATAGAGGAAGATGAAGTTTAGAAGATGTGGTTCTGTGTGCTGCAATGCACAGAGTGAACGCTGGTTAGAGTGCTCATGTTGTGTGTGCGTGAACGTACAGTCACTGTGTATGTGCATGTATGCTGCTACCCCACAGTGTGTGCACCCTTGTTATATGGTGCATATCCCTTAGTAAACTATGCGCATTATATCAATTTAGTTTTTTTTTTTCTTTCCTGGGACGTTGCATCTGAACCACGAAGCGTGCCGCCTGCCTAACAACTCACTAGCCGCCGTCCTGGCGTGCTGCCACGCTCATCCCTCTCGATAACAAACGAGCGGGCTCGGCCCAGAGCATATCTCCCACACTCGTGGACCAGGACGGATCTTGTTCTCCCCTCCTCTCTCCTGCTCCTGCCTGGTCCCGCCCCTCGCTCTACGTACCCAGGAGAGAGAGAGAGACTGGCCGCTCTGCTGTGTGGGCAGTACAGAGAGAGGGAAGCTGTGTGTGTGTTATCTAACAGGATTAAACATGAACGATAGGGAGGAGACCACTTAAAATACTCTGACATGAGCCCTTTCGCAAGAGGGATGAGCTACTGTACACTAGTCGCTCTCTCTCTCTGTCTCTCTCGCTCTCTGTCTCTCTCTCTCTCTCTGTCGGTCTGTCTGCCGGTCTGTCTCTGTCTCTCTCTCTCTCTCTCTTCTACCATCAGTATCCTTCTCCGCTGTAACTCTCTCTGTCTCTCCTGAGCACGCACACTCACACTTGCCCAGGGCAGGTCTCTATGGGCTTGTCTTAATAACGTGAGGGAGTGGGCTTGATTACGGAATGAAAGACAGCGTCTGCGGTGGGAAGCTGGGATCAGATGTGTTCGTAACCGGGGGTCACGTGGATGGAGAGAAGAATAGACCCAGAGGTCAGGGATAAGAGACAGAGAGACTGAAAAGGACAAGCAGAATGAGAGCTAGAAGTGGAGAGGATGTACATTCTGGGGGTAGTGAAGGAAAACAGTGAGTGGGGAAGATGGTCTAAGGAGAGAGAGAGAGCGGCTGGGCCACCACAAACACACTCATATCAACAAAGCAGGGTAGGGATGGACAAAGAGAAGGGAGAGACAGAGAGAGAGACGAACAGAGAGAGCGAAGGGTGATTGAGGGTGGCCCAAACCAGGAGTGTTCGGACACAGAGGAGGAGAAAGAAAAGCGAGTTAAAGAGAGGAAGAAAGGGTCAGGCGGGGGCATCAGAAACACAACTCCAACTAAAGACGCAACAAAGGAAGGCGGCAGAGAGATGAAGAGAAAAGGAAGAACATTCCTAGGCGCGGTCGACAAGAGAGACGCATTATGGATCGGTCCCTGTCAGGGATGGGACACGGACAGCTGCTTGGCCCACTTTCTGGCGGGGAAAAGAAACCAGCCCCAAGGAGGGCAACGTTTGAAACAAGGCCAGACAGATTTGTTGGTTACCTTTCCAAGTCTGCTACACGGGCACCTGGTCAATGTGTACGGTGCAAAGACGTCCCGAGCAAATAGAAACAAATAGGGTCTGCGCTGCGGTAGACTCGACGCGGAAAGGTGGAACAACATGACAAATCTCCTAGGGGACGCATGATGGAACTTACAGCAGGGCAGGAACCTCGGACAGATCCTGCGCGAAATCAAGATGGCATCTCTAGTCGTGGGGAGCAAATACAAATGATGCGCACACTTTCACAGACACACAGACACTCGCACGCAAGTATGCACACCCGCAAACATACACAAACAAATGCACAGGACAGGCACCCCCCCACCACCACCACACACACACGCGCGCGCGCGCGAGCTCTGGTTTGTGTCTGACCCTGGACAATTGACTGCACTTTGCAAACTTGTGTGTGCTATGTTTATACTCAAATATTTAAAAAACTCAAATATTCCATTTGCCTGGTTAATACTGTATATGCGAACATCCTGTCTCTGGGAGCTGCATTCTCTCCTATACCACTTGACAAACAAGTTCTGATGGTACCAGATCCACTGGTGTCTTGGCAAATGGAACACGATTTGAATATCGCACGCACTGCCTTCATCAGGACAGTCCGTCTGGCGGCCCTTTCAACAACTCTGATTCGTCGCCTAGGACTGGAACGAAACAAGCGGCTGACAGAAATATCCAGAGTATCCTCGCCCGTTCGGTTGCGTGCGTGTGTGAGGAAGGCACCCGATATCCGATGCGCTTGCGCTCGTTACACAATGAGCCGTTTTAATGCGAGAAGGATGACAGAGCTTGGGAGTGACGGCGGTTCGGATCCCGGCAGACGGGGCTAAGAATAGACGCGGCAAACAGACGGGGACGACTGGCACGGAGCGCCGCCGCCGCTGTCACACGCTCGCCGTCACGAGCTCGCCGTCGTCTCACCAAAGGTAGATCTGACAGGGGGATGGAAAGTAGATTAATGGCGGGCGAACCTCTTTACAGAGACTTGCGTCTCAGGGTGGAGAACGTGGTTGTTAGCTGGGGGGTTCACGCCAGGGTGGACAAACCTAGTCTGTGGACGGTTCACATTGTCGACGCCAACGAATGGCTGGGTCTATTTTGTGACTGGGGGGGACAAAGAGCGAAAGACGCGTTGCTTCTAAGGGAGTCAATCCTTGATATCCCTCCGCAACCGGAGAAGGGGATGGAGGTACACAGTGACGCGATCTTCGTCTGCAGGATTGGGAGGGAAAGAGGAGCGTGGGAAGGGCTCAGGGAACGAGGGATGGAGGGAGGGCGAAGGGAAGTGGGGTTCACGAATAAAAGAAGGAAAGTTAAGGAAGCCAAGAAAAGGGCACAAGGGGGGGGGGGGTGATGAATTAGGCAGAGGGGAAGAGGGATGGAGGGGAGGGAGGGAGGGAAGAAGGGAGCGGGGGAGGGAAAGATGGATGGAGGGTGTGAAATGAAAGGAGAGAGAGGGTGGGAAAGATGTATGTGCCAGTATGGTGGTTTTGGGGAGGGGTACTTATCGGATGCATCTGCACCGCCTCTGCCCTGGTGGCCAATTACAGAGCAGCCAAGGTGGAGTGTGTGTGAGGTTCGGGGGGGGGGAGTCAAGGGCGGCGCGCTCCCGGAACCTTCTCAGAGGTGTTACAGTAGACACAGACTGATGGAGAGGAGGGCATCTCTGTCTGCGTGCCGCTCCCAGATAGACAGCATGCTAAGGAGATGGGCGTCGGCACTTAGTGATTGGGCGGTGGGGGGGTGGGGGGGGGAGGGGGGTTGACAGTGTGTGGAAGCTGTGTGGAATAGACGGTCCGGAGGTGAGTATGTGAATGATTGCTTTTGTGTGTGTGTTACGTGTGTTGCGTGCTTGACAGAGGGGTGGGAGGGTGAGATATATAGGAAGGGAGAGCGAAACAAGCAGGTGGAGAAAGCCACCGTTCTATCCAACAAATGACTTCCTGCTGTCCTTATCAACTGATCAAATGATATAGCTGCCCCCAAAACCCCCTGTCCCTAAATGTCTACTGAGGTAAACATCACAATTTAAACATAGGCTGTCGCTGGCAACAGGCCAATCGATCGCAGACGTGATATTCCAAACCGGTCGCTATCTCATTATTAACTCGGGCTGGTTATTAATGTGGAGTCCAGTCGGGTGCAGGATCGCGCCGATTCTTAATTAATGCCGATAGCAAAATGCCAAACCTGATGAGGAACTGTGATGAGGGATTAGCCGCCATAACAAACGTTCCCATCGCCATGGCATCTCCTCCCTGATTAGGACTCGGCGAGGAATGACACGTCGGGTTCCAAGCTCTCTCTTCCCACACACACACACAGCTACACAGACACACAATCAAACGGCAAAACGGGGGGGGGGGTTGACAGTGTGTGGAAGCTGTGTGGAATAGACGGTCCGGAGGTGAGTATGTGAGGATATGAGTGTGTTTGTGTGTGTGTACGTGTGTGCGTGCTTGACAGAGGGGTGGGAGGGTGAGATATATAGGAAGGGAGAGCGAAACAAGCAGGTGGAGAAAGCCACCGTTCTATCCAACAAATGACTTCCTGCTGTCCTTATCAACTGATCAAATGATATAGCTGCCCCCAAAACCCCCTGTCCCTAAATGTCTACTGAGGTAAACATCACAATTTAAACATAGGCTGTCGCTGGCAACAGGCCAATCGATCGCAGACGTGATATTCCAAACCGGTCGCTATCTCATTATTAACTCGGGCTGGTTATTAATGTGGAGTCCAGTCGGGTGCAGGATCGCGCCGATTCTTAATTAATGCCGATAGCAAAATGCCAAACCTGATGAGGAACTGTGATGAGGGATTAGCCGCCATAACAAACGTTCCCATCGCCATGGCATCTCCTCCCTGATTAGGACTCGGCGAGGAATGACACGTCGGGTTCCAAGCTCTCTCTTCCCACACACACACACACACACACAAACACACGCACGCACACAAACACACGCACGCACACACACACACACAGACACACACACACAAACACACTTTTAATGAAGCCTTGTTCCCTGATACGACATGGCCCAATCTCCTCGCTCTCCTGCCTAAATGCTGAGCATCGTTCTAGCTGCCTGGACTGACGGACGCTCATTAAAAACCTGCTCTGCCCATCCCGCTGCTGCGGCCATGTGTACCATCAGCTGGAAATTCTCCGCCTTCGCTTCCCTCAAACCAGCCTTGTGAAAACCAACTAAATTACTTCCAAGACATGTTGTGATACAAGGGATTGGCCAGCGTGCGCAAGGGTGTGTGTGTGTGTGTTGGGCAGGCGTTGTGTGGCAGAGGAGACGTAATTCATGATATTTACAGCCACGAGTCCTGCAGCTAAGAGAGAACCCCAACCATCCTTCGGTGATGAAGCACTTTGTGTCAGAGCCCAGCAGATCAGAGTCACGCTGAGTTCAGTTCAAGTCCCACTGACATCAGCGGTGACAGTCGCAAGCGTATCATTGGGTTTGAACATTTGCATAACCGTTAGCGTGGTGACAATATTTGTGGAGTGATAGCTAAAGAACTGTAATCCAATGGCACTCAATCCAATCCAAAGGGTTTGAGCAATGACAGGATTGAAAGGAGGTTTGGGTGATTTTTTGGATTGCTCATTGGCAACTTGATGGCCACACCAATGAGCGACCGCAGTAATGGCTGACCAGCAAAAAAAGGGGTACGATGTTGCTCACCGAGTCCCTTCCTACCATCTGGACACACAAGGGATGGCTGCTGCATTGTATCATAACAAGTAATGCTGCCGTGATGATATCAGCCCTGTACTGCTCTCCTATTGTTGTACCCCAAACAAAGTTAATAAAAGACCTAAGAGGGGAAATGTGGCTGTACTCTGAGGAGGAAGAGTACACGATGTACGGTGGCTACAGAGTGCTGCTTTCATGAAATTAGACGGTCGGAGGTGCAGAGTTCTCTTCCCAGGAACCCAGTGCGCTCCCCCCCCCCACCCTCCCTCCCCATCCATTTTCACAGCCTTTTTCCTGCGTCCACAAATAGCTCTCCTCCCACATGAGAACGCGCAGCGCTGCATGCTCTCACGTTATCTCACACGTTACTTTGTCTGGGGAGAGGCACCCCCCCCCCCCCCCCCCCCCCCCATCCTGAAACCCTTGGTTACTTGAGGCGCTCGCCAAGCCCAAGCATCCTCCTCACCCTGTGAGCACGGGCCGTCTCGCTCGCTCTGCTGCATGCACTGTACGTGTACAGTGCATGTTAATGTGCGAAGGCCATTGCACTAAATCCACATGGCCAACTCATTCGGAAGGTTGTTTATTTCCATGTGGACGGTTTCTCGATCAGAGTTAGGGAAGAAATGCACAAAATACAATTGTTTCTTTTGAAAAAGGGATGGATTTCATAGCAGGCAGTCAAAGTCAATGCCAAAGAGTGGGATATTATAGGTGGCAGAGACTTATACGCCTTTTTCCTACATTAAGCGAGTGTAAAGAACCTTTTTAATATCTCAAATCCATAACTTTATGCAAACAGCTGAAATGACAAGCTGTGCGTGGACATGCAGCAATTCTTTGCTCAGTGGCAGGCAGTCTCAATTGGAAACCATTTCTCACATTTCTCTGCTTCACAAGGCAACTGTTTTTCCTTTTCTTTCTTCTGTCAATTTCACATTGTGAGCACAATGTCCCCAATTAGTTAATAGGGAGACTGAGAGACCACAATTCAACCCATGCACTTCAAACGCAGTCCTCCACATTTGCAATTCAAAATCGCTTCATTGGGCAGCTGAGCAAGGAAGAATTCACACGTCAGAACGCCAATCGACAATCAGGGGACACCTTGACCGCGAAGGTGAAACGTACCCTTACGCTCCCATAAAAAGGGTGTCATGGCGCGCAGGTAAGAAGACACCCTGACTGGCTTCACATAACAATAACAAAAGTGGAAGTGTGCGCGAGCGTGTGTCTGAGTGACTCATTCGTCCTGGAGCGATATGTATTAAATCACGAGTGAGAAGTAATGAGTGTAGGCAGGGAGAGCTGGCAGAGCAGAGCACTTTCAGACTGAACCAGGAGGCGGATGGCTGGGAGAGAATATCTGAGAGGAGCTTGGCTGGATGTGGCTCTGCCATCCACTGTACAACTTCATTAGCATAGACGTGATTGGAAAGCAAGCGAGCGTGGTTACAACGGGCTATTGTCTATGTTTGAGCTTGGACTGCTTTGGGGTGGTAGATGGAGGTTCAAAGTTGAATTGGCCTGGGTGGGGGGGGGGGGGGTCAGTGGAACACGGACACACTGGCTCATGCGCATTCCTGCATACACGCACACACGCGCACGCACGACCAGAAATACACAAACGCTACGCAACAAGACCAACACACAAAGACAGACTCACACGCACACCCACGCAGAGAGACAGACAGAGGGAGGGAGAGAGGATGTGACTGAAAGGAGAGAGGAAGTGGTGCCGACCTTCTGTCCATCACCAGCTCTCTACTTTATGGTCCCTGCCGTGCGAATCCTCCAGATTTATAGATGGCTCAAACGGGAAAATGTTAGATTTGATGGATACCCTGCGCATGAATCATCATCCCTGTGATAAAGCATCTAGGATAGCAAGTCACTCTACACCGCACAAGTGATGGGAGTGTGTATGTGCCGTGTCATGTGTGGATGGACATGTGTGTGTGTGTGTGTTTGTGTGTGTGTGAGACAGAGGTTCGGCCTAGAAATCTTGCAGTGCAGTTGTGTGCGTATTGCGGAGTCGCCGGGCCCCAGTTTGCTACTCTAATGTATTCTGGAGCATCAAAGGCTGAAAGTTTAGAGCTTTAAAGGAGCGAGTCACTATTGATTCAGAGCTAAGCGCTGCTTCCCCTGTTCATTAGAAGGAGCTCTCCTCTGTATTTATGCGGGGCGATCGTACAAACAATGGGGTGCTCTAGGGGGAAAAAGTGCTTCTTTGTTGTTTAGAGCAAAATTTGTTCCAATCATTTCTTATTTTGCATTCGCGGGCTAAGCCATGACTAATGAACGCTACCCTGCCAGTTCAAATCCGTGAGGGGGAAAGTGTGTGAGTGTGTGTGGGAGGGGGGAGGGGGTTGCAATTAATATGCCCTTTAATTGAGGGGAGAAAAAAAAACAATTGACGGGTTGATACTTGAGCAATGAGGAACCGTACTGTAGGCCTGAAAAACACACCAAGGTTTTCTCATCGCTGTCTCCCGAGGACAAACGCAAGTTATTTCACCCCCAGTTTCACACCAAACGTTCGCCTCGATGTTGGCGTCTAGTAAAGATCTGGAACATCTGGACCCGGCTAATGGAGATGCTGATTTGTGGAGACATGCAAACAGAGAGAAGCGCAGGCCTTTAGACCTGAACCATTTCTCTTCTTTCTTTCTTTCTCTTTTTTTTTCCTGGGCGATAAGTTCCCTGAGTTAGCAGCTAGCGCTGCCTCCTGCGTTCGGGAGAAAGCAGGCTGATAATGTAGGAAAGACTGCAGGCTGAGCCTTGGGCGGCGAAGGCTGCAGGATTTCTCTTGTCACTTTAGATAAGGGGAGAAATAGGAAGGCTTGCTCTGGGACCAGCTAAGTGCCTGCCCATGTCCCCCCGGCTTCCTCTCCAGAACCAGCACAGGCTCACCACATCACTACGATTCCCTCAAAAGTTGCGAGGGCATAAAATAAGAAAAAAAAAAAAACCTTGGTCGCACAAATTGGGGGTTGAGGAGCTGGACAGAGCCAATACTGACAAGGGGGCGCACTTAGATTCTAGAACTTTCCGTTTCTTCTTTCTACGAAGACTTATAATAGGTAACAGAATCCATCTTGAAAATGAGTTCCAGGAGTCATAGATGATGACTCATCGCCTGCGCATGTGGAAATTTCCAATCGACTGAAAGGACGACCGAGTTTGCCGGTAAAACTGAACGCGTTTATCTGTTCTCTCCAAAACATGGAAAATGCATTTCTGTTCCTTTGCTGTCCACCGTTGTCCTTTATAGTCTGTTGTTTTGTTTTTTGTGTCTGTTTTGCTGAAAAAAAGAGCGAGACAAAACCTGGGACTTGCATCTCAGACAAGCCTTCCAGAAAGATCTCACGGAAGAAGTAAAAACAAAAGTGATGTTGGCTGTCAAAGCAGGCTCCAGTGCCCCATCGTCACACAGAGATGCTTCAGCGTGGCTCCACTCTACCCGGTCTCCCACCTCAGACCTGGGCTCAACTCTGCCCTGTCACCATAACTGTCTACACGTACGGCACAGCGTGGTGGAACAGTGCCTGAAAAAGAACCACAATCTCCGCTAATTAGCCGAACTAAAAAAAAAAAGAATAGAAAAAAAAAGTGAAAACAGAAGCTTTTGACGCCCTGGTTCTTTGATTAAATTTTGCACGTGTAATCCGTTCTCCAAATTCCGTAGTTACTGCTGTGATCGCCTTCCCGAGAGACGCTGCTCTGCGCCTCGTTTGGAAACAGCAGCTGCGAAGAGTCTTACACCTCTTACTGGGATAATGACAGGGTGACTGGATATGGAGTCAGTCTCAGTGCTGAGGTATCAAATCGGGCTTTCATTGATTCTTCTTAATTGAGCGCGCTTCAAACGGGGGGGGCGTGCTGCGGCTCATAACACAGAAGCAGGTTTGTGCTGAAGACTGAAGCTGTACAGAAAGAGTTGAAACGTCAACTGTCTGTCAAACGGTGGAGCCACAGTAGGTTCCTAAATGCAAAATGATACCCCAAATGTGTCTCTCTATAATGCTTTTAAAACGATGAAGTAAGACAATGGGCAATGGACTTTTACTGTCGTTCAATGTTGTCATCACTTTGCATGATGTTTGAAATCTGTATCTGTGTATGTACTGTATCTATAGTATATCAACTGCAACATAGACTCATCTCCTAAGATGACATACTGTATATTTACGTTGCTATAAAGTAATCTTTCTTATACAGTATAGTATGGAGACAGACATCAGAAATGTAGGCCTGTCTTGTAGGCCTGGAGTATCGCCACACGTCAGAGTTACAGAGAGCCTCTGGAGACTATCCCTGGGTCTCAAACGCTGTGATGCGCTTAACCCCAGCGTGTCTAGGGCTTAGACGTCTATATTACAGACCCCCCCCCCCGCCACCTCAGATACTCAGGCCCCATCCTGCTTTGTTGACGATGTTCCTGGGCTCATAAATACCCCCCCCCCCCCGCCCCCACCTCTCTGTCACTGCACAAGAAGGTCAGGACTCCAGCCAAGCGCCATTTGTCCTGAGGGTAATTGCGTCGGATTGAACCTGAAATACCGTTACCTCCCGCCAAACAGAGACGCCCCCCCCACCACTCCACACACACACACACGCACACCTCACCACCACCTCAGCGCTGCAAGATTAGTGGCGAGGTCGTGAGCAGATCGATGGCCGTGCGGCCGGAGCCCTGCAGGCAGGCAGGCTGGCTGAAGAGGGGGGAGGAGGAGAGAAAGACAGAGAGGGGGGGGGAGGCTGAGGGATGGGAAGGTCAGTCAGTGGTGGTGATAGCACTCGATTTGGCAAGCGCGGGTGTATCGGTGTCTTCAACTTCAAAAGAGGAGGAATAATGGGGTGCGGGGTGGTTTATGCGGGGCGAGTAGATTAAGAGAGCTGACGGCGCGGGGCCAGGGAGCTGGAGGGTGGACATGGTGGGTGAGGGCGGCTGCAGCCTTGTCTCGGTGGGGGGTGGGGGTACGGTGAAGATGGGTATGGAACAACGTGACTTGAAGGCAGCAGCTAACCCGACGGCGTCCGGCCTGTCCTGCCTCGGAACCGGAACCACCAGCCCACTCACGAGCGGCGGCTGCTTTTTCAAGCTCTCCACGCGGGCGAGCGCAAGGCGTTCGCCTCTTCCTTTCTTTTTCTGGGTAAATTGAGAAGAACGCAGACTCAGCAGATACCTGACCCCACCCCACCCCCACCCCTTCCGTCCTTCCCCCCCTCCCTCCTTTTTATGTCCTACTTTTATCGCAAGCTCACGTTTTTTTTTGTTTTTTTTGTGTTGTTTCCTTTCGGCGTGTTTCAATATGGAACGCTCTGCTCTCGTGGGCGCTGCGAGGAGAACGAGCTGACTAATCTGGAATCCCTAAATGTATTCGTGTTCAATAAAGGCTATTCATCAGCTTAAACTCGGCTGCAAGTTCAAACTACGTTTCATACCACCAGGGAGAGAGCTGGCTGACTCTTTAAGGAGACGAGGCAGGAATGTGGAGAGAAGGAAAGGAGAGTGCTTCTGCTGTTTCCATCACTTCAGGGCACTGTGTGTGTGTGTGTGCGCGAGCACACTAGTGAGTGTGCACACATGCATGTGATGGTGCACGTTAAGGCCCCCTGGGAATTGAAGCAGCATCACAGGTGAGTTGACTTCAGCGTACTGTGCCACATTGATTATTGATCGTGCAGAGGGGTAAGGTAGAGGGGAGACTGGGGTTTGTAAGCCAGGGGGGGAAGTCACAGAGGAGGGGAAAGATAGAGAGGGACAGGAGCAGGTGGAGAATGAAAGAGAGCGGTGGAGTGCGAGAGATAAAAGGAGCGTGGGGACAGACAAGTAGCGAGGGAGGAGGAGAGAGAGCGACAGAGAGAGAGAGAGAGAGAGAGAGAGAGAGAGAGAGAGAGAGAGAGAGAGAAAGAAAGAGAGCAAAGAAAAGAATAAAAGGGCTGGAGCAGGAAAACCCACTCCAGAGACTGTAGTGTGTGTTCGCTGCTGTTCACTGGAGCATGCGACTGCACTCTTCACCTCCGCGCCCCCCCAGGAGAGAACAGGTACTCACAAACAAACCCTTACAGGATTAAAGACCAAAGACAGCATTAACCCATCCCAAATTGAAAACAAGAGCGACCGAAAAAAAAAGACATCTTTGAGGCAGAATAGAGAGAAGCAGGCATAACCCAGTCGAAAGCTTGGCAGAGACAATGCGAGCAGATAAAATATACCCCCACAGCACCCCTCCCCCACACACACACACGCGCACACCACACACACGCACACACACGCACGCACACACACACATACACACCACACACCCACACGACTGTTTTCTCACTGCGGACTGTGACATTGCATCTGGGTTAGCAGGGGCCGTGTCGGCGGCGTTTGAACAGAGTTTGCTCGCTCCGGCCTGTCCTCTGTCAGGACCCTTTGAGCAAACACCAAACACACTCGGTCTCGGGTGGAGTAATTACCTACACCAACAGGGGCTTGACCCCCATGACCTGCCTCTCAACAAACGCCGGAACCTTCTCATTACTTCCATCCACTAAGTCTCTCTCTCTTTTTACCGGTCTCTCTCCCTCTCTCATGTTGTGTGAGGGTGAAATCCCAAGCATCAATTACTGCGGTAAACAAGTTTGGCCATGTAGAACATTTAATTACACATTAAACATTAATAGCGAGGGGGGTGGGGGGGGGGGGGGCGGGGGGGTTATTTTACACATCCATTAGATTGTGTTCAACACGGATGCTCAATCTTATTAATATAGACAGAGTGACTTGTCGTATTTCTTGTGCATCAGAATCTAATCAGAGTTTAACACTGCCGTTATGTAGTGTCGATCTATTGCCAGCACTTGCGGTTCTCCGCGAGTCCGTCCCCCCGCCTCTCTCTTTTCAACAGCGCCTGCTCCATCCTCTGAGCGTGCAGCGACGACGACGCGTGTGAGGAAACATCTAGATCCATCATGTCGGAGGGATGACGCTCGCCCCCGAGTGAAGGAGGAGAGCGGGCGTCGACGAGGGGCTTTTTCATGGGCATGAGAGGATGCTGTCTGGGAGGACTTGGCCGTCATGTCAAAACGGGCGCGCCCTCTACGCCCACGATGACATTCTGAGCCCTGTTTATGATGCTTGACATGGAACAATATTGTTGGGGATGGAATGGATGCACGGTAGATGGAGAGTGAGAGAGAGACAGTAGACCCAGAGAAAGGGAGAGAGTGATAGTGAGAGAGAGAGAGAGAGAGAGAGAGGGAGGGCTGTGTCGAGTTGTGACTGTAGGCCTGTAGAGCGAGGGGTGGATTAGTGTGTGGAGAGGAAGAGAGAAGGGCTACAACCTCGATTCCCTGTGAATATTATGCCTAAAAGGGGAGTTCTTCAGATGGAACTTCAAAGGCCTTGAAGAAGCACAATTCTTCAAATCTCAAAACCTCCAAATGGCCAGCCGAGAGAAATACAGAACGAGCTCAGAAGAAGGACTTTCAAAACGGATTTTCACAGGACTTCACCAACACGCAATTATCCAAATCCTAACAGTAGCACAGAAAAGAAAATGATATATATATTATATATATATATATATATATATATACATATATATATATATATATTATATTATATATATACTATAATATATATATATATTAAAGAACACTTCAGTGTAAATAAAACTGCTGATGCCAGGACTTAATGAGTAGGCTACATGCTGATGTTATTGAATTGAAAATAGAATGGCGCCCAAGGGACTTCTTGAAGAAGAAGAAAAAAAATGCAGAGCGTCTGACGTCCCCATGATGGTTTGCGGAGAGACGACCCAAACAGCAGCCCAGTGGGAGCCGGCTCATTAATGAAACGCTGTCATCGCTTGAGCGGAGTCCTGCATGGGAGAAGCTCCTTATAATGTACAGACCAATAACCGCAGACTGTTTTGAGTGCTGGCGCAGACAAAGCACAAAGTATGCAGATGCTGTCTTTACTGCCTGGTTATTGATGGACTCGCGTCCGCTTAAAAGCGCTCATCTTTGAAGGGAAGATGTTGGTTTTAATTGTCTCGTTTTTTTCCCTTTCAGGAGTTTTTTTTGTTCTCCGTTGAGTAGAAATCAAATATGTGGAGAAGAAGTTGGTGGAGAATAATGGACGAAAAACATTATTTATGACAAGTTTCAAAGAGAATTGACCTCAACGTTCTTCCATGTGTTGCATTGCACATGATGGCGCTGTTTTGATGAAGAGCCTAAGGGAATCGACTGTGTTTAAATACAGCTGACGTTGGGCTGAGGCATTTCTGACATCTCCAGACGTCATGTAGGAATGAAGACAAGATGGAGGTAAGGGGGACAGGAAAGGCGGAGAAAACCAGCGAATGGCAAAATGGGGAAAAAGTCCAATTGATGTCCAACTAATAGAAGAATCTCAGTCAGATGTTCTACTGACATTTGTTTGGTGGTATGAAAGGTCAGAGAGAGAAGGAGAGAAACAGAAAGAGACAAAGAGGAGAGAGGGCGGGAGAGAGAGAGAGGCAAAGAGATAGACAAAGAGATAGAGAGAGAAAAAAAGAGAAGAGAGGGAGGGAGAGAAAGTATGAGAGAGACAAAGAGGAGACAGAGAGAGAGAGAGTCTAGCAGCTGTCTGTCAGTGGGCCAGTCGTAGCTGGCATGATGCTGCCTGCTGGTCTGGTCATGCCTTTGTGATTCACATGGACACGGCGCCTGTTCTCCCTAACACATGAGCTAGCAGGTAAACTACAGGGACCCCAGTGTGGAATGAGCCAGGACTGATACTACACCCATATCTTGTATCAGTATTCACACACAGTACCCTGTGCTTGGAACTCGCCTACCTGTTCAAACACTAAAGCTAATTGCATTTGGATAGCCATTTTGGCTAAGTCGTGTCACTGAGGACTTCCATAGAACTGCACTTAAATCAACCCTAAAATGAACACAAGAAAAAAAAAAACGGGAAAACCGGAAAAGAAATGGAAGAAGTGAGTCAAATGATGAAAAACAATTTTGACTACAGTAGCACTGATGGTTAAAAAGGTACATTTGTTTAGTTGGAAACTGCCAAACAATTGAAGTAGTAAGGGTCTGAATATCAAGTTGAATGAAAGATGACCACAAGACGACGGTGGAGACGTCTACTTGTGGATCTTCCACCATGGATTAAAGCAGCGAGAGATGCAGTTCCCCAATACACAAGGACATGAAGGACATGACACTGGAGAATATGACAGGCAAGGGCTTCATGGTGGCAACACTTGTCTTTTGACCTGAATCGTTTAGAGTCATGTAGGCCGTGAGAAAATCATGTCACGATAGTCAACCCCTTTAGCTTACCACTGCACGTGTCGGCATCCAACTGACACATATAGAAGGAAGCAAAGTGACAACGCTGAACTTTTGAAAGTAAAAAAACCCCTGAACTTGCCACCGATGAGGATGAGATAGTGCCTGGCTTCTTTGGATACACACATGGAGGGGAGGGGTGGTGAACAGGGTCACACTCCTCAACAGAGGCGCAGAAATCGACACCTCAAGGAGGACTGAAAGAAAAAAAAGGAAATCTAAAAAAAAAAACCCACACACTTCCTTTCCATCCTGGCAGGCGCAGACAACGGCGCCACCGTCATGGCAACAGATTGAATGAGTGTGTGTGAGTGTTTGTGAGTGTGTGTGTGTGTGTGTGGGGGGGGGGGGGGGGGGAGTGGTTGGGGGCGTGAGGAGGCAGGAGACTGACGAGGTCTCCGACTGAAAGGTTGTAAATTAGTGTTCATCGCACGTTCGGGGTGCGATCACACGGGCGCCTTCTAAATTTAAAAGAGACGCTTGCAGACGCGTGAGAAAAGTCAACTTTGTTGAGAAGAAAGTGAAGGGGCGGGGAGGAAGGGAGGGGGAGGGAGGGGGAGATGTCGGCCTCATGTTGAGTGATGCGTGTGCATCGTTGCCAGGCTCGATGGAGGGAAGATCTGAGAGAGGATGATGATGCGTGTGAGCAGGGGGACGCTCCCTCGGGCTGCGTGCGACGCACGCTGGTCGCAATACGTAACCCCCGCGCCGCCCCCAAGCCCGCCCCGCCCCCCTCCGCCCCCTCGTCATTTGATCAGAACTGCTCCCAGGGACTGGCGGTGTTGCCAGGGATGAGCTCTGAGGAGAAGCCACGTGTTGTTGTGGACCCCCCACCGTGGAAACCAACAGCGCTCGCTCACCCACCAAACATCAAGGGAGCTGCGACTCTCTGGTCGGGCTTCTCCACACGGTGTCAAAGTCACCCATGGGCACAGTGAGCTGTTTAAACAAAGTTAAGGGGAAACTTGTCAAGTGGAGCAGAGTTGTTTGCTGTTGTTGTGTTTCTTTTTCTTGACAGAAACTTGGCAAAAATGTAATTCGATCTAAGGAGTTATTGGTTTGGGCTTTGTGCTTCAGCATCCAGACCTCCCATCTGGCATGGGGGGGGGGAGGGGACTGTTGGGGGGGGAGGGGCGTGAGAATGGTAAAGGGTTGTGGGTGATGTTTAATCTCAAGCAGCAGAGGGCGTAGCGAGGTTGTGAATCCGACGCTCATTTTCAACCGGACGACGAGAGAAAGAGTGATAAACAGGAAAAAAGGAATGTCATGCCATGAATCTGGTGCCCTGCTGTTCCATTCAGCTGCACCACCACTTTAATGAGCATCAGTGTGCAAGCTTGGTGGAAGTACTATGGGGTGGGTGGGGACCGACGGGGGGAGGAGGCGAGATGGGGAGCGGCGGGCAAAAACCTTGTTCCAAGCCATCGCAATCGCATCAAAAGGAAGCAGAGATAATCAGCATGGAGACGCGTCTTGTCACGGTGGGAGCTGACCGTGGGGGGTACGAGTGTGTGTCTTTACGGCTCTGACGGGCGCCGCTGAAATGGCCATGGCGTGCCATGCTCTCATGGATCTGAGGTGAACCAGGTCAGGTGCTCGAGAGCGACGCCAGAGTTACCCCTGGTTCGCGAACGCGGGAGAGCGGACATTGTTGATGAGACGCTGCCTCTCTTCTTCAGACACACATGTATTCCCCCTCGTTCCACTCGCTCGAATCGTTGTGTGAGTGTGAGTGTGTGGGTTTGTGGGTGGGTGGGTGGGTGGGTGTGTGCGTGTTTATGTTGGGTAAGAGGGATAATCAAAATGGCTTTGTCCAATCAGGGTAATGAGCTGCGCATCAGTGTTATGTGTCTGTTTGTGTGCGTGTGTGAGAGAGACAGAGAGAGTGCTTGTGTGGGAGAACGGATGGGGACAGCACAAACACTTGCATATAAACACACAACCACACACATAAACACACCTTTCCCTTGCTCACGGTACCCCCCCCTCTCCCTCCCCAACACACGCACACAAGCCAGACCATGTGCTGAACAGACTGATGCCTTGACTGGCAGTGTTCTCCTGTGTGAGCTGTTTGTGTGAGCTCAGCTCCCGCTGTCCCCCCACACACACCCCGAGGCATCCTGACGAACGAGACCGTGGAAAATGAGATAATAAGATTGTGAAACGTCAGAGTGTGTGGTAGCAGCGGCTGTGCGCGCACACGGCTGTGTGTGTGTGTGTATGTGTGTGTGTGTCTGTGAGCGCGTGTCTGCAGAGAGATTATCATAATTGTGCCCTCCCATGTGTAAAAACAATCAATCAGCTCTCCTAATACAGTGTCATTATGGGTAAATTAAAAATCTACTGTGATCGATTGGTCATTGACTGTCATAGCGTGTGTGTAATGAGGAGGCATTTTAATACCTCCTGCACCCTGCTTTTCCCCATGTGTGTCCAATACAAACCACCGTGATGGACAACTTTTTCTCCGGGATTAGAAAAATGGCTTTCCCCCAGATCAAGAATTGGCAAGTTTACAGAATAAGACGCATTGTTTAGGCAGGTTTCTCTGACTGGCGACAGCTGAGAAGAGCAAAAAAACCCCAGACTCGTTTCGGAGACATCGCTGTCCGCAGCTCGGCGAATTACCCTTCTCATAAATGCCATCGTGCTCAAAAGGCCTTGACTGTAAATGGATCTGATAACTGCCAGGAATCATTACGCTGCAGATCATGAGCGCTCCGAAGACACGCCGGCCCGCGTGCTCCTGGTTATCGCGCGGCCGTAGCCGCGAGCCGCCATTGTCTTCCCCCCTTAACCTTCTGATTCGGCCAAATCGCCGGGGGCCCGTGACGGTCCTCGCCCACACGCTTGCTAGAGAGCCGCGCCTGCCTCGTCGAACATCCCGGCAAGCTTCATTACAGAAGTGCTATCCATTGTGTGCAAACCAGATCATCTCACTTGGATACAGTAAATCTTTTTCTTTCTTCCGTTTTTTTTTTCTAATTAGGACTTAAGCGCCCAAAGATGTGCGAGGAATTAGAGCCACCAAATGAAAGTGATGTGCCCCTTAATAACATCATAGTTCCAATTTGCTAGAACGGATTATGTTAATATAGTCATAATTCGCCCAACTCTCTTTCCTCTCCCTGGATGGTAGCCTGCTAAATTACCTGTTCCACTGCTGTAATTAAAATGCTTCAGTCACCGACGTCTGGTGCTGTTCTGGGAGAGACGTTCTCTGTCCCCCGCGATATTTCCGGAATGAGAGTCTTTATTTATTTATTTTACTTTTCTGTGTCGAGTTGTACTGACGCATTACATCACAGAGCACGATCAGAGAATTCGTTGGGTCCAGTGAACTTAGAAGAAGATTTACGATTGGACGAGGGAAAAACAACATCCAATGGCGTCTACTGTTTGATTGCGAGTGGTGCCGGGGGTTGCATATTATAATGAAATGTCAATGGTTTGTTTGGAATAACATATGTATAGGTATATAGTTTATAGTTTGCAGATACATATCTTTTACACACTGGCAGTCTCCAAATAGAACGATCAGATGAATGATTCAAATGCCAAATGGGAAGCTTGGGGGGAGGAAAAAAAAGATCTACTGCCCACCACCATGGCTCATCTGAAAACAAAAGGAGGAGTAAAAATAGACCACAAGGTTTGGGAGGAGAGATGCTCTGGAGGGAGGTGCAGAATGTGGGAGAGATTATTCAGTGTCGGGACCGCTGCTGCGTCAGCTTGTTATTCCTGCATATCTCGCTTTCCGGTGTTTTCTCTCTCGCTCCCCTCCTTCTAGCGAGGCAATTACAAGCCCAGATCCATTTCAACAGTCCGAAAGTAGGAAGGCAGGGGCGACAAAAAGTGGGTGAATGAGACTTTGCCCTGCGTCACGAAATGGAACGGGACACATTGTGATACTGAGCAGATTTGTGACTTGTGCCGTCGCTGAGAGACAGCCTATCGTCGGTTCAATTTAGAGGGTCACAACGGATCACACAACGGATCACACAACGGATCCTATGAAATACATCAACAGCTAGGAGATGGACAGACCTATCTGTAGGGTGACACCAGCGCTTCGACTCACTCTGATGAGAGGTTACGGACCGCTGTGTTCCTGCCCTGATTGACATTCCCAGGGACATGGTCCCCTCCCCCCCCCCCCTTCCAGGGGCAGCCCTGGACTGGTGCTCAGGTCAGTCTGCACATGTATCAAAGAGGCAAACACGCAGCACTGTACTGATGGGCCTACTTGACCCAGAAGGATGTTGGGGTGGTGTTGCCAGCGGAGCCTGGAGCCAAATCTCCAATAGGTCTTCGGTCTTAATGAGCGGCTGGGGAAAAGGAAGAACATACGTTCCCCCCTCCCCCCCCCCTCCCCAGGCCCGGTTTCCTTCAAAACAAGAGGCCGTCTTGTTTAGCTCCAGACCTGGTTCGATGGCGTATACACCGAGGACCAATTACCAGAAGGTTCTATTTTGGGGGGCTCGCTGGAGAGGGCTTGAGTAGGGAAAGAGGGTCTAGCGGAGTGACTTTCTGTGTACATAGTCCCCTGCAGGGGAGCATGCAGTGGAAAGAAGCTGTGTAAAAATCCATACTAAGACCCCATGGGTGCCGGGTGTGTACGGCCGCACGGCGATGGGGAAAAGAACCACTTCAAGATATAACGGTGAAAAAGGCAGGATCTGCCGTGCATGAGCGGGGGAGTTGGAGCGCCTGGCCATTACAGTGAGCATCCAATAGCGATCCGTGAGACTTGGTGGAGGATTAGGAACGGATTGGAAGGACTGTGTCGTTTACATCCTTTACCCCTAAAAAAAGTACATAGAGAAAAAAGAGATGACTTGGAATGATGGTAGTGAGCACGGGCGCTTATGAAAACGTGATCTATGAGAGGGCTGGAGGGGAACATCTGCGCTACTCCATCTTCATTTGCTGGGGAGAAGACAATATTAGTGTTTACACAAACATAATAGCAGCAGAAACGGAGAGCGGGCACAGCTACTGTCGCTGGAGAGGGGACTGGAATGATTTCGGCGCTGACGACGTGAATTTTGCAAAGCTCGACGCGCATGACAGGCTCCGGGTGTTGGACGAGCATGAAATGTTTTCGGCTGGCTTCAAGGACGCCTGCTCGGCGCCAGAGTGACAGACGGACAGGGCAGGCGGTGACCTCTGACACCCTGGGGAGGACGGCTGGACTCGGGTCAACAATTAAGCTGTCGAAAAGAGCTTGGGATGTTTGGAACGCGATTGTAATTTTTTTATTGGGGGGGGCTCTTGATTATTTGTTGGTCACCAGCGCCAACGTCCCTATATCCACTGATGGAATAGTCGATGAGTTTGAGGAAGTCCACGTTAAGTTAAAAAAAACAAATAACGTGACGCACTGTTAACTGAAAACTGTGCTTCAGAAAAAAGCAACCTCCATTAGTCTTATGCCTACCTACAGCTAGTTGGTGCGAAAGCGAAATGATTCACTGTATCTTGTCATTAGCGCTGGCGGTGCCCAGACAACATGATGCATGTTTCGGGTCGACACAACCTTCCTACTGCTGCCGTCTCCCGTGCGGGTTTCTTCGGTCGTCTTTGTTCGTCTTAATGACCGAACGACGTGGACACAAAGAAAATCGGCATGTTGAAGAGTGTTTAATTAGCACTGCTAATTAAAGAGGGTTCCAATCAGGTTGAACAATAGCCAGCGAGAGACAGACACAGGAAGAGAGCGAGAGTGCAAAAGAGAGAGAGAGGGGGCTTGCCTCGAGCCTGAACAGAGGATTGCGTTGTGACATATCCGTTCTAACAATGGAAAGAGAGAAAGAGTGTGTGAGCGAGAGATTTCACAACATACACTGCCCTTCAATGCTGCACTCGACTGAAGCGGTGCTGATTAAACGTGGCACAAAGGCAAGTCAAAAGGGGGCTTGGCAGTGGTGGACGAGACGCACACCGCATGCAGGGATGAGTGGAAGACCAGCAGGGTGATTAATGCTGAAAGGGCACCAAACGGAATGGCTGTAAATGAGGACTTAATGCACCCGGTGGAGGAAGCAAAAAATCAGCACTGGGAGCCCCCCCATCCTCCACCGCCCTCTCCCCTCCCTCCCTCCCCTCCCTCCCCTCCCTCTACTGACAAGGGCCTTTCCGTTCGTTTTCTCGATCGGCGTCAATCTAGCCAGTCATCAATGGCTTGATCACACAAACGCAACCTGTGGCGATTCCATCAAGTTATGGAGTAAGACCACAAAATCACAATAGTCGACAGTAGGCCGCACACGTGCTGACACAAGCTGCTAGGGTGCTGTTGAGGTTGCGTGTAGGGGCGCGTGGGGGCGAGGAGCGCCATTTAAAACCACGGGTTTGGAAGAACTGACCAACTTGCACAAATCAGCCCAGCTTCATGTTCTGGAATGTGCTGAATTATAGATGAGGTACACAGAAATGACAGCAGCGACTGACTTTCCTTTCGGAGACAGAAAACATGTCCTGGGGTGTATAAGCTTGTGTGTGTGTGTGTGTGTGTGCGCGCGGAGGGGTGTGTGGGGGGTGGGGTGGTAAAGAAATGCATGTCCGTTTGGAGCCAACACTCATCTGACACAAGCCACACATGCGAATGGATTTGCTTCACGCTCGTGGGAAATGGGGTAGGAAGCTACACAGTCAGTCTGCTTGTATTTCGGCCAGAGGTTTTTTTTCTTTTTCTTTTCCTGCCAACGGTTTTATAGAACGAAATATAAAGGAGTCATCCCTGATGCCCCCCCCCCACACACACACATACACACCCCCACTCTCACCCCTCTGGATGCAGAGTTGCGCTCATGGCAGCGCACAGAAGAACGGAGGAGAGAGAAGAGGAGCCTTAATGAGCGTTCGCCATATGCTGTTAGGCTGCTGGTCCGTGCCCCGCTCTCTCCCCAGGCACTGGGACAGAGTCCTGTGCGTTTGCCGGTGACATCACCATCGCCGATCCAGTAAAACGTGGTCAACAGCGGTCAATGCGGTAAGAAATAAGAACGGTAAGAACGCTCTCACCCCTAGATTAACCGAAACAGTGGTTTGTGTGAGTGGCAGTGACCAATACATCATGTATACACATATACTGTATATTGTGATCATGCCTGATATGTACATACCATTAGCATGTTGACCAGACACACTGCTTCACCAAAACCCATTTGCAAACTTTCTTTTCACAAGTGTACAAAATGTAAAAACCGCATCTGCCTTTTTCTCTGTCAAACAAGTCGAATCAAAAGCGCTTGAGAATGACCTTTCAAAGAGATTTCCAAATCACTGTTGACGATAAAAATCGCATCTTGTCACCTATTCATAGACTTTAACAAAGCAATGCAATTTCAATCTACAGCCCTCCGTTCCCTGCTGATGTAGCACTGATCAAGCTGGGTGTCGCTTCTCTCTGAATGAAAGCGGGCAAGCTAGAGTACCATACAACCAGTGTGCAGCTTGTCAGCAACAACAGAGGTGCTATTTTCACTGTGGAGCGAACACCCGATGAACTCTCCAGTACCCCTGTCCTCCCTCCCTCCCTCCCTCTGTCTCTCCCTCCCTCCCCCCTCCCTCCCTCCTCAAGTCGCTTCAGCACAGCTTGGAGGCTGTTGCGCCTCTGAGAGGATAATGAACTGATTGTCAGTCCTTTGCCTTTAGCTTCTCATTGAAGCATATGAAGAGAGGGGGAGAAAAAGAAGGAAAAAAAAAGTATAGCCCTTTGAATGCCGGACATTTTGACCTGAATTCAAAAGAGCAAGCTTCAAGGCTTAGGCAAAGCGGAAGCATGGGTTTGACTTGTTATCCTGTGACGGATGACGACTCAAGTGCAAAATGCCAAACATTCAGGGAGGGATGAAATGAGGGTGAGACGAGAAGAAATTTGAAGCGCAACGACAAATCTCGAGTCGCCAGCCGTTTAGCGGGACTCGTAGCAGAGCGTTGCATCAGAAGTCCTCCGCCTTGAGACCAGAGCCAGACTCCAGAGCACGCTCGCTCTCTCTAAGCACCAGACAGTCTACAAGCACACATGGGAACTAGCCTTGTGGCTGGCTCCTAGCTGCAGATATACTTGCAAAGCCAGCACGTAGAAAACACTGCATGCAGCATGTTAGCAACTACAGTTCTACAGACACCCAGTTACATTATTAGTCCCAAGGGAAAACCAAGGTACTGCATCCCACATCAATGATTCATCATGCAATTACGAATATGCTTATCATCATCCTTATTCCTGGGCTTATCTCTATTGTCGGTGCAGTACAATATCTGTCTGACGTCCTTGAAGGTGCGCCCAAAACGTCCCAGCAGGAACGAGAAGCGTTGAACAGCTTTGAACTCTGGTTTGTGCCGACCGCGTCAAAAATGGCAAGATGGGCGGCGTGCTTAGCGGTGGCCTTCGGTCCACTTTAACAGGCTCTCTCTCCCACCCCCCCGAACCACCCACCCTCCCCACCTCCCTCCTGCCCCCTTTCCCTCCCCCACAGATGTCTGGCGTGATGTCTGACAGATTTTCCCCTCTCCAGCATGGCTCACTGTAAATGTCCATCTGCCGGGCTCCCAAGGGTACTTATTATTCCCGGCTAGCCAGGGGTTTTCTCCAGCGAGCAGTGGACTGGCGCCGGCCAGCCGGCCTGCCTCTTGGCCACGAGAGTCGGTCCGCAGCTGAGCCCAGATGCTCCGGCTGCTACCCTGAAGTGTGCTGGGGGACCGGAGGGGGGGATGGTGGAAGAGAGGCGCTGGGTTTTCAATTACCCCTACGGACGTCCTGACAACTCGCAAAGACCCTGCGCTGCTAACTCCCGCCAACGCTAAACTTGCTTGGCGGCTAACGTTAGCGAAACGGACCGAGAAGGGGGCAGAGGGGGGGGATGACGACGACAACGATGTCCGTCCGTCGATCCCAGACTCCCGGGTGTCGGCTCGATTGATTCGCTCAGTGTGGAGCTCTGAACAGGGTCCAGCACGTGGGCTGGCGAAGGCTCATGATGTTCTGTTTCGATGCTCTGCTGCGCGCGCGTGCGTGAGCGAGGGGGCGGGGGGAGGTCCCCCTGATACACCTGACCCCTAGCACGCTGACGGCTGGTGACAGCTCGGCGCTGAGAGACTGACAGGTAGTGGTGGAGCCATGCTGCTCTGACAGGCTGCAGCACAGTCACAGTCAGTGAGGTAGAACCCAAGTTCACTGCGCTGTGCTCCTCCTCTGGTCTTGGTCAGAGGCAAATGCAGTAGATGGCGGACATGCTACCTGCTTCATTTGAAGTGCTGTACTATTCTAGCCTTGGTGACTGTGTGAAAGATTATGGGGTAAAATAGACTCACCATAAATGGTATTCATCAGTGCTAATTATAAAGAAACCCATTTTAAATAATCTAAGCATAAAGAACTCTGTAAGTCTCTGTATCTCTACATGCCCACAAATATCAGGTTTTCACAAATACCAGTGATACACAGGGAGGCAATGGCCATGAACTACAGAACACTGGGAGAGAATACTCCATTTTATTTCAGGATTTTTCTATCACCTGCCCCTAGCCATAATATGGAAGGTGTCATCTCCTTGGTGACAGACGTTTCCTGTCGTGAAGAAGTTGGGTGGGTAGCAGGGAGGGGGGGTGGCGGTGAAGGAGATGGAGAAGTGACTCTTTAGAAGTGTTCAGCGGTGACAAGAACAGAGAGCTCTGCTCCTCCACCCCCCCTCGCCCCCGCCCTCCCTCCCACCCCCCCCAACTCAGGACCCTCCGACCCTGCAACAACAACAACAACAAAAAAGATCCCGACTGTGCTGTCGCTGTTTCAGTCAACACTTTGCTGGATCCTCTTTGAACAATCTGGGCCATTTGATTTCTCATTTGAATAAAATTCAAATGTAAGGCGCAGAGCACATACTTTGCTCGCCAGAAATAGCAAGTTGGTTTGTCGGCGCGTGCACACGAGGGTATGTTTGTGTGTGTGTGTGAGCAGTGGGGGAGGATGGATTGCACGGTGTTGCGTACCTTTCCTAAGCAAACAGTAGCATCACGGCTTCTGTCTCCCTCGCTCCCTGCTATGCTTATACATTCAAATGAGTTAGCTCCGATGACGGAGCTTTGATGACTTGATATGAGCCTGTGGTGGAGGAAAACAGTGGGGATACGAGGAAACACAGACACATGCACGAGTCTTACCTATGCTGGAACGACTGGTCACATCTGGAAGCAGGTTTGAGAGGGGGAGAAGAAGAGGAAGGGGGAGAAAGAGAAAAGTGCAGGGGAGGGGGATGGAGAGAGGTGGAGAGAGAGAGAAAGAGAAATGTCAGCAAATTACAATGTACAAGGGATTTAACTTCAATGCAGGGTAAAGCTGTCACTGGTCCCATGACAAATGGCAGTGTCCCAGACGTAGTGCAGACGGGAGGTTAAGAATAGGCCCTGTCAAGAGGGGCCGTAATTTATTAAACGAGGGACATGAAACGTCGGAGAGAGTCTCCCCGGAGGATTCAAAGTTTGCACAAGTTGCATTAATATTTGTCAGTGTTTCCTTTCCCATTCGCTGGATGGAGAGCGGAAGAGAACGAGGAACTGGCCTCGTCCATCCATCACACTCTCAGTCTCCCGCGCTACAACCATCGTCATCGCACACACAAACACACACACACACACAGACTCACACACACACCAGTCTTGCCATGCAAGCCTAGTCTGTATGTCGTAGAAGTAATTTAGCAGGATGTACATAACCCTAACCTCTTGCGCTTTGGCCTTTTCCAGCACTGCCCTACGCTAGTTATTTCTGGAGGCGGTTGTTCATGGTTTTACAGCACCCTGTTACAGAAATCCTGTCTCTAGCCGCCATTATAAAAACCTCAACGTGGCCCCTCACACCACAAAGAATTAGCTTGTAAGCTAAAAAGGACAAAGGAGGGAAGTCTGAGTAAATCAAATGAAGGTTTAGCGCGATCCTCAGCTCCACTGCTGCTCTCTGACATTCACTTCCAGCCAAGGTTTAGGAAGATGAGATCTGGCAAGCAGTGCCTCCACTGGACTGGACTGGACTGGACCACCTTCCTGGCTGGCTCCAAGACATGGACTTCCATTAGCTGTCTTCCAACATCAGAGACAGCTCTCAGTCAGGATGCAGCTTGAGGTTTGGCTTGTCTGGTAGAAGGCTGCAGCAAAAACAAGGCTTCCAAGCGACTATGACTGAGCAGGAATAAAGTCCAGAGTCATTCGATTCCAACCCCCTCCCCTCCCCCTCGCTACCACCCCCCCAGTTGTTGCTTACAGTGCAGCTGAGATCTGCTGCTAAGCATAATTCTCCAATGTGATTTATAGCAGATGATCTCTCTCTCCACTGCATCTATTTGCAAGTGTGTGCGCGTGTGAGCGCGCGCGGGAAACAAATCTCTCGGGAGCGCCATATAAGGGGAACGTGACTACAATGTCAAGCTTGCCTGCTCACACTGCCGGAATGTCGTCATTTAAAGATCGAGAGCGGAAATAAAAAGGAGGGGAGAGAATGTGGTCCCAGGGTGTAGGTTACAGCAGCATGGCACTCTGAAGGACTGGCGTCATACAGTCGATGCGTTGTTCTGCTGGAGAGGAGGCCTCCGTTGATGTAACCAGAGGGACCCATGCAGGTGAAATTGGGCCCTTGGGAAGGAGGGGAAGAGGTGGGGGGGGGGGGGGGGGGTGTGGTGAGGGACTGATGTTTGCGTCTAGGGACTTCAGAGCATCACATTAGATGCTGGCCAGACAGGCCGAGTTCCACACTGAAGCGACAGAGGATGAAATGAGTAGCTTCTTGAATCTTGTATTTTTTTTACAGGGCGGGGGGAGGAGGTTAGCCTATTGTGACTTAAAACAAGGTCGCCTTGGAGACCCACATTTTCCAGCCTGATGATTTCCACTTCACAAAACCTGCCTAAAACTATAAACATTAGGGGTGCAGTGGCCGTTGCAATCCAAATATAGGCCTCAATATTATAGCAAAAATGTTTAATTCACTGCCAATAAGAAAGTAAATGCTTTCCAACTCCTCTCGACTCAACACATTTTCAGTTTGAATGGAGGTATTTGGTTCTGGACCGGCGTATGATTGATTTTTCAGATTCCTTGCAGTTGAAATGTACGACCTCCCCAATCAAAATGGAGTGGAGCCAATGCGGTCCGATAAGTGGATTAGGCCGCTGGGATTGGTTGAGAGAGGACTCAGCAGGGAGAAACCCCTAGCTCTGGTGATCTGCTAAAGCCCACGCTGTGAATCAGAGAAGATGGTGATGGTGTCTCTCTCTCCCTGTCTCTCTCGGTCTCTCTCTCAGACACACACACACACTAAACTCTCTCATTCTCTCCCTCCCTCTCTCTCTCTCTCTCTCTCTCTCTCTCTCTCTGTTCCTGTTTTAAGCAGATAAGCTGCTTTTCAGAGTCTTAGTTATGCTGTGTGCAACCTCAACACGATACGGAAACTTTTGACGAGACAAGGAAAGCTGAGGGGGAAAAAAAGAAGCAAGAACCACATGTGCTCTGCATGTTACCCCTCTTCAAACTGACACTGGAAGATTTGATTAGAGGATGTTTGGGGCAGCCAGTGCTGACAGTATTACAAGGAGCCTACACAGTATTTCAGCGTATTACAAACAAGACTCGGGCCATTCAAGCCCCATTTGTTGTTGGCTGACTTCTGTTTACATCCAACCAGACTTCCTCTCCTGCTCTGAAGTGTCACGCTGGCAACGATTAACACCTATTCATTACCCGCATGTTGTTTTATTGCTCTTGGCCGAATGATTCATTCAAGTTCATTTGAGGGTTAAAGGTCACAGCCTGCCCTCTCACACGTTACTCGACTAGTGGGGTAGGGGGGGGGGGTGTTAGCTACTTGGACAGCTGACGCCACGAAGCTGGACAGCAGCGAGTAGGTAGCGCTCTACGGCGCCTGTTGTTCAATTTAAAAACCGCTCTGTTCCCTCGTATTGCTACTTAACCTATTCAACAGAGTGGAATAGAGTTGAATAGGAACAGCTGCTTTTTTTTACAGTCCTACATAATGGACCAAAATGGCTGCTTGGCATCAATCCAGCTAGCTGTAAAGCGGCTAACAGAGACTGAGAGACCGAAAAACTGGAGAGGGAGAAATGGAAAGAGAACGAAAGAGAGACAGACAAACGGGGAATCGGAGGGAAAGGATGAGAAAGACAATACAGGGAGATCGAGGGAGAGAGGGCTGGTGAATCACTAGAGAGAAACCAAAAGAGATGGATGGGAGGATAGCGAGATGGGAAGGATAAAGACTGAATGTGGATCTGCACAGCCTCCGAATGCTGTCTGGACAGCCATCACAGCTCATCCTCTTTGTGATGAAGCACATGAAGGACGTATTAGAAGCTACAGCTGGCACAGGCTCGGAAAGACTAGAACTTTCCAAAAGTTTACATAAACAATCTAACAAGGAGCCAAAATACTTGCGGAAAAAATGAGTGGGCACTTTTGGGAAAAAAAACAACATGGTGTCAACTTTTTTCTTTCTTTTTTTTTTCGAAGCGTGAAATACTTAAGAGGATGATGGACAAGAGCCATTAGCTCCCATTCTGTCAGCTGTTGTCGAGTCAGTCCAGTCCAGAACAAAGAGTAGCGAGGCATGACAGCATTCCAACAAGGTATGCTTAGGAACAAGCTGGCAGATGTTGAGTTCTCCTGCCAGCTGTCCTCCATTTGCTAAATGAAGAGCTAGACTACCAGCACAGCCATGTCTAACGAGACAGTACACGCTGTGCCTCACTGGATCCTGGGGGACTGTTGGTGTGCGAGTCGGCGCTGAATCGAGCAAAAACTGACCCGGATTGGAATTGGTTACTTCCTAGGGCACGCGCTGAACGGTCGATTCTCGTTGGACTGGCTGTCACGGACTAGTCGGCGGTCGGGCCTTAAATATGGAGATGCTGTTGATGAAGACGGCGCTCATCTGCTCCGCTTCGATATGGGTGTGGAAAGTAGAGACAGGGAAAGATAAACTGAATCCAAAGCACAACTCGGCTCAACTTAGTCCCGAAAGGAAGCATGCACGCCCTGCATGCTTGTGCCTTCATTTCTGCCCCCCCCCTCCCTTGTCAGACTTATGCATTCAAAGGCAGGGGAAGTTGGGGCCTGTGGCCTCTGACCCGGATTCACAGAGAGAGACAGATAGAGAGAGAGAGATAGAGAGACAGAGAGAGACAGATAGAGAGACCGATAGAGAGAGAGACAGATATAGAGAGGGGAAGATAGAGACATATAGAGAGAGAAACAGAGAGAGACAGATAGAGGTATAGAGAGACACACAGAAAGAGAGATAGATAGAGAGACAGATACAGAGAGGAAGATAGAGACAGTTAGAGAGAGAGTGAGTGAGAGAGAGAGGGGTGTAGGAGAGACAGAGCCATGATGCCTGCGGCTCCTCTGGGCCAGTATGCCCCCATCACATCAAGCGCTGGAGGGAGCGAGGGGAAGTGGGGTGGGTCTCCAGGGAGATGGCTGGGACACGTGCTGCCTACCCCCTGGAAGAGGCCTCCACGGTCCCCCAGTGGAGTGCTCTCTTCAGGACTGGGGGATGGGGATTGGGGAGGTGGTAGGATGGAAGGGATGGAGGGAGAGCGAGGGAGGAGAGAAGCTCTCTGCTCACCTTCACTCGGGGGCAGAGGGAAGGGGGGTTCTCTGCTGGTGAAACGGTGAGTACAGCTGACTTCAAGCAAGCCCTCCAACAAATCAGTTTGATGCTGCCGCTCCTCACAGCGGTAACCGACCCCCCACAATATCCTCTTTAATCTCACAAATCTGAAACATGTGCATCCCTTCCTGCTAGAGAGAGGGGTGGAGAGGGGGGGGTGGAGAGGGGGGCTTGGGCGTGGGACTTGGGCGTGGCCTCTCTCCGGACCCTAACCCATGTGTTGCCTTGCCAAGACTAAAATGAGCCTTGACCCTCCACTGAGCACGTACTGGATGTCTCCCGACCTGGCTTCTGCGCGTAATCAGAAGAGACAATTAAAATATATTTTTTGCTGGGCAGGGGGCTGCGGGGGGGGGGGATGTGATTCATTTCCCGCGTCGGGTCTTTTGTCGGTATGAGTCCACCGTGGAATGTTCTACGTCCTCCCTTCTGCATCCGCATCCTCCATAGAGACAAGACGTGACCAGCGTTAACACCTGCTGTTTGGCTGTGCGTTGCCATCCGGGTGAACCAGCTGAAGTTATCGGCTATTATATAATCGCCAATCAACACCCCCCCTTTCAGAAATTTAATAAACAGCTTCAATCCCATTCTCCATCTTTCTGTGAACGTGAGTTCAGAGAGATAAGAAGAGACACACACCCACACAGGCGAACAAGCAAGACTGAAAAATGCGATCTGCTGTGAGTGCCCCACTGGTCCGAGATCACCGACACACACCGGAGAGTTTATTATTTTTGACCTTTCCAAAGATGCCGAAATTAAAGGCCAGGAACACCAGGTGCGAACCAGATGGATTCCCTGATGCCTTGAGAGTGATATAGTCATACCACTATTAGCTTTCATTAATTCATATCCATCCACCTCGTTCTTTAAAAAAAATAAAAAAACTGTCTTGACGAGTGCTTAGATGCAAACGCGAGTCTTGGCTGGCGTGGCGATGTCTGTACCCTCACGGAGATTGAACCGCCGGTATTCCTGTCAGCCTCCTGTTGTTCTACGCGGCGGCAGCTCACGGTGACCAAGTGACCAGGGTGAATGACACTGTAAAGGTTCTCCACTAGGTCTCACTCATATCTACGTTTAGCATGGTGGCTATGAACCTAGCTGCAAGTCCATAACACCTTACCCCCCCCCCCCCCCCCCCCCCACCACCACACACACCACCCTGAGACCTGTGCCAGACTGTCAAGCCCAGTGTAGCTCTAAATCACTTACCTGCGAGCAGATTGCAATAAACGTCAGAGCAGCATTATCGCTGTTATCCTAGGACATGTGGAGTCCATGCATTATGCATTAACACCACTCCTGGGGGGGGGGCGTGCTCGCAAACCGAAACGAGCCCCTGCTTACGAGCTCGCGCGCGCGCACAGATGGGTGGCTAGGCAACACGGATGAGGACACAAACACTCTGAGAGACAAGCAATACAAAGCACACGTCAACGGTTCACAAACACACGCCTACACGCAAACATACGTACGCACCTACACGCGCGCGCGCCCACGTACGCATGCATCCCTCGCCACCCCTAGAGCCGGGGCTCTAATGGAAGACGACTGCGCCTCGCCTCGTTCCCTGACACTAATCAACACCTCGCCCGCAATTAAAAATTCCTCTCCCTGCTTTTTTTGATCTGTTAACCATCTCATTTACATGCCCAGCTCTGCAACCAGGCCTGCTGTCTGGGAGGCATCGGCAGAGAGGAGGAGAGGGGGGAAACAGGCTGCTCTGGAGTGGATGCGCTCCTCGCCTGACACCCTCTGCGCGTGTGTGTTTGATGTGCCTGTGGGAACGCGTGTGTGTGTTCACGTGGGCCTCGTAAGGTCTGGCCCTGCACACAGGAGCCTGAGTGCACCTGCCTGAGAGCGCATCTTAAGGTGTGCCTGTGTGCGTGCCTGGTGGTGTGTGCCTGCGTGTGTGTGTGCCTGCGTGTGTGTGTGTGCATGTGCAGAGAGAGGTACGCGAGATAATGCACTTGAAAGAGCTTGAGATGCTCCTAGAGATAAGTGTGTGTTGGTGATAGACATGTCCCTGCCCCCCCCAACACCTCCCCTGTGCCCCCTTTCCCTCATGCTCTTCCTCTCTCTGCTGTCGCCATAGTGCTGAGGGGAAGGAGGGGGAAGGGAAGGAAGGGGAGGGGGGGAGGGGGCTACTTTGGCAGAAGCCTTCCACTGGATGGCATTGAGAGGGAGTTAGATAAAGAGGGAGAGAGAGTGAGGGGGTGAGGGAGAGAGAGAGAGAGAGAGAGAGAGAGAGAGGGACTCAGAGAAAGAAGTTGGGAAACCTTTGTAGGTGGTTTCAATCATAGTGACGCCATCTGTTCCACTCCATTTTTCCCCGTGACAGCGGTTATATACCCTCGGCATGGAGGGAAATGTGTGTGTGTGAGTGTGAGTGGGGGAGGCATCCGGTGGGTGTGTGAAAAGACACGTGGGCGTTTGGACGAGTGTGTGTGCGTGTACCAGTCGGACTATGTATGTGTGCCAGTCGGAGTGTGTGTGTGTGTGTGCCAGTCTGTGTGTGTCTGCCAGTCAGAGTGTGTGTGAGTGTGTCTGCCAGTCAGAGCGTGTGTGTGAGCAGCCCTGTGTGATGCAGTGAACCTAGCCTCGTGCGAGAGCCTTGGAGTGGTCGAGGTCCTCCTCCGGGTATTTAACTAATGTTACCTTCCTGCTTAAACATGCATGAAGTTATTACAGACAGGGGCAAAGGAGAGAGAAGGGGGGGGGGGGAGAGGGGCTGGCACTGCATGTCCCCCCTCCGGCTCTCCCTCTATCTCTCCTTCCTCCCTCTCCACCCAGTTTCCCCCCCCCTCCGCTCTCCCTCCCCGCTCTCCCTCTATCTCCCCTCCCTCCCTCCCTCCCCCACTTTGCCATCCCTCCTTCCCTGCCTCTCAGTATTCCCTCCCCTGTATAATCCATCAATTCCCGCCCAATATTTTCTTTCTTCGCGTTCTCCCCTTCCCTTCTGCCCCTCCCCTCTCTCTCTCTGATCGAAGGCATTATGCACCCCATGATAGCACGCTACACCGTATCCCCGTGGCTGTAAGGCAGCGGTAATGTACTTTTCTAATCGAGCTTGCGTTTGGAGTTTCAGCGGGTCCTCTCCATGAGGGGTGAACGTGCGCAAATTCTGCTCGATGGTTGATATTGAATATGAAAAGGGGCGCTGTGTGGTGTTCGCAGCGGGCTCGCTCTGTCGACCCGGCGAAATAGGAGCGGCCGGCAAGGCGGACCGCGATTGGCTTACCCGGCCGCAAAAATGTGCTTATTTTGTTTATGCATCGGTTGGGTTATAGTTTTGGGGGGATGCTTGAATTTTGTTTTCATTGAAGGCTTTTCACAAGACATAACTTCTTACAACATGTTTTGGGGTTCTGTGATTTTCTCACTGGCTGTTTATTCTTTACTATCTACACTATATTTGTAATAAGATACAGTGTTGTTATCATGAATGTGAATTGCATTGCATTGTAATTCGGTTAGAGGAAATCACATGAAACCCTGAAACATCAAATACCTGTTTTAGGTCTGAACAAGAAAAAGCAGGAATGAGTCTTGTTTGGGACAGTGTGGTTTCAGTTCTAGTCCCAGCTCAAACGCAACGGACCGGAAGCGATCAAACAGCCACTTCCTGTCTGTGTTTCAGCAGCTCCCAGAGCTTCCTCCTTCCTAATGCAGTGTTTCACTCTTCATTGGTTTGGGCTCTGCAGGTAAACACAGGGATCTCTGCTAAGGGCTCTGCTCCCACACTCACAGTGTGTATCCCAGCAGGTGATTGGTAAATTAAAGCCATTGATCGGTCACAGAGCTCCGCCAACACCCCCACCCCCTTTCCCCCCTTCCCCCAAACACACAAACACACACACACAACGATCGCTCAAAAGCGAGATCGCAAGTGAACAAAGTGAGTGACCGTAGCCAGAAAGCGACCGCGTTGGAGCAAAAGAGGATGGCAAAGTGTGTTTCAAAAGTCTGTTTGGAAATGCAGCAGATACCCAACCGACACAATCGGACTCATCCCAAATCGAAACGACAGCAGGTCTACTGTCGGGCCTCAGTGGTCAGTGTGGTGTGAGCTTCTCTCAGTCCCCCCAGGTAGCACTTCCTTAAAGCCAAACACCCACAGAACGAATTTAGGAACTTAGCAAGTGTCCATGTGCCAGATTTAATCAACAAGTGTGTTTTTCGAAAAAAAAAAACAACAACACATTTTTTTATATGTTCAACACAGGTATAAAAATGTCTAGAGCTCATTCCAGCCTATATGTACAGTCCTGTTTCCACCCACGCTCCTTCTATTTATATTCTGTCAGCGATGGTGAGTGCTGGGCCTGAAATGGCAGATAAATAAGCGCATATCTATAATATCTGAAAAATAGATACAAATTCTGCGATGCTGTCCTGCGTCTGTTATGCCAGATAAACAGTTGCTCATCTATTATAATAGTATGTCCACTGGGTGCGGCCAATGGCTGCGGCCGCCTGGCTGTGCGACGCGCGGTTCGCCCCGTGTGGGAAGCGGAACAGCACAGCGTGGCGTGCGTGTCGCGGTCGAGCCAGGACCCTAAGCTGTGACCCAGGTGCTCCTCTCTCTCCAGGTGGCTGTGTAAGACTCCCGCCGACCCGGATCATGGCAATCACAGGGGCTGGCAGTGGCGTCCTCCCCCCGCCCTCCCCGCCCTCCCCTCGTCCAGGCACCGTGCCAACTTGGCAGCGCCGCTCCCCGGAGCCATGCGGGTTGCCAGGTTTTCAAAGCCACCGCCCCCTCCCACTCCACTTGTGCATACTTTATGGAGACTCCGAGTAGCTCTCGCTCTCTTTGTCGCGTCTTCTTGGTGCGCTGCGTTTGAGGTGGAATTATTCCGTATCTGGTCAATGCCAGTGAGTCAGAGAACATGGAGGAGCAGTGTCGTCTTTTGGAAATTAAGGCTCTGCCGCTGTCTCCTCGGCAGATTGGATAAAGGAACGTTCCGGGCCTTCTCCAGCTCGTTACAAAGCACTACGCACATCATTTCATCCGTGACGGAGACTTGTTTCTCATATCTATCACTGTCTTTCACTACAGTGCTCTCACTCTCCCCCTGTACTTCTCTCCTCCTCTATATCTCAGCCTCTCTCTCTCCCTCTCTGTACTTCTCTCCTCTATATCACAGCCTCTCTCTCTCCCTCTCTGTACTTCTCTCCTCTATATCTCAGCTTCTCTCTCTCTTTCTCCCTGTACTTCTCTCCTCCTCTATATCACAGCCTCTCTCTCTCCCTTTCTGTGTCTGTCTTTCAGACTGGTAGAGTGAGTTTCTATGTGAGAGCAGACTCTCCTCTGCAGGGTCAGGAGCACAGTTCAAAAGGTCATATTTGTCTATCTATACAGTTGATGGGCTTAATCAGCATAAAGGTACCGAATGAATGTCACATATCATGTTCTGTACTCCATGGTATAGCCTGTAGTCAGCTTGAATTTAGCCTGTATTTCAGCCACCTGAAACGTCTTGCCTCACTCATCATAACTACCATTCAGTAGGAAGGATTGGTTTGGTGATCTGAGCTCGCATGAATAAATCATCAGCGTCCTTTTCTCTCGCCTGCCAATAAGAAACATCACTGCACTGTCTGTCTCTCTCTGTTTGTCTCTTCGTTTGTCGCGTCTGTCTCGGTTTCTGTCTCCCTGTCAGTCTGTGAGGTTAATGGATTTTGCAGCCCATAATTCCCGGGCGTGGGTTTGCTAAAGGAGCGCCCCCGGTGGTCGTTCCTGTGTGTGCAGGGGAAGTGGATGGGACTGGCAGGCAGCCACACAGAACCAGTGTTCCGGGTGCCATCCCCCTAATTTGGGAGCTTGCTAATTACCTCAATACAGTGTGAAAAGCTGCTTTCGGAGGGTGGAAGGGGTGTGTGTGTGCTGGTGGGGGAGGGGAGCTAGGGTGTGTGTGTGTGTGTGGGGCCCTCTGGCGTAATGAACACGTCAAATGCATTTAAACAAATGGATTACGTTTCGGCGCAAATTCGGCATTAACACGCGAACGCGCGCGACGCCCACACACCGAAGCCGACACGCGTCAAGCTTCAACACATGGCGCACGAGAGTCAACACTCCGGAATCAAGCCCAGAGTCCAGATGTTCCTGTCTCTCCATCGGTGACAGGAGAGGTGTGACACACCTGTCCTCCGCTGCTGCTGCCCAGAAGCAGAGCCCTGGGTGCAGCGAGGAGAGGGGACCACACAGGCAAGCTCGCTGCTCATTGTGGACCGCTACTCTACGATCGCTTCCTTTGCCTGTCTGGCCGTCGGACGCTCGACTTGTAACCGCCGCGTGCTGTTGAACTAGATCTCTGTTTTTGTTCTGATGTCCACAGGTTTGTGGATAACAATAAAGGTGTTGATTGATTGGTGTATATTGGCAGATGTGTTGGTGTATATTGGCGATGTTTGTGGGCATGTCCTGTATATCTGATTGTATACATAGTTTCCACGTGTGTGACGTGTGTCTGACTGTATGAACGGTACACTTTACCTCCAGGCGGGATCTGATCATGTTTCAAAGAAGCTCCTGTGATGGCACAGAAGGCTTGACTTTCTCAGTCTTCAAGTGGGAAATACTGACTCAGTTTCAGACACTGAGGCTCTGCTGCAAGAACTCTATGTATTGACAGACTGTATTTATGTAGGTATGTAGTAGACAAAGTGTTCCGTCTACAGATAAATATATTAGGCTCTGGGTGGTGTGTGTGTGTGGGGGGGGGGGGGGGTGGAGGGTGAGAGGGTCTGGCTTTTCCAATCTATCGATCGTGTTAATAATTGAAGCCACATTGCACTGATGTTGTTTCTGCGCCTCCTGGACGCTGCCTCCCAGAGAACGGCTGTCAGAGTCTTCTCAGACAGGCAGGCTACGGCTGCGGCTCCTGCTCGCTGGCTAAGTCCTCGCACTGAATCCTTCCACAGGTTTTTTAGCGCTTAGCGATGGGGGGGGAACTGTCTTCCCTAATGGAAAGATCTGGCGACGGAAGGGTACGTCCAACTTCAGAGAGCGTGGAAGGCGTCTTTTCCTGTGTTTAACTGTGCAAAGTCACGGGCCCCTCACACGCATGTGAGGGGCGATTGAGACCTTGTGTATTGCAAGGACATAAAAGAATTCAAAGAGGATGGAGGCGGGGGCAGAGATCTACAGAGAGTCTAGAGAGGTAACACGGTAGCGACCTTGCTATGTGTTTGTTTGTTTGAGTGTGTTTGTGTGTGTCTGTGTGTGTGTGTGTGTGGGGGGGGGGGGATACAGTATTGTTGGCAGCTATCGTCCTTCTGAATTCGGTCTTGATTGTGTGCAACAGCGTGACCCGAAATGGAAGTCAGTCCTCCAGAGTAACTCCCGACAACAATAAAAAAATCCCACCTCAAAAAGATGACAATGACAGACGGGAGATCCGTCACGACAGGCGACACAAAGAAGAAGAACAAACGCGTCGGATAACGTTCGATAGCTCGCTCTACCGTATTGTACATCGAGTGCCAGAACATGACAGAAGAATCTTCCAGAACAGCGTTGGCGTCTTCTTCGGGCCTGCCTGTGGCCAGCGTCATTAGCATTCCTCCAGCCCCATGCTAGCACTTAGCTCCAACTGCTTGTAGATTCTGCGGGTGTGCTTCCCTCAGATGATGAGTGCATGATGGCCAAAACTAATTACTATTCCCTGGGGGACTGCGATGGTGTGTGCCAGCAAAAGCACGGCTGTGTGACCAGGGTTCAGAGTAGCCTGTGTGCCTGCTAGCCTCCCCCTCCACCCCTCCACCCCACCACCCGCTCCCCTGATTAAACACAGCAGTTAGACCCCATCCAGTCTTGGGGGGCTACCTGTCCTAGGTGGCAGGGGGAATGCCACTCATGCTATCTCCGGCCAATATGAGCCGCATTACTCTCACAGACATTACTAAGCAAAATGTCAATAGCTCATTAGAGAGAAGGAGAGTGAGAGGAGGGTTGAGAGTGGAGGAGGGAGAAAGAGGAACGACAATTAACACTGTAAACTACAGCCACATGTTGTACAGCCATTGCAGGTGCAGAAGTGATAACGCTTACACACACACACACACACACACACACACACAAATACACACAAGAAACCATGAATGACAACTCAACTCGCATGAGACCACATGCAAATCCAGACAGGCCCCAGGTCTTTCATAAATTAGACAGTGCCCTGAGTTCAAACCACTTTAGCAATCCAAATATGAGGGAATCAGCAGCAAACACACACACACACCTTCCCCAAGTTACCAGTCGATGCTCTGACGCGAGGCAACAGTGAATGCTCAGTTCCATTAGCTTTGCTCTGCCATATGTTTTAATTTGTTGATGTAGTGCCAGCTTTTTTTGCACTGTTAGCTGCCTCGCGGCATCCTGGTGGGTTAAAAGGAGGGGCGAGGGGGGAGGCAGGGGGGAGGCGGGGGGGAGGCGTAGTTGCAGTAGGGGAGCCGCACCTTCACACACTAGACACGCTGGTGACCAGAACAGGGAGGACAGACATGCTGTTAAACATTGCTTAGCTGGTAGAGACATGATTGCCTTCTCTCTCTCTCTCTCTCTCTCTCTCTCTCTCTCTCTCTCTCTCTCTCTCCTTCTCTGCTTGCCTCCCTCTCTCTTTCCGTCTCTCTTTCAGTCTAGCCCTCTTCTGAATGTACAAACACTGTTAACTTGTTTAAGGAAGCAGTTCCATACATCTGCTTCTTTCTCTGCCTGCCTGCACAGCTCACTGAACAAGGTCCCTCGTACGCTTCAATTAGCCTCCATATGAACCTCCTGTACTCAGAGGCAGGAGAGGAGAAAGACATATTGATTTTTTTTTCTATCTTTATATTATGCGCGGGTTGGAGCAAATTAACACTTTGACAATGGGGCTTAATACAATTTATTTATTTATATAACAAGTAAGAGAAAAAGGAATAGACACAGGTAGCTCAGACACTTGGAGAGCAAAATTACCGCCCTCGTAAAGGCCCCGGCAAACCGTCAAAGAAGAAGAACAACCGCATCCAGCGCATCCACAGCCTACTTTAACCAGGAAGTGTTTCCCATATTGAACACTCACAATGCTCAGGAGAGCCGAGCCGTCTCGGCCCATTAGCGCAGATGGAGCGCTAACGCCACGGGGGCGGGTAGGACCGCCCGAGATTGGGGAGGTGGCCCTTTGCGCCGCTCCCAGACGGGGGCCTGGCGTGAGAGTCGCTGCTCTCTCTCCCTCTCTCTCTCTCTGGTCGGCACCCTGGCCCTGCTCTAAACGCCCCGTAATACTCAATTACGGCTGTCCGTTAGGAGACGAGAGGGCGCTGGGGCATGCTGGGGCGCACGAGAGAGTGAGTAAAAGAGGGCGACAGAGAGTGTGAGAGAGAGAGAGGACAACAGAGAGTGAGAGAGAGCCAAAGAGAAAGAGAAAGAGAGAGGGCGACAGAGAGTGAGAGAGAGCGAGCGTTGTCAGTCGGTCTCCGTCGACTCATCTGTTCTGCTTAAAGTCGGTTTAAGGAGCCTTGAGGGGCCCATCGATCACAGGTTTTTTAGGAGGCCGCGAGTTCGGAGACGTCAGTCCTAAAACGACAGGTCTGGCTGGCGATCGAACGCAGGGTCGCGTTTGTCGGGTCGTCGCTGATTGATTTTAATGATGTTAATAGGAGATGTGTACCTCTGGGGAGCTACATTTAGAGGGGAAACTGTCATGTTTTGATTGAGAGGAGGAGGGGTCAAATCCATCACGTTCAGATGAGATCACGTCAAGCTCTGTAATTGATGCCGGTGCCAGTGCTTCAATCAAACGTTTGTGAATGGTAACACAAGTGGAATGGATGGAATGGAGTCCAAAATCCAGTTGGCTCTAAGTATGGAATATGGATACGTTCACTTAGGACAACGTGCAGCCGCGGGCATTACAGCAGCAAGCTTAACAATGGTACCACGTGATCCGCTACACTGCGACAGCTGCATTCGATTCCTCCACGGGTTAAAGCTCTCGCCTGACAGACCGGCTCGCTCGGCGCGGTCCAGCAACGCTCCGTGTGACAGATATCAGACGAGCTCAGCTGAGATGCGCCGCCATTGATCAGGGAGACAGACGCACTGCCGTTACATTCCGTCTTGCGGTCACGGCGTCGGGCTAATGCTCTCTCTGACTGGAGGAGACCAGGGGCTCTCATAGAGATGTATGTCCTCTCCCCCCTCCCCCTCTCCCTCCCCCCCTCCCCCTCCTCCATAATGGACACAGACCACAGTCAGGCTCAACTTAGATCATCTTGATTGTGTCTGTGTGAGTGTGTGGGGGGATAGTGTCCTTTAAAGGACCGCTTGATTCAAACACATGGATCTGTTGCTCCGCGCAGATGTGAGTAACGTGTTGCGTTACTATGGACGCCATCGGAGGAGGGGGAAGATCACGTGCGCGCGTTTGTACGCACGTGTACAAACACACGTGTAGGATGAAGGCAGGCTGTCTAACGACATCCTTAATAGGAAAGTAAACACTCTCCCGGCAGGGGGCGCGCGGGGGGGGGGTTCTCCAGTCAGCTTGAGACCCGCTCAATAGACCCTGATAGACTGGCTCCACACCAGCTCTCTCCCCTCCAGAGTCTTGCCATGGGGTTCCCCCCTGACTGCTGTACGCACACGTAGGGCACACACACACACACACACACACACAAACAGACTTACAGACTTGGTGAGCAACCAGACTCTGAATATAAGGACATTTTCTCACTGTCTCCTACATTCTCGATCTTCGACAAGGAGCGCACAAACGCTCATGCGCACAAACTGCCCCCCACTTTCCCTCCTCTGCCACCCACCCTCCAAACCCCCCACCCCTCACACCCCCACTCCGCAATTCTTCTACCTCAGGGAACCTGATAACCTCCTAATGCACAGCTTAGAAACAGTAATGCAATAGACGGCCAACTTATATTTCCCCAGTGAGACTGCCAGGCCTAAAACTTCATATCCTTCAGCTGGGCTACTATGGGAGGCTGGGGGGGACATGAACTTGGGGAGACAGAGATGAGAGCGAGAGATGAGAGGGAGAAAGGGGGATTCATGCAGATGGAGCGAGGACGAGGGAGAGAGACAGATGGCGAGAAATGGAAAAAGGCAGGGAGAGAGAGAGAGAGAGATGCAGTGTGGATGAGGAAGTCAAAAAGGCAGAGAGGGAGACCAAGAGAGACGAGGAGAGGGAGGGTATTTCAAGTATCTGCACTTTGTATGACGTCGACCGACTCAGCAGGCGAGCGGTGAGGTAATGCTGCCGCCCCAGGGAGGGGGGAGAGGGAAGAGGGAGGGTGGGGGAGGGAGGGAGGGGGAGCAGCCGTCAGGTCGCGATGGATGAACCTCCCATTCCTCCACATTCCTCTGGAGCTGCCGCGTCCGTGAGGTGGGGCTAACGGATACGCGCTAATGACACCTAATCAAATCAATGCGGGGGAAATTCTAGCTACTGATGTAGCCCTGCCAAGTGGGCTGGCCTGCCAATCCATTTCTATTTAGTTAGCGGAAGGAGGGAGGGAGGGAGAGAGAGAGAGGGGGAGACGGAGAGGGTGGAGGGAGAGGAGGAGGGAAGGCTAGACAGATGAGACGATGCCGTCTAAGCTAGTTTCCAGCTGGACCAGTAGGCGGTTTGTACACAATCGAGTCGAAAGCGGGGGGTTTATAACAACCCTTAGCTGCCTCCTGAGCAGTGGAACAGCAACAAACACACACAGACACACACGAACACACACACGTTGGAAACATCACGGAGCTCCGCTGGAAACGGGGGGTGGTGGTGGGGGGGTTGCGTGACAGGGAAGCAGATGAGCCCTGCTATCTTCCTTGAGGAGACCCTCGCTCTGATTATGGGGCAGCAACAACAACACTCAATACCCACAATCCCACAACTCCTTTGGAAAAAAAAGAGCGAGAAAAAGACAAAAGAGCGATGCGTTACAGCACAACACAAAGAGAAACAGAATGGGTTATTAGTGGGAATCAGTGTGGTTTATTCTGTATTCTTGCAGACTGGCAGAGAGAGGCAAGTAGGATGAGGCGGAGAGGAGAGGGGGAGAGGAGAGGAAGAGAGACTGACGGAGGGGTGTAGGGAGAGAAGAAAATGTGAGGGAGCTCCAGAACGATGGAGACCAAGGGGGGGGGGAGCGTGAGGGAGAATTAACAGAGAGATAGAGGGAGACAAGATGGGAGAGAGAGAGGAACGGAGAGAGAGAAGGAGAGAGAGAGAGAGAGAGAGAGAGAGAGAGAGAGAGAGAGAGAGAAAGAGAGAAGGAGAGAGCGGTGGCAGCTGGCAGCGTAGGAGGGAGTGAGATACATCATGCTTGAGGAAATGCTTCGGCGACAAGAGGAATCAGGTGTAATTTGCTCATGAATAAATACATTGTTTGGTGTCCATGTGAGAGAAAGAGACAGAGAAACAGAGAAGAGGAGAGAGAGAAAGGGAGAGAGTGTGTGTCTGTCCCTGTGGATAATGAAATGAACAGATGAAGGGGATGGAGATGGGGCCCTGTATTATGACGGCCGTCACACAACCAGAGCGGGTGAATACTCCTGAAACCCTCTTACCACAGAGCAGTAAACTCTCCCCTACCCTCTCATCCCCGATCAGACAACCACCCGGGCCCTTTCATTATTCACCTGTTGCGTCACGCCAATTTGTGAGTCACCGCTAGTTCAATCCACTTTCCGCCCAAAAGTCTGTTTCATCTGAAGCCAAAAGTAAGCCGCCTTTGTCGCGGGCTGGAGACAGAACGACTTCTACTCTTGTAGTGACGGGCTTTTGCCGTGTCAACAAATGCATCTGTATCTCTCTAGGTCGCACTTAGATAACGCTAGCGCTGGAACCCATGAAAGATGGAGAGCAAGGGTTGGAGGGGAGAATAGGGGAGGAGGAGGGAGAGGGGAGGGGTTGGATAAAGGTGGGGGAGGGTGGAGGGAGAGGGAAGGGGTTGGCGAAGGGCAAGGGAGGGTGGAGGGAGAGGGAAGGGGAGGGTTGGAGAAGGGCGAGGGAGAGGTGAGGGTTGGAGACAGGCAGGGGGGAATGGAAGGAGAAGGGAGGGTTGAAGAAGGGCGAGGGAGGGTGGAAGCAGAGGGGTTGGAGAAGGGCAAGGGAGGGTGTAGGGAGAGGGGAGGATGGAGACAGGTGGGGGAGAATGGAAAGAGAGGGGACGGGTAGGAGAAGGGCGAGGGAGGGTGGAAGGAGAGGGGAGGGGTTGAAGAAGGGCGAGGGAGGGTGGAGGGAGAGGGGAGGGGTTGGAGAGAGGACAGGGAAGGCTGGAGGGAAAGGGGAGGGCAGAGCTGCCTGTATCATCAGCTCGAATCATCTGGAAGCTGGCTCCCCCAGCAGGGAATGACAGGGGGGAGACGCTACTGCTTTACGAGGACTCCTAATTGGACGCCCTGATGGGCCGCGGCTCGCGGGACGCGCACTTCTCCCAAAGCCTTTGGGACAAGGTTGCCATGGGAACTTGGCGGAGTCTCCCTGTCTGTCTTGATTAACGGGCCCCTTGCTCTGACCCCTCCCTGAAGAGATTGCAGGCGCTGATCTCGCTGCGTTTCCGCGAGCGCGCCCACATACGCAACCTCACTTCCCTCTCTGGTTTAATGAGAGTTTCAGAACGTGAAACGACTCAGCTCTCTTCTACCACTTAAATTGAATCAAGGGGAGGGGCTGCTTTATTGCCTAGCACTAAGAGCTCCCCCACACACACACACAAACACACACAGGCACAACACTCACATTATCACAGGCACTCTCACACACATACAGACAGAAGCACGCACACACAGGATCACTTACACGCAAATGAACTCATGCACAGTTCACTTTTAGAAGTCTCTGGTGTGATCAAATTAAATATAAATAACCTGAAGTGCATTTGTTTAGTGTGTGTGAGAGAGAGAGTGTGTGTGTACGGGAAATGGATGTGAGAATAGGCGCGAGTCTTCCCTGCTCTGTCATTGGTCAGCGCCGCTCACTCAAGCTTGGATGCGAGCGGTGAAAGCCCCTTCCCCAACGAATCATGTCATTGCGCCGTGGGAATGTACTGGTAGTAGGGTTTCAGTGAAGCGGCTTGTATGATTGCACTGCGTGAATGAGAAAGGTGTGTAGGGCTTAATGCGAGCCACTAGCCAGAGAACATGATGCCAGGCAGCAGTTTGATGCTAACGGAGCTGAAGTGCTTCTCTGCCACACCAACATGTCCCTCCACTGACAGATGGCAAACATGCATACATATCCCAATTTGCTTGATGTGTCTTCAGTAATTTCACGTGCGTGTGTATATGTGTGTATGTGTGTATGAGCACGCATGCCAATTATTCCAAAAGCAAATGGGGCGTATTTGACACTAGTTGGTCAATAGGAGCTTTTAATGGATCCAGCCCTTCCACTCCGCTCCAGCCTCCAGTGTAATTACCTAGAAGATGGATTAGGTCTACATCAAGGGTCTATGTCACATAAGGCCACACACACACACACACACACACACACACACACTGCGACGTAGTCGTTCAGGCAGCGGCCCATTAACAGGCAATGGAGTGAGTTGTCATGTGAGCGAAAAAATTAATGCATGAACTCATTGCTAATACAATGACTGAACACCATCAGGATAGATAACATGTCAGAGAGAGAAAAAGAGTGACAGGAAGCTGTGTATATGAGTATGGCATTCATTAAGAAATTCGGGAATATATCAACTCCACTCGCCATGTCTATGTTGCTGTGCTTGGAAGAAGAATGCAATGAGGTGGAAGGTCCTGGGATGTTACCGTGGGCAACGCTGAGCAGTTTGACCTTGACGGAGACGCAGGCTGGACCTATGCTATACTCGCACCTCAGCCACGTTGGAAGTTGTGAATGCAGTTTCACAAGTCCCCTCGTTTCCCTACTGGGCTGGTAAATTAGAGAGAGAGAGAGAGAGAGAGAGAGAGATAGACAGAGAGAGGAGGAGGGAGAGAGACGAGAGAGTGAGAGAGAGAGGGAAAGAGATAGAGAGACGTAGAGAGGGAGAACGGGAGAGAGAGGGAAAGAGAGCGAGAAAGAGAGGGAGAGAAAGAGAAGGAGAGGCTGAAACCGAAAGTTGGACAAGAGAGGAAAAGAGAAGTGGAGAAAGAGCGAGGGGTAGAAAGAGAGAGAGAGAGAAAGAGAGAGAGAAAGAGAGAGAAAGAGAGAGACAGCTCCTTGGCGGATGTGTGAGCAGCAGTCAGACAGCTGCAGACCGGCACACAGAAGCCTAATGTGGATATTTAAAGACCGGTAGGAATTACAAAAAAGATACCCGTTCCCCCGGGGGAGTCCGAGAACTAGTTCATGAATGTGGGGGGAAAAAAACAACAACTCAGGAGCTAGCTCCGAATCTTCACCACTCTTGCTGTTGCTGTGGCAACGGCGCGAGAGGGACGGGGGGTGCGAGAGTGGAGCTTAAGACGACGAATAAGAAGGAGGAGGAAGGAGGAAAAAATTGAGGAATTAAACCACAAAAACTTCTCTGTAGTTGAGCGAAGGAGGGGCGAGTGATGGGGGGGAGGGGGTATGAAGAAAAATACATAACTGAGTGAAATATCATCAAATATCATATTTTAGGGCCCGCAGGCGAAAATGACATGCGTGACGACTCGGTAAACTGTGTGTTTATCAAATCCAGCGAGGGACGGAATGTATAATGTAGCGAGTGTGAGGCGTGGTTTACTCAGCACACACTTGAAATGCGTCCTCCGAGTGCGAGAGGAGGAAAGGGAATGATAAATAGATGATTGTGAACGCGTTCCGGCCGGGAAGAAAGCTTGGCTTCTCTGTCTCTCTCTCTCTCTCCCTCTCTCGCCACTCCTCTTCTCCTTCCTTACCCAGATCCCCTCCTCCTGCCAGGTGAGCTGGCTTCCCCACAGCCCCTCCCCGACTCCACTACCCACCCTCATTCTCACCCACCCCCCCCCCCCCCCTTTCCCACCCCCCATCCAGCTGATTTGCACACTTCCTGAACCGGAACACGCACGGCCCTAACGCAGTGACATCCGCCAGCAGTCGGCTGTCACGCTGCTGCGCACACATTATCGTCCGAGTGATGCATCCAGGCAGACAGACAGACAGACAGGCAGACATATATACAGATCGACATACAGACTAGCCGACAGACCAACTAACAGACATACAGAGGCAGGTGGGCGAGTAGCGGTGACTTGATGCGCACGGTTGCGACGCAGTCAGCGAGGCACATCTGCCCGCTGAGTCGCTGTGACACTGTTGTCATACTTGAGGTGCAGCGTACATCGCAAAACAGCCAACTTGTTTTGGGTGTTGACAACAGGCAGGCTATTTCTGTTGCGTTAACCCAAGATGTCATCATGTGCTCTTCTGCTTAACTTCAAACCTTTATACAGTTTGGTATTCGTGCTCAAAATGTAAAATGCAATGCGATCATCAACATAGATATTCAATTGCTAGAGAAATAGTTATTTCAGAGAAAAAATGCCAAATGGTTCCTCCACCTGTGCTGCTGCAGGTGCCAAAATGAGGACATTGGATGCCGACCTGAGGTTCTCACCCAGAGGAACCTGAGGGAAGGAACCCCTGGGGAACCATGTCTGCCTCATGATCCACTGGGCTGGCCTCATTTGTAATTACCTTCTCCAGTGGTCTGGAAGACTGCCACTCGTGGTAGCATGATGTGGATTAACTTGTGGGTCTGGGAGGTCGATTCGAACAAGCGCGTGCCCACACACAGCACACACACAGTACACAGACCAATGAGTTTGTGAAAGTCCCAGTTTGTGATTGACCGAAGGCAGTCAAGGGATTTTCTTTTATTCGATTTTCCTTTAATAGCGTTGTCGGTTGTAATATTGTTAATCAAACCTGGTTGGGGTTCTAATTCCTATCCCCGCAGCAAAGAACAATCTAATTGTGCAAAGCGTTGTTAAGGAAATTAGAAACATAATTTTGGGCCAATAAGCAATGAGGTAGCGAATCTATTAAACGAACCTTTGATGTTATTCCTGCTATTAAAGTGAACTGCTGTTTCTGTCAACTTTTGGAGAAAGCTGCTTTTGAAAAAAAAAACAACGGAGAGGAAGGAAAGGCGTTCACATTAACCCTCAACAAAAAGGCCAGTGCACTTGGGCCAGCTGTGTAATGAGCTGGCTAGCCTTGATGAAGACTGGGTAACTAGAACAGCAAACAATATCTTTTATCATCGTTCTCAGGGGCAGGACTCATCGCACTGAAGTGGGTTGGACCGGCGTGGCGGCGCCAGACTCCAGCCACAGACGACGACCGCATGGCGACCGCAGAGAGAGACAGAGATGGAGAGAGAGAGGAAATAAGAAGAGACAAGGTGAAAACCAGACGGAGAGAGAGATACAGAGAGAGAGAGAGAGAGAGAGAGAGAGAGAGAGAGAGAGAGAGAGAGGGAACTCAAGCCCTTCTCTTCTCCTGCTCTCTGTGCATCGTCCCGTCAGGGTGGACGACTCCTGCTGGTGCTGCTTCTCCGGCACTGACCTGCTTCCTGGCCGCCCTGGCGAACAGCTGCTCTGTGTGTCTGTGTGCCAGCGTGTTCGTCATAGAGTGCGTGTGTGAGCGAGAGTGAGCGTGCGTGCGTGCGAGAGTGAGTGAGCGTGCGTGCCGGCGAAAAAGAGTGCGCGTGTGGGAGCTCGTTGGCTGCTGCCGGCAGTGCATGAGCATGTGCATTTGTAGGAGGAGAGAGACAGAAGAGAGAGGAGAAAAACGGAGACAGACAGAGAGGAGAGAGAAACAGTGAGGAGTGAGACCAAGAAAGAAAGAGAGACAGAGAGAGAGCCACAGAGAGAGACAGCCGCGACAAACAGCAACCCAGCGGCGACTCATTTTCGAGAGAGACCTCGTCTAGCTCCTCCCCCCCCCCACCGTCCCCCCCACCGTCCCTCTCCTAGGGCTGGTGATCAGCACCATTGCTCCAGAGAGCAGGGGGGAAAGAGACAAAAGAAAAGAAGGGCTGAAGTCTGTCATGTCATGAGACGAGAAAGAGACACTGTGTCCAGAGTGACCTCCTCTCCGTCTCAACACGCAGACTCGTCCGTCCAGACCAGCGTGGTAACATGGCGAACGCTCTCAAGTTTGTTTTGAGAAGAAGCGACAACGTTGTCTGAGAGGCCGTGAGGGGAAAAGGATTCCAACACTGTTGATATTCACTCTCACACTAGAGCATGAGTGATTTATGGTTTTTTAATTATGTGTGTGTGTGCATGGAGGGGGGGGGACTCTAGGTTTGGAGCACCAGCAATCCTCAGTGGATCCCTGGCACACAGACCGAGGGGGCAATGGGGAATACATTAACAGACGCGCCATTTCCTGGAGAGAGGTGAGGCTTTGACGCATGGCTTCATTAAAAGCTATAGGTACTTAGGGTGGAGTGTGCCGCCGAGCAAGTCAGCTCACTTGAGACGTGCTATAGTGAGGACGGAGGGACGCCACGGCGAGATGATCGGCACGCGGCGCTCCAACCTCTCCTGCTGCTTCGACTTCCCAACCATCTGGCGAGCGCCACGTTTCGCCAGGTGTTCGCTGGCGCAAACGCCGGTTAATGTCGCGAACGCGGCAGCAAGAGATAATGGCTTGGCGAATTCAACCATACATTATGCATCGCATCCGTATTCAAATGTTAATAAGAGCAGGCTGGTCATTCCATTATTGGGTGGAACGAGACCAAATGAATACAAATGTCAGGGGCTCAACAACTGCTAATAATACGACTCAGGGGCGTAATCCAATTTGATAGGATAATTGACACTTGGCGAGCAAGAGTGCTGGAGAGAAACATGAACACTCACCCAAGGCTCAAGGAGGCCTTGTCCCACCTGACCAGGACTAAACAACATGGTTCTACACTGTTGCAGTGAAGCTCCATTCAGTTGGGTGTGACCATCAATTAATAAGTATTGACCAGTAAACTGACTTCCATGTCAAAGACACCGTGTAGTCACGACAGCCTTTGAAACATACTAAATATTTCAAACGCAGGTTTTTCAAAAATACGCTCATTATTGCCTACTCTGCATCCTGGCGTGCCATTGATTCACTAGCAAATTGCATTCACATGCAACGCAATCACCTGTTTGTTTTTTTGGTCGTTTTTCTTTTTTCCTCATGTCTCTCTCCAGAGTGTGCAGTTATAGCCTACGGTTGGACTTCATTTGTTTTCGAACAATGCAGATGAGTGCTCCAATTCAATGCTCTGAGCCAGTTTAACAGGTGTTCAATCTGGGGGAATTCTCTCTCATTCTCTCTGCAGTGACGTTGACTCTGTCACTGAAGAGTCCTGCTGCGACTCCGGACACGGAAGCAGCAACGCGGGATAATTGTCAGAAATCACCGAGGAGCGGCACAATCTCTCGCGCGGTCTTGATGGAAGAGTGGCAACGCACCGCCGTGAATATTTAAATGATGAATTCTCTTTATTTTCCGTCAATTGGCCTCTATTTTTCTTTCGTGCCCGAGGCGAAATGAGATCGTTTGGATCGGGCGCAGGCACATGGGGTCTTGGCCTGAATCAGAATAACCGATCAAACCGTGTTTGCAATGTGCTAACAGGACCAAGTCCTGGACCAATGCGAGGACTGAAAAAGGAGCTCAGGTATATTGCTAAGTTCACTTTTCCATTTCTTATTCAGACAGTAGCGAAGGACATAAAGCAAGCATGTACTGCAAGTACAAAAGCCACTAAACCTATTGTCAACATTCTGTAAGTTGAATTGAATCTCAGAGTCAATTAACCCACTGTTACCAATGACCAATGAAGGTGCTAATTAGAGTATGTGACCCTGAGCTTAATGACTCAAACTAAATTCTAAGCTGTAAGAAATTCTCAAATGTGAAAAACACACAATGTCTCGATGCTTAAATGTTTTCTTTGAGCGACGCTCATTATCGGGCTTCAAACAGCTTCTTCAGATGCTGACTCTCACAGTGCACCTTATCTGCTTCCTCCAAGACCAGCCATCCTTCATGTCTTACACCACCACAGAAAAAGGACGCCGTTTCTGAACGCAAAACCAAGTAGCCGTGTACGAAGCGAAGCGAGCCGCCCTCAGAACCTCACTCCTCCACAGGGGGAGCCGCAACGCCAAGCCGTTCCAGCAAGGGCGCTGCTAGACAGCCAACAGGAGGGGGGGAGGGGCAGGGGCTGATATGAGGTAAACTCAAGCCTGCGAGTCAACAAAAATCCTTCAAAAGCGCATCTTAATCTGGTTTAGTGAGAATACACGCCGCGCAACTGTGAACTCTTCGGTGCCAGAAAACGCAAAGCCCTCACGCGGTGTCACTCCACGACAAAAGGAGCCTGTCAGCGGGCTGTTGATACCGGCAGCAGATCCGCCAGACAGGAGCTGCAGGGTTACAGGGCGTCTGCCTGCTTGGCGTGAGTCACCAGGCGCCCGCAGTCTGGCGGCAGGAGCTCAAAGTTAACCCGATTCCACCATCGGCTTCCCACTTCAATCCTGACTGTGGGCTAGCAGCTACTGACGGACTTAGACCCGGACTGCATGTGCTTCATCCCGTCACATCGGAGCGCTTTGCTGTTTGAACATCGCGATTTATTTAGATTTATGAGTGGAGGGGGTGGGGTGGTGGGACTGAACTTTTGACTTAGTAGGCTGAGGATGAGGGGGTATGGGAATTTGGGGGGCAGGGGGGGTGCTGGGGGGGAGGGGTTGCCTGGGGCAGCCTTCACCGACCAGGCAGGGAAGATTAGGGTGCTTACATTCACTAGACTAAATCAACATTCCCTTGGGGAAGTCAGCCAGCCAGCCTGGCTGGTCATAAGTGGTGGACTCCCAAAACAGAATACGAAATAAGATTTTCTATTTTAATAAGACTAGAATATTAGCAGAAAGAGAGAGAAAAAACACATAGTATGCAAGTGTAAGTCACTAAACACGGCTTAACATTTTAAATTAAAAAACAAAGACAGCGCATAGCAATTTGTATAATCGCTTTGTAAATGAAACCACCCTAAACTTTATTAGGTTTTGTAGTGAAATGCCTTAAGAAAATGATGTGGGTGTGAGCACTGTAGCGTGTGTGTAAGAGACATAGATCGTCAAAGAGAAAGAGTAATGGCAATAATCCTCACAGCTGGAGATAAACCCATATAGCCTTTTATAACGAATAATCAGAAATGCCAGCGGATCTGTTGAAGGCGAATGCACCAACCCCCCCCCCCCCGCACACACACACACACACACACCTCACCTCAACCACCTTTTACGAAGTGCTCGACGGTGGCGTCAACGAGCAGGATAAATAATTGCTTCCTCTCTCATACTCATGTTATGATACGTGATCATCCTGGAGGCGTGCTTGCTGTCTGGCAGGCTGGCTACATGGTCGTTCCATCAGCTTAAGGGTCATTATCGCGATGCCACTCACACGCATTTTCACAAGCGCTTTCAAAAGGTGCTTTTGCCCCGCGTTTTTTGTGTACCTTGGCTTGTCCCTATCTCCCTCTCTCTCTCTCTCTCTCTCTCCCTCTCTTTGTCTCCCTCTCTTTGTCCCTCACTCTCCCTCTCTCTCCCTCTCTCTCTCGCTCCCTCACCCGCTCTCTCTCCCTCTCTCTTTCTGTGTCACTCTCTCCGTCTCTCTCTCTCTACATATATATATATATATATATATATATATATATATATATATATATATATATATATCTCCTCCCCTCCTTTTGTTGTCAGATGTTGTTGTTTTCGTTTGCCCACCACTGTGTGTAAACGTTGAGGTGGGGGTTGAATTTCAAGCACGCTGTTTTGATCATGCTAGTCAGCGCATCACCCAGCGGCTTGCTGATGTATGGCATCCATGCTTTTTTAACAATCGCCCCCGACTTCCAACTGCTTCGCCAAACGTGCCGATGAATCATCTGTCGCCGTTTACACTCGAGGGGGCCGAGAACAAAGAGGGGCAGGGAGAGAGAGAGACAGAGATAGAAAGACAGAGGAAGACAAAGAGAGAGACAGAGAGAGCAAGAGAGAGACAGAGAGAGAAAAAGAGAGAGAGAGACCGAGAGAGAGAAAGGCAGAGGGAGACAAAGAGAGAGACAGAGAGAGAGAGAGACAGAGAGACAGAAAGAGACAGAGAGAGACTGAAAGACACAGAAAGAGACAGAGACAGAAAGAGACAGAGATAGACATAAAGAGAGAGACAGAGATAGACAGAAAGAGAGAGACAGATAGACAGAAAGAGAGAGAGACAGAAAGAGACAGAGATAGACAGAAAGAGAGAGACAGAGAGACAGAGAGACAGAGAGACAGACAGACAGACAGACAGATAGATAGACAGAGAGAGAGGTTTAGTAGTGAGACGCTGATTGATACTGCAGCACTACGGCTGAAGAGAGAACAGCGAAGAACCAGCCGTCCATAATTCAAATTTCAGTTGAGTCTGTGAATAAATGATTTAAGTGAGTATATCTTTTCAAAATGTATCCTAATGCATTGTTGACGCCTCATAACTCAATCGGATGAAGAAATGACAAACAAGTAACGCTGTGCGCAACTCCAACCGTGCTTTGTAGCGTAAAGCGTTGCTCCCGCAGGACGCACGCATGGAAGTGAGTTGGGTCAAGTGTGTTTTCAGAAGGCGAGGGATCCTCATCGATTCGAATGGGTGGGGAGGACAGGATCGATGGAGACGCCGGCGTTCAGTTGCTTTTCAGAGAGAGGAGGTGCCGGGTTGAAAAATGATCTGGGAGCGCAGCGAGCCTCCGACTCTCTGGAGCTGTGAGGAGCCGCGGTTCTCCTCTCCGTTCTCCTGCTTCTCATCATATCGACTGCAGTGGCCTATGGACTTCACTGCCTGTGTGTGTATGGCATTTCATAAATATATCAATTTTATTTATTTATTTCATTCTGCGCGAGGCACCTGAGGTGGGGATGAAAGTCACCTAGAAGCAGATAAAGAAGTACCCTTCTACACACACAAACAGGTACACGCACAGGTACGCACACACACACACACACACACACACACACACACACACCCTTTCCTCCCGGTCCTGTGGAAGCTCGCCTGTCAGTATTGTCATCCAAGGTGGTAAGGGGGGCGAGACATGATCCCTACAGGGGGACCGTAAACCACTGGCGATGTGGGCCCTCATTAATCTCCCCCCCCCCCCTGCTCCTCAACACGAGTCATGACTCAGCAGACCACGACACCTGTGCGGGCCTGGAGTCTCCTGGTGAGATGAAGAGGTTTTAGGAGTGACTCAGATTACAGCGATAGATGATGAGGAGCGCACGGAAGAGGATTAGTGGTTCCTCCTGTCTTTTATCCAATTACTTTATATATGTCAAAAGAGCCACTGTCCTCACTTGCCCCCGGAACCCATTGGTGGAATAGACCCCAAGGGGAGGGGCTTCCAGCCATCTCTTCCTCCAATGGGTTTGGAGAACGAGACAAGGAGGACTCGAATGAGGGAGGGGCAACTATTTGTTCTCAGCGCATTTTTGAATTGAACATTACTTTATCCAGGATTCGTGAGTTTACGTCGCGATGAGGAAAATGCACTATAACATTAGAAGGCACTTTAATTCACAAAAAACATAATAAAAAATATATTTCCAAAACGAATGACATGAAAGGAAGCAAACATGCACGTCTAAGAGGACATGACTGAGCCGGGGATTTCACTAGAACTCACTGCAGTTCAAATAAGGACGGAAAAAAAAAAACTACAACTTTAAAAGTCTATAACTTTCCGCCTTATTATGCCAAGACTTCAGTTAGGAACAAAGATATAAAAAGGCAAGGAAAACAGATTCCAAACCCTTATGACCTATTTAAAAGTGTTTCATCTTCGTCATCTTTCATCTTCCTCCCTCCCTGCTGGCAGACTCTTACAAAACTCCCAATCGCCGTGGCGTCTAAAATGGCGCCTCTCCACTATCAATTTGCCCGCCTGAGTGTGTGGTTTACTTCTGTCAGCTGCCGTTACTTCCCTCGCTCTGCCCTCTTTTATGTTCCCCTCCGTTGTGTTTTTCCTTGACGAGGTGGAACTCGCGACGCGAGATCTGGCACCTTTTATTGAGAACGCAATCTCAGGATGGGGATGTCTAGACCTCTCGTCTTGAAGAGATAAGGGTTTGCCCTGGGGTGACCTGTCGGTGGGTTGAAACAGTCTCGACTTATTTGCCTGTTTGCGCAGACAATTCCCGCGAGGTTAAAAGATTGTCTTCTTTTGTCGCGCGTACCTTTGCCCTCCCCCGTCGCAATTTGTGTCTGTACACACACACACACACACATTCCTCCCTCTTCCCTATTTTCTAACACTTTCTTCCTTTTCCTTTCGCACTCTGCACCGTTCACACCCCCCTGCTCTGCTTCGCTGTGCTTCGCTCCACCCGTGTGGTTTCAACAGTTCCAGCCTCGCCTTTAGGTCTGGTTATCACCCAGGGCTCATCGACTGAGGCTTGCGGTTGACGCAGGTGGAAAGGTGGTGGTTGTTTATGGCAAAGGTGAGAGAACAGCAGCCCTGTTAGATAGAGACGTCTGAGGTTGAAAAGGCTTCTGTCACTAAGGACATTCCGAGCGGTGGGGGAAGAGCAGGTTCTGCTGTGCGCCTTGTGGATGTGAGGAGCTCTTCAGGGCAGGAGGAGCCACCTCGCGCTCGTTTTACAGCGACGGATTGTTGCGTTCAGCGCCAGAGCCAATGTACGGTGAAGAAGGCAAGAAAGCCACTTTGCGTCCCCATATGGGTTTCAGCACTGTTGTGGCTGTGATTTAGGGGGATTACGCAGCAGTGATACAGTGCATTTAAGTCTAGAGCCCGTGTAATACAAAGGATCCATCAAATAACGCTAGAAGTCACCGGAAACTATGCACTGAGGTGCTTAGCGACACTCAAGTCCAGTAGGAGCTCTTACAAGGCCTCTGAAGAGCTCAGGCTCTCGCTTGTTTTAAACAGCTTCATCTCTCTTTGTGAATCTTAAAGGACACCAGTCACGCTAGAGGCAACGCCATCCAACGAGGACGTTGTCCTCGATGGCTGTAGCCAAAAGAGGCTCTGGAGAGGAAAGCCACTTGACGTGTGTCCTCACCCCCCCCCCCCCCCCCCCCCCCCCCCCCCCCATGACATCCTCTCTGAGACACCAGACTACCAGGGCCTGGAAAGACACCGTCTCCCCGTGGAACGCGCTCTCGGCTGGGGAGCGAAGCCGTGGCTGTCGAGGGAGAAGGACCCTTGACTGGTAGCTGCGCGAGTGAACACTACAAGCCGCCAAGCGTGATAAGGAGGAGACGGAGCCTTCCGCGAGAATTTTGACAGGAGACAAATGACTAGCGGCTGACTTATCTGAGCTGATACAAGTATCCGGATGGGACTCCATGTTGTCCTTTAGGTGGATGTAGTTATTCTGGTCCCAGCATCAGACTACAATCCTATTTTAGTTGAGCCAAAGAAATCTGAGAGAGAAATAGAGCGAGTCAGAGAGAGAGCGAGAATGCAACGGTCTTTCCTAACAACTTGGGTAAACTCTATTAAAAGTTAATGAGCATTGACTAGATTTTAATTTCCATTTCTAAATCCGCAGACAAGGGACATTCTGAGGCAGTGAGCTGCAATTCAAACTGACTCAGAGACAACAGGCCCTGGATACAGATTTCATAACTTTTGTCCTTGTGATTGCTTCAAAAATTGCCACATCTGATTGTCAATCCGGTGAGTGACGGAGTCCTTGCGACCTTCAAAACAAACCCAAACTCAACAGCAGCAAGTCTGAAATGTTGCTTTCACACCTCACCTGGCTGTCCAGGGATGAGACCAAACCTCCTATGCTAGCTTGTTGACAGTGCTGGATATGTGTCTGAACCATTTCTCTTCTGCTGACGGAGACTACATATGGCATATTACTGATGGGCTGCAACAATACCAGCAGCGCACAGCTGTAAGGAGCAGCCGTAGCCCTCACTGTAGTCACCTGCCTTGCCCGCTTGACGTGCTCCACATGCTACGCTGTCACCGTGCCATCTCGTGTGATACCCTCTGCGGTATGTGTGTGTGTGGGAAGAAGGCGGAGAGGGTGGGGCGGGTGGGGGGTGCTGGCCTCGAGCAGTCTTCTCAAGAGACCAGACCCCCTGTGTCTCTATCATGGCTGGAGAGAGAGAGGGAAGGGTAGGCGAGAGAGAGAGGTAGGACGGAAAGGAAGAGAGAGGCAGGGGCGAGAGAGCCAGAGAGAGAAAGAAAGAAAAAAAGGACGAAGATGAGAGAGAACAAATCTCTAGAGGGGGAGAGTTGGGGGTGGAGGGGGAGAGGGGAAGAAAAAGGTAGAGAATATCGAGGGTGTGAGGGAAGGGGTGTGTGTTTGTGTGTGTGTGTTTACGTGTGTGTGTGTGTGTGTGCGTGAGTGTGTGAGTGTGAGTGTGTGTGTGCGCAGGGGGGTGCTGAACCAGGTTTGAAACTACAAGAAATCCATGGGGGATAGCCACAGGGGATGGCTTTACCTGGACTTGACACATGCACCATGACTCCTCACCACTTCTCTAAACCCTCGCCCCTCCTTTTTCCCTACCTGCTCCTCCTCACTCCCATGTGCTGGGCCTACCCATGTGAGGAACCTAGTATCCCATTATCTGGTTCACCAGCCTGCCGCTCAGTTGATCCAAAAGGCATTATGTGCTTCTATGCAGGGTTATAGCACTGTGGAAGTGGGATTTGAGGCACCAATTAAAGCTAAATTCATGTCAAAATCTCAATAAAATAATCAGATACATTCAAACGCGTATACAATACCGTATGTAACAGAGTTAAAGACTGAATTTTGTGAGGTAGACAGTCGTTTTTTATACCCAGTTTCAAACTGAAATTACTTGCCCTTACTTCCATGTGTGATTTGATTGGGATAACTCAAATAGTGTTCCACAAGACTGTTGCACTCAACCCTATTTTAACAGGCCCAAGACTCAGTTACTGCCCACAATAAAGATCCTCTTGATTCTCCAAGTCTCTTCTCTTGATGAAACGCTGTAATTAACTACGCAAAACTGTGCATGCGATTAGAGCTTTGTTTAACAAGCCGTTTAAACATCGGAAAATAATGGTGCAGATTTTTATGGCTAGATTTACGGGCGGCAATCAGTGCATGGGGCCTCTTGCCAAATCTTGTTCGGTGTGACTGGCATGTGACTGAGTGGGAATATTTATATATATATCCATATATTTGTTTTATTATACTAGTGTAATTAAATGCCTGCTTAGACTCCAGGGTGATTAAAGCTCCTGCTGAGTAATTGTTCTAGCTACTGATTTTATGGCTAAAACAAAAAGTTGATTCAAAAAAAGCGATTGTTAAACCCTTCATTGTTTTCAGTGCAGAGTCTGCACACTTGGAGTCTCTGTTGAAAGGAGCAGTTGATTTGGTGCCATTGCGCTTCATTTTGAAGTGCCCTTTGAAGATGGGCTGTAGATACACAACTGATTATCTAATAATTAAATAATACATTAACCAGTTCTACAGTAATTAACTGGCAGCCAAGTCGCTGGCTAGTTTTTAGACGTTATGATGTCTGAACACTGCCGGCTTCCGTCGTAGCGTTGGACAGCGAGTTTGAACAGGTCGAATGGGGAAAAATAAACCTTAAGATGATAACACGGCCCCAGATAACCGATAACTTCCTTGAATGATGAATCTGATGTGGTGCCAGTCCAGTCTCACCAGCAGATGAGCCTTAGGATGACCATCCTGCCCTGCTGCCTGCGCAGACGTGTGTTCCTTTCTCGCTGTCTGTCAGATGTTCTGCTGAGCACCAGCTTGAGCCGTCTCATCTCTTCATCCACCTTCTGGCTCCTCGGAGAGTCACCCTCCTCACGCACGCGCGCTGACTCATCCACGCGCACACGTGCTCCGCAAAAAATCCTCTCTTAATCAGAAAATAGAACAATGGCATTTACTGAGGGACCTTAGTTTGGCATCTTCCACGCGCTTCATTGCGGTGGCTTGCCAGAGATGTAGCGAGACGCCGCATGAATGAAAGATTCGCCAAAAGGTGAGCTTAGCCAGCCTAATCAACAACTATTTGAAAGAAGACGAAAGAGAAAAAATGAAAGGGATGAAGAAATGATTGGCAACAGCAATGAAAAGGTCACAGTGAAATCCAGTCCTTTTCTCTCTCTGGATCCAAGCCACCAGGGTCTAGCATGACGAGCGCCTGGAATATCACAGCGGAGGAAAAAAAAATGAATATGGCTGATTTAACAGCTGTCCCTTTGGTGAATCCCAACTGTCTTCTGCTATGACCTTCCTCCGTAACCTGGAAGTAATTCCGACCCTGAGCTGTCGATTCCCCTACGTCGGAGTGCCATTATAAAGTCATGGTTCCAGTGCGGAGGCCTCAGCGAGGCAGCCTCACCTTGATGGTCCTTGAAGTCCCCTGAGCTTTAGCAGCTGCCAGGCTCATCCAGCAAGACTCAGTCCCATCAGGACCTGAGATGGAGCTCTGGGCAGCTTCAAAGGGGGGCTTCAAAAAAACCATGGTGGCGCTGCTGGAGCTGAGATAGCGAATGAGGTGTCTCGATCCAGGACTTTACGCTTTTTGTGAAAACTATATATATATATATATATAATTTTTAAATAGATGTTTCCAATTCCGCGATGGTGGCAGCATGTGTGTCTGAAAGGCGAAGAAGGGTGGATGGATTGGGAGAGGACTATTATGTAACTGATAAAGATGTGCTGGTTCACTACTCCTATGTTGTATTTATCATGGAGTACCCCCACTCCCCCCCTGTCACCGCCCCCCCGTCACCCATCCCCGACTGTCACTTGATCAGAGGCTGCCACTCATGCTTTGAAGGGCAGTCTGACGAACAAGACCTTGAGTTCCCCCTCTTCCTTTAGCCTCCCCAGGGTTTAAACCCCATCCCTCACGCTTCGTTGTGCCTCCATATATATCTTTTATTTTATTTTATCAAGACTCACTCGGCTGAATCTGTCTTAGTCCAGTTTCCCCCAGACCTGTGGGGCACGCTAATTCCCCAAGCTCTGCCTGACTTTGATTTAGCCGATAGCTTCTTCACAAACAGGCCCAGAAATACACCTGCACTCCAGACAGGGGAAGGCACGGCTGAAAGCGACTGATGGCTGTCAGATGGGAGTTGAAGGACTTTTCAGGTCAAGCCATTCGTCCTTCATATGAGAGCTCTGTAGAATCAGAATGATCTAGAATATTTCAAATATAAGGGATTATTTCAGCGATTATTTGATGACGGTAGTTCCTTCATACATAAAAAATGTACTTGGAAATGATCCAGTTAAATAGGGAGGATATAAAACTGGAATATTGTGTACAGGTAAGATTAGCCTGATTTGGCGTAACGACAACACATCATTTAGTCAATTCCTTGTTTGTGCAAACGTACTTGGCGAATAAATCAGATTCTGATTCTGAAAAGGCACAAAAGATGTCTGCTTGTCTATGATGTGCATGCAGCACGTGGAGGGGGAGGGGGTATCATGATTAAAGACTTAAGTGGGTGGGAGCAAATGATTTACACGTTTGTCACCGTGAGCAATGCTTGGCAGGCCGCGCTCTGCCTGAGGACTCGCCTCGGCGCCAAGCGAAAGCGACGGGGGAGGCGAGGGAGGCTGTGGAGGGTAGGGGGGGTCGCGGTGGGGGGTAGGACAAAGCCGTCCAGATTGGGTGGTGTTTGGGAGGGGGTGGGGGGGAGATGGGGGGAGGGAGGGCTCTGCACGTGACCAGGTGGGTCTCCAGCCTCCCTCTGATCCTGCAATGTGTCGATGAGCCGACCAAGTCCTCCGGGCACTCTGGCAAACACCTGTTAGGGGCCCACTGGCAGGCTGGTAGCTTTGAGCCTTCCAAACAGCCCTGGTCCCTGCCTCCTTCACAGTGAGGCGCTCGCAGACTCTGAGGAGATTCTGCAGGCAGATACTCTGATTAGACATGCCTGTTTGTTACAGCAATCTCCAGAGAAAAAACAATTACGTTTAAATCACTATTAATTGCCATTTGCAAAAAGGACAATTAAGCCTTTATCCCCAATGCGTAATTCCGCAGATTACCGTTTATACATACAGTGAACACGGTGTACAAAATACCTCCCAAGACGTTGAAATATTTATGTAGCCACTATATATGGTAATTAAGTGTGGCCTCCGTATGGCTGAGGTGGATAATCCTCCGAAAGGATAAACCGTACACAATTTGTGAGGACGTGCAAAGAAATAAAGAGGTGTGTTTGAGTAATGAGATGTACTATAGGGGGATTCCGTGAGGGGAGAAACAGTCAAACCTGACAAGATTTCTGTGTCCCTCACATGCTGCATGTTCATCATCAGCCTGGAGTCAGCGCGAGTTGCCTTGGCTCAATGTTAATGGGGAAAGTAAGTTAGATAATGAACAAAACAAAAAACTGGGGCGAGAAAGACGTGTTTTGGCTCGTCAGACATGTGCGATGGGGGATGGTAGAGGCAGGTGTCTGGAGTGAAGGGGGTGCGGGGGAGGGGCCAGTGACAGACGATGAAACCGTTGTCCAGCTGTGGCAGTCAGGGGCCAGAGGGTTTGGAAGGGCCCATCTCCTTCATGTTCTGTTACAGGCATGCTATGAACAGCTGAGCTAAATATTACACCCACCACGTCAGGCCTTTCCCTGTCCCCGCGACCGATCCGAACCGATTCCGTAGCTTCTAATTAGATATCAACTGCGCATGGATCACATATCCAAAGCCGGGCTTCCACTTTCCCATTGCGCCAACTGGCATCAAAGCGAGATCGGACAGGTGTGACTGACAAACGCCATGGAACTGTCAGGTTGAAAGTGTCTGCGCGCTCGCGTGCGTGTCAGCTCTCGAATGTGTGTCCGCCGTGACTTGTTTGTTTGCCGCGCGGCGCGTTCATGAAGAAACACGGCCAGGTGACAGGCAGTCCTGTGGGATGGGGGCTTTAGCATCTGTTAGCGCTCCAACTCCAAACATTCTCATTAACCAACGATGATCGAGCGTGTTTCTGCGGTATGTATTTGCATGCAGTTCACAGGCAAGAGCTAACAGAAATGATGTACTTCCTATGGAAAATGAGAATGACGTACAGGCTAACATGACTGGAGAGTGTTTCTTTCCAGCCACGTCTCTCTGTTGTGAATATCAATCAGCATGTTCAAGTTATAGGTATGAATTATGCTGTGTATATCTGTGTCCAATCCCATCATCGAAATGCAACTCACACACAACCTAACCTGACGTCAACACTACCATTTCATGTTCGGCGGGCACATCGGTAAGTGGTGCTCTGCCATCGTTACTGTTAACTAACCTCCCCCAGACATCTCTAATGTAACTGTCTGTCTGCTTCATGTATTCTCAATGACCGCTGAGTGTTCGGTCCATAGCATGGATCTTGCCGCTGTTTTCTTATTCATAACACGCAAAACAGTTTTTTTCAGTTTCCTCTGTGGTCCTGTCTCGAGGGGCGGGGCATGAGCGATGAGATATCACCCAAATCTGCAACCAGGCGCTGGTGGCAAAAGGCACCTTTGACCTCAACAACGGATTCCTGATTAGGAGAGCTTGTCTCTCAAGGTGCTGGGCCGTTAACGGCGGCAGAGTTCAGATCCGCGGCTCACGGCGGCCCTCAGTGAACATGCGTTTGCGTGTGCGTGCATGTTTGTGTGTTCTCTATCGTTTGCCAGCATTCCCCATAGGATCAGGGCACTTTATCAGGGTATAACACAATGTGAGGCTGTAAGTCAACAGAATGGAAATAGGTCGAAAAAGCCATTTGCCCAGTTCCCCACAGGATTCAGCCTAATGTTGATCCTCCATCCATCGCAAGGTGAAGATGCAAGAGATCATGTTCAAGGATTGAGACGCTCACCCCTGTTTGGAAGGGCTTGGCTGCATTGGTTACATCTGCTATGCCCTTCATACGGTGGAAAAGAATCAATATCTTTTGAGGAGAGCCATATTTCATTTTCTACGTATGGCATCACCTTTGTTGTGTAAGATGCGTGCCAAAAGGACTGATCTAAATCCAGTTTCAAAGTCTTTCGGAGTTTGGCTTGAACATTTTTTTTCACTTGGCTTTGCTTAGCCAACTCTGTGAAACGAGAATGTTACTTGAAAAGAAAAGAAAAGAGCAACTTAGTCACTGCTGTCTAACTCTGGTGTTTGTGCGACGTGCACACGGTTTTACACTCATTTAACATCCAAGGACGTATGGAAAATTATGACCTTACAAAACACCCAGCACCGTTAAATAGATGGTGCTCCCTAGGGTATAAGGTGCTATGTTATACAAGATGTTTCTGTTTCCTAGGCAATAGCCAGATCTTTTGAATGCTAGTATTTGTTGTCGCTCAGGAAAATGCACAGCTCTACGTCAGGGCAGAGCTACACAGGACATTCTACATCTGACACACGTCCACAATGAGCGAGTACAAGGGGAAGAAAATGTTTGGGTCATGTCGCCGCAAGCCTGTCAAATTAGGCCCAGACCTGTGGGAGTCGGGCCCAGTGCTATATCTGTGAATCAGATGTCTCCCAACCCCCCTTCCACCCAGACTCCTCCCTCCTCCGGAAAAAAAACACCCACCCGCAAAAAAAGGGAGGACCGTTAGAACGGAAAAAAGCCAGGAAAAAAAGCCATTTAAAAAAGCCTAAAGCAGGTTCTCGACTCACGGCGGCTCTTGAGCAGAAGCCTCGTTTAGCCTGGAGTTCATCTCGTCAGCAGCAGCCCTCTCCTTTGGTGAAGATCTGCGGGGCACTTCAAGCAAGGCAGTATTAAGTGGGATCAGGTCATCACTGTGGATGTGATTGCAGCCGAGTTCTGACCTGAATAAAGAATGGCTACTCCCCCCCCCTCTCCCCCCTCCTCACACACATACTCTGGGGGGGGGAACGCAGAGCGATGACGTCAACGACTGGGTTGCGCAACCCTGCATTGATGGAGGGGGGCATAATGGTAAATAAATTGCTAGATATCACAGGGAGACTTACTCTTTAGAAATCCAGACTGAGATAAAGGAGGGGACAAAGGAAAACAGCAATGCCGTTTCACGCTCCACCTCAGTTGCCGCGTCGTCTGGAAATCATGTTGGTGAGACGCAGTATGCCAACCGAGCGAGGGGGTTTGAAGAGTGAACGCTTTTAAGCAGTGTCCTCTTTATGTGATCAGGGCTCTGGAGAGAGGGATCAGACAGCCTGGGTAGAAGGTGGGCGGGTGACCAGTCTGCCATCTTTGTGCCTGCTGTTGATTGGCTCTAACTGTTAACCCCACCACCCATGTGACTGCTGCACAGTCATCTTCTCCTCGACTGCCCTGTGAATGTTCACGTCAACTGCATTACAAATATCTGAAAGTCTGACATCCTACAAATTTGGTGTTCTAAATGGGGAAAGATTCCCGGTTTCAAACCCCCCAAAATAGTTCTACCGTCCACACTTTAAATCTGACTCAACACAGACATAAAAGGCTGAATGACTCGTCTGAATGGCACATCTTTGAGTGGAAGGTTAGCCTCATCTGGCAATCCTGAATTACTCTTGGCAAAAGTCCACAAACTGACTTGTCACGGCATTCTGGAAATAAGTGGGTGGATTTAGAACCGACCCATATTATTAAATATGAATTTTGATGAAGTCTCAGTAAAGGAAAGTGAATATAATACAGTGGTTTGTTAGACATCCGGGTGAGTTTCACATGAAATTTTTAAAATTGCTTGGTAACAAATGACAGCACAAATATCTCCACAGCAAACTACAGATGTTTCTAACCTCCAGCTACAGTTCCATAAAGAAGATACGGTGATAGATTATGCATTAAAACGTGCAGCATGTCAAAACGTTAGCCCTAAATTAGCAAAAGAAAACCTAAGACAACATTGTAGGCAATACATGAGGAAGGAAGGTCCATTGGAAGAGCCAATAAGGAAGCGGCTACCTTTGAGCCCGAAGTCCCCGACACATCTAAAAATGTCACCCTCCGACATCAAGATAAATACCTGCACGAACAAGCATCAAGTCTATGAGCCACAGTGGCAGCCAGGAGAGAACAGGAGATACACAGGGCCACTTAACATAAAGGACAAATGGCATCTTAAGAGCTGACATTCATCAGGCCAAAGCCTGTCAGACGGTATCAGGGCAGGCAGAAGCCTCGGACGCAGGGAGCTTGCAGGGGGGGGGGGGCCAAAGCAATGCTCCAACCTCCTCTCAGAGAGGCTCCTGGACAAGGTTCTAGGAAAAGGCTCCTGTGGCCTCTTTTCACGGGTATTTATGTGGCCACTTGAGCGGTTCCATTATGCAGCGGTTGGATTCCTGTGTGGATAGTCATCCTGTCCTCTGTCATAATACGCCGGGAACACTGGCCTCCAACCTTCGTGGTTCCTGAACTGGATACATGACATCAAATGGTGTGAGTATGTGTGTGTGTGTGTTGGGAAGTGTCAGCGAGGGTGTATGTGCTTCCGTATGTGTGCGTGCACGCAGAGACTTGCGACCCAACTTGGCATCTCCCACAGCTCTCTGATAGATAGACGGCAGCGATGTGACGGGACCACTAAAACATCAGTGTGTCTGCTTTTAGATCAGCTGCGGAGCCTGTATCCCAGGCTTCTGCGAGCTCATTTGCATAATTGGAGATTGTTGCCTGGCGCTTGTTATTCAGTGACGCGCCATCGTGGCCAGGCAGATGGCCATATGTACTGAACTGACTGTTCCAATTTCTAACGGGCGAGGGAGGCGCCGCTGCTCCAGCGCTGGGGCGAGTACTAAACAAGAGTGGACTGTGACTCTGAGAGGCCAACGTGTCCGCTTTCCACCTCCGCGTGTCTGTCTCTCCCCCCGTCTGTCTGACTCTCCGTCTATCCCTCCCTCCCTCCGTCTATCTGTCTCTCCGTCTCTCCGCCTCTCTCCCCCTCCCACCCCTGCCCCTCAGGTGTTGCTCCATGCTGAATTGCAATTTACAAAGAGGATGCACGCCTTCAATAAAACCCGAAAAGAACACTGCTTCCAGAGAATCACGATACCAAGAAAAACAACTACCTGGAATAGGAAGGTCTTTTTTTGTTGCTATGCGCAGACAAATTGGAGACTTGGCGTTGGAGGTTGTACGGCCCGGTAGCCCGTAAACAAGGCGAGCACGCTGGCAGCAGCGCCTGAGTGAAATGAGATGGACCTGAGTTGACGGACGGGCACGGCTGTTTCACCTGCTGTCTGTCTGAAAGAGCGAGAAGGAGCGCGCTCACCTCCACCATGCATGGAGCGAGCGCTGCTTATTAAGGCAGGAGAGAAAAATGTGTGTGTGTGGGAGGGGGGCAGACGTAGAGGGAGGGAGGGAGGGAGACGGACAGACAGAGAGAAAAGGAGGCAGACAGAAAGAGAGAGAGGGAGACAGAGAGAGGGAAAGAAAGAGAGAGGAAGACAGAGAGAGAGAGGGAGACGGACAGTCAGACATACAGAGAGAGAGAGAGAGGGAGAGAGAGAGACAGACAGAAAGAGAGGGAGACAGACAGAAAGAGAGAGGGAGGGAGACAGACAGAGAGAGAGGTATTGCGCTGTCTAGTCTGCTGTTTGATGAGGGACAGTGTGCCTGCTCGAGCTGTATAAATAGGAATATGTGTCACGCCACAGAAGTTATGAATCCAGAGCGTCGACAGTACGTGACAGTAGGGCTACTACTAAACCACACCGCTCTTTTTCTTAGATCATGACATGAAGCTTTTATATTGTGGTTTATTATTCACACGGATCAGCCGTTGCCTTCTCTGAAACACGTAACGACAAAAAGCTTCTGGAATATTCTCATATAATTACGTCTATCAGCCCCTTAAAAGTTATGTCTTTGGTCACTGGGGTTCCTGGGAAGAAATTCTATCGTTCAACTAAAGCTGTTGGACTATATTCTTTTCGTGACGATGGTGTAGACCTTACTGCAGATTGTTGAATGCTGGTGTACGCTTCACTCGTCTTCAAAGTGCAAAAACCAAGTGAATCAAGTTGAAACAGGAGCCTCCTCCCTCTCTAAGGGAGGGGGCACTAGTGATTTGCCCCCCATTTCAGATGGGAAGTAGCACAAATGTTGTGATATTTACGGTGAAAGGGCTGATGTACCCCAGTGTACAAATGTAAGGCACTGAAACTCACCGGATTAACTTAGAGGCAAATGCCAGCTTGCACAATAATTCCATTATTGCACCGTCATGCTTGTAATGTCAGTGTTGAAAAGCCCAGAATGGGAGCTGGGACTGTAAAGGCGTTTAGCCACGCCACCTTTCGAAAGGTGTTTCAACCCACGTTGTGATAGGTCATCGTCCATTTAGTGTGTGCTGACCAAAGACTAATGTCCCTTGCTTGTTTTACACAGGAGGTTTCGATTATGTGTTGCCCTTTTGGGCGTCCGGCTAGCGAGAGGGCGTAAAGGAGGAGAGAGGGAGTGAGGGGCCAGAGAGACCCATGGCTGACCTGCCGGAGTGTAATGATATGAGCACCGATGGAGATGTTATCGTTTCTCCAATTAATTTTCCCCAGGCATGTGTCACAGGTAGCTTTGAGTGCATGGTGGATATGAGGTCATATTGATTCCGCGCCATGTGTGTTTTTTTAATTGCAACGATGAATCATCACATTATCAAACAACATTGATCATGTATTTATCAATAAATCATTGATCACTTATTGTTTTTTGTCAATAAGACAAGATTAATTAAAAAAAAAAGTTAGCTCTTGGTAATGTGCTGGCTATATCCCTGCATATTATGTTGCCCAACAAGGTCCCTTCTGGAAGAGCATTCATATTCTCTTGTGGTACATGTGTGATATACAGCCTCATCCTCTTCCAATACAAGACACAAAGGCTTTGGAAAAGTACTTTTCAGAAGGCACACACACACAGGCTGTATATAAAAATGTTTACACCTAGGTTTTGGGGTAAACTGGGAATTTCATGGGGAGGTAGTCTTGAAACAGGAGTTTATGGACCAATCAATCAATGAACCTGACCTAATAGTTGTAGGGCAGCTTGTTACCAGCTATGCTTCACGTTTAGCTCCTCTCAACACCAGGGATGTATCGATCTCTCCAGAGGTACAGCACACAGAGCAAAAGGAGAGCAGAAAATGGGGGATTCACTAGTAGTTAAGCTAGCGGGGATTTGAAGTAAGCTGACTGTTAAAGATGCCCAAAAAGGATTCGAGCTCAGCTATTGACTTGTGCAGTTGTAGTCTGATTTTGGTCGCATGGTAGTCCTCTGTGAAGAACGGATACTACAACCCTAAACCGTGTATCACTTTCGAGTCTGGCGCTTCTCTTTTAAAATGGGTGTATTCATACTGCAGGCTCTTAAGCTCAGTTCTAGTAGAACGTCAGTTTCACATTTTGGAGTGGGCGGCTGCTTTCCAGACAATTACGTTCCAGGAATCTGACCCTTCCTCCCTGGCTTAGTTTGTGAAACCACTGCCAATCAAACTCGATATGGAGGAAACTGCAGAAGTTGAAACAGGAATGGGAAACATTGTTTTTTTAATATATATATATATATATATATATATTTGAATTTATTTCATTACATGACCATGCTTGTCAGACTGACATAGCTTGTTAGACTGAAATCTAACTTTAGTATCTTGTTAAATGAGCGTCTGATAGACCATCCACATATTGATACATATATGATTGTCAAAATAAATGGCACAGACGTTTCTCAGTGAATTTGAATAAATTCAGTAACTAGGGTGATAAATAGTAGATAGGACCTTGCACATTTAGCATGCCTTCCCACCAGGCAAAACAACTATCCACTTGTCTCACACCTCTGGAAACCTGAGTATGACTTCAAATGGAATTTAGCCTTGCGTCGAAGTGTCACAGTCAGATTGATAACCAGTAAACACTGAGCCCTTATGCGTATCTTCGCTCGGAGGAGGCTATTACGCCTCAGACAGCCATTTTGGCGGATCAGCATTTTAGCTTTTTTTTGTGCAGATATTGGACTGTGAGAGGTGGTTAGGAATTCTACATGGCAGCATTGTGCAACGTCTGCACATTTGCATACTGTAACCACGGTGCTCTTCTGGTTTTGGTGGGTCTGTACAGAAAGCTACAATTGTCTTACTGTCGAGGGCAAATTGACTTTTTTTTACATTTATTTATTTGGGGGGGATCGAAAATGCTGCGTGTTGCAGTCCTCCCCTCAGAGCCGTGTGCTAATTGTGTGTCCTGATATTGGATTCAGTTTAGCAGAGATTGGGGTTTTGATGGCTTCGAAGCTGAACAATGGAGAAATAGAGGAGTCAGCACAAGAGAGAGCTCACACCTGGCTTAGAGCGCAGGAGGGAGGGATTAGAGTTGCAAAGACACAGGGGCTTTGCGATAATGATGATGATGGTTATGACTGTCATTGCCTTTGTCATATTTACAGTCACTCTTGCTATCGAAAGCCATCAGGAATCTGTTTTACTTTTCGGAAGCCTAGCGAGGACAGTAGAATAAACAGCATCAATGTCAGTCCCAACCGTGCATCTTCAAAAGGACTTTCAAGTCAAATGGCCAGATGAGGTCAATTAGTCCCTGACTGTGACAGGTGTGTGTGTATTTGTGTGTTTGCATTTGTGTGTGGTAGTGTTTGTCTGTCTGGGGGAGGGGGGAGAGGGGGGGGCTGGCTTCAATAAACAATTGCTGCTGAAATTCAGTGCAAACTGGAGGACTTTTTGGGATTTTCATGTCAAGTTGCTTTTGATCTTAGTTTACAAAGAAAAACGTTTTTAAACCCCTGCTTGAAAAGCTTGATCATTAATATTGTATGTTCAATACTTTTGTGAAATGAGAGCTGAGTCTCAATGGCTTTTTGTATGTTTTTATTATATAACGAATATTACGGATCAACAAATGCTCTTTTGAAAGTGCATTCAGAGGTAACGTCTACCGAGTTCTCCTTATTTCTACTTTGGAACCATAGCTAAATAATTTGTTTTTTAAACTGCAAGCTCCAAAAACTAACATTTGATTACCAGTACCACTCCCTCTAGGGTGGATACTTTTAAGTAACTAAATTCTTTATAGCAAAGACCGTTCGAAACGAAGTACAGTTTGGTGACCTTCACGAAAAACGTAAACAACTCCAAGAGCATAATCTGTAAGGTCATCGTTTCACCCAAGACGACTTCGCTTGAATACTCACACATACTGTGTTTCAGTTTACAAACGATCCGTTCCTAAGAACCTCAATTAACTGAAAAATATATGCATCATAGAGACAGGATTTTAACATTTCAATCAGGCCTATAAACGATGGGGAGGACCAGAATGGTGAAATGACAAGGGAGGGGAAAGGCTGTTTGATGTGTTGGGGACTATGACATTCAGATTGGAGTCTGTATGAGATAGCGCCACAGAAAAGGCCCACTTTGGCCTTGCCCGTACTGCAATCCATCACTTTTGATATCGGCGTCCAGACACGGAGATTAATCCTCGGGACAGGAATACCTGAGGAATCTGAGTTCAACAGAAAACGTCTTACCTCTACGTCAGGCTAGATTATGGGCTTCTGAGAGGTCTCAGGAACAGTGGAATGATTCAATTATTCAACTGTCAAGCAAGTCAAATGCGTCCTTGTGTAACAATATGGCTTGCAAAGTATTTATATGAGTATAGAGAATGAGATGTCAAAATGCATTGGTCATATTCTAAATTGTATTCCTGCAGGTGGTTGGTCTGAACAGTGAGGGAGGTTAGGGACGAGGGGAATTTGACGGTTGGTGTTACGGGCAAACTGTCGTTTTCACTGACATCATCCGACACCTCAATATTGTGTGACGCACGCTACTAAAACTCAATTTCAGAACTATTTCCTTCAGAATAAGTGTGAAACACCCTAAATCCTCAATAGGAGCAAGTACTGCATCCATGGAGACTGCTGACACGAGCCTAATAACTGCATGACTGTATCCGGAATGTAAAGCTCCTCAACTTCACAGACCGCAGCGAAACCCGGTCGATCCAATTCTTTATTTGAATAAAGTTAAGAGGAGAGGAGTTAAGGGTGGCCCTGACTGCAGCTCCAGACAGATGGCCATAGGACGTGACCTCGCCAGCTAACCAATAACAGGGGGGGGGGGGGGGGGGGCTCCGGCTGCGGTCAGTATCGGCAGGCTTCTGGCAAAGTCTCGCAGGGTGTAGAGATGTATGGTTACCTGCGAGACAGGCCAACAATACAGAAATAAACTGGCAAACACTGCCAAAGCAGACCGCTATAGGATTCCATCCACAGGTTATGTCGGAGAGAGAGGGTTGCCAGATTGCTAGGGGACGTCCCAGAGTACCGTTTACAGACACCCCCTAGCGCTATTAATTGAATGGGACGCGGCAGGCTTGCAAAACGGTGTACCTCAAGGCAAGTCCAACTTGGCAGATTGATCTGGGCTTGGCAACACTGTTTTACGGTATAGCCTTTGGGGAGGAAGCCCGGCTCTAGATAACATGTGCTGGAGCGTGAGGCGAGCTAGACCTCTACTCCCTCATTGGGGGAGATTTATGTTCTGAGTCAGTCAAGTGGGGAAAGAGAGGTGACCTTCATGTTCCCAGGCTTCTACTGTACCGACAGTTATCTGCCATTTTATCAGCACAGTAAACCATCTTTAAGTCTTCTGTTGTTCTGAGTGCTGTATTTTACAAAAATAAAAAAAAAAAATCATACACCGAGTCACATCCCCCCCCCCACACCCATCGCCAGGCTTTGGTGGAAAATGAACCCTTTCTATTTTTTCCCTGAGCAGAACCATGATAAATCATTCAACTTGTGATTGACCTCTTTAGGGGGTAGGTACTCTAAAGGGATCCCGACCTGTCAGACTTGATTTGTTTCAAGTGTCATCGGGTCTGCAAAGTCGCCCTGACTTCAGCCCTCTGTGATGAGGGAAGTTAGTAAAAGCTGGAAAGAGAGAGGGAGAGAGAAAAGCTGAGATTTACTGCCAGAGATTGAATCTAGCGGTTCACCATAAACTCAATTTATCATCCTTGTATTACCCTACCCTCTCCAAAAGTGTGGGCAAAAAGCAAGCCACTGCTTCGCGATTAATGACCAATCTTGGAGGCAAGTGCAACCAAAGGCAGAAAAATATGTGGTTTTTCCCTCCCTTTCCCCCACCTGCAGAACATCACTTCAAACATTTTAGGGGTGATGTATGACTTGCTAATGTTTTACTGCAACTAAATCATTTCGCCTGCAAAGGTTACAAAACTGTCCTGTTCTAATTACGCCATCTGAAAGTTAGTGTTGGGTGAAAAGGGACTGGAGAACATTTATCTTCTGACCATGTGGGTGAGATTCTATTAAATTAGAAGTGAGGCGTCTACGTTAATGCCAGGTACAGCAGAACAGGAAGCAAGACATATTACATTTGAATATCTTGACAGGCCATTTCAGGATATGGGGGATGTAGAAATGTTATGCGCTGAATTCCATTTGGGATTTGTTTGTCTTTTTTTCCATTCTCAAAGACAGCCAATATCATGTGTTTGAACAGAAGAATCAGAGCAACCAGGCAGGATGAACAGTGAACAGATATGAAGACAGGGATCTACCCTTTAATGAAAACGATGCTGGCAGAAGGGCTAGATATATGCCTTCATCCATGAAAACCAACTGCACTTTGTCAAGTGTCAGGTTATGTGGTGGAGTACAAAATATATATATGTTGCTGCTGAAGCCGTATGAACTAAACCCCAGAATGATCTTTGTGGCTGGAGCCAATTTTACCAGATGAAAAACGAGGGGTTGCCAGAGAAAGAATTCATTTATTTTATGAATCCCAGATCTTTATCAACAGCCAGTGTGGATCACTGGTGTATTTGCACATCGCAACTGCAATCTTTAAAGATCTAGAAATAGCATACTGTCGGCAGTTCTGTCTGAGAGGAAAGCAGTTTGTTTTCATGGGAAAGCAAGTTTTTTTTTTCTTTTTTTTTGTAGAGCCATTTATGAGAAAACGTTGCAATGTAAACGCAGGGATTTCAAGTTTTACGGATGTTTATTCAAGGTCCGAGAACGACTGCGGATGCGGACCTTATTTGCTTCTTGGTAGAACTATTCCAGGGCAGTTCTCGTAATCCAGTTTATGACTAATATAAAGATTTAATCTAGGAGCTGGGGGAAAGGAGTGTGTCTTAGAAGTCTGTGAGAGCACAAGAGGAGGGAGGAAGGTAGGGAGGGAGGGGACGGGGGAGAGGGGGGAGGGAATCGTAGAGTTCCCTGCAGATTTTTCCGAGGCCTTGATGATCCTCCTCTAGCTAAACTTGGGATTATTTCCGGAGTTGGCAGTTCATCACGCCGGCACGCGGAGGCGCTCGGGGCAGAGGCCCCTGTCAGGAAGACGTTCTGCTGCCAATTAGTATCAATCGGGAGGGAAAACAAGAGCTGCATGGCTACAGTGTTTGCAGAGGATCCCAAAGTCCTTCCCTCAAGTTAGAGAAGCTTTCGCTCCTGTTTCAAGACCGAACCTTTCAGCCAACCAACTTATTTGTCACATGCTGTGTGTTTTGGAAGGCGGAAATCAAACCCTTATTTTGAACAGTCGTCTCCAGTCCCACAGCCATGCGCTTTCACGTTGATCGAAAAGGACTGTCTTAAGGCCAACGGAAGCCTGTAGCTGTGACATACAACAGCAGCTACTGAGGACCTTTCTGGAAGAGTTGGAAACGTGCTTTCAAAAGCCGTTTTCAAAAACTGGACAACTTTTTAGGTGTGTTTACATGGATCTTATGCAATAAGTGTAGGTGAGTCAGTGGGTGGCATTGGCATTCAGAGGAACCAGCAGATCCAAAAGATAAGCAAGAAAAAAGGGATTGCCACCGTCTGGTGTATGAGCAAATATAACCTAACCAGTACAAGGCAAAACAACATGAAAGAAGTCCAAATATAGCCGGATCATATTGTACCCACTTGGTTTCAGTTTATTTAGTTTTTTCATGCTTTCAACATTGAAGTCTTCTATGGGGGATTGCCTGTGCAGAGCAAATGCTTTTAAATTTTACGCCTCGAGAATTCTTATTTGCTCAAGTTCTCATTTTTCTTCATTTGGAAAGAGAGAACAGGAGTAAAGGAGTGTTGAAACGTCTCTCTCTCTCTCTCTCTCTCTCTCTCACACACACACACACACACACACACACATACATACACACACATATACACACACATACACACACACACACTCTCATTCCATATCCAGTCAGTGGGCTTAGCTTGTTTTGCTTCCCCCTCGCTGAGCGGCTGTGCCTCGTCTCGCTGAGGTGTGTGGCCGGGCAGGCCATGTTGACGTAATGGGATTTGCTGTGGACCCTGGAGAGCTCTGGCTCCTGGGACGGCCCGTGTGTCTCGGGGCTCCGTGAAGCAGAGGCGATGCATGGCTGCTCAGGAGGGAAGCAACCCCCCCCCACCACCCCCCACACACACCTCTCCTTCTTAAGAATGGAGGGAAGAGGTGTGCAGAGGAGATGATAGGAGGCGTGTGTGTGTGGGTGTGGGTGTGGGGGGTGGGGTGGGCGAAGGGGGTTGAAGGTGTGCAGAGGAGATGATAGGCGGTGTGTGTGAGTGGGAGACGTGTGTGTTGGGGTGTGGAGAGAGGAGAGTGTGGGGAGGAGGGGGGGGGTTGAAGGTGTAGTTCTGGAGAAGCGGGAAACGTGCTTAGCATTCCAGGTATGCACCGACCGCTCACATCAGCTTTGAAGGAATCAGCCCGACTGCATATGTTTGCAAGTACATTATCGAGGTATGTTTACATGGTTTGGGTCCACCTCGCTTGCTGGGAAATCTGTAAAGTGGTAAAAGTTCTGTTGGGCACTGCCAACTCACTGTGATGTCCTGAAATGCTGTCACCTGGAGATAGGTCTCTGACAGGCTCAGTTATATGCACGCACACACACACACACTTTAATAAGTGGGCTATTGTTTGAAAAGGCTATCAAAGGTCCACTTTAACAATAAACAATAAATTGTATCTGCCTTGGGGACGGGAACTTCTCTATCCTGACCATCATTAATATCCTGCGACTGACGACGTCTAATAAGAGAGCGCAGTCTCTCGCAATGAAAGGCAATCCATCGTTTAAGATAGCGGCTGCGGCGCAATCGCATCTGATGTTATCCGGGGGAGTTTGCGGTCGGCTGGAGGCCGAGGTGGGAGGGACCGCTTAGGTCGAGCGGGGCGAGGCGAGCGAGTTGTTTTAACCGGCCGTTCGGCCGCTGCGGTGGGGCAGGATCACAGTCGGAGGTGAAACGGTTGACGGCGAGGGCGCGCGGGGGGGGGGGGGGTATTAACGGCTTGGATGTCCCCTGAGCGACATGGCGACCGCCCTCTCTCGGGGGACTTATGAAATATTCAGCGCCGAGATCGAAAGAGATAACGGAATCACTTGAGACCAAGTTAGAGAAAGGTTTGCTCCAGGTGGGTTCTAAGGTGACTTCCATCTTGTGTGTTTCTGCTCTTAGTAATCCACCTGCTAGGGACCTGACTTGGCCCCCTATTGTCATGCAACAGGCTGGCTGTTCCCAGACTAAACCTTCTGATAAACCATGACGCAGGGTGAGGGAAAACTGCCATCATGTTAACAGGGTGGGCTAGGAGAGGTTTAGGTGATTAGCAAAAATCCTGTTGTTTAAAGCAAACTGACATCCTTCGTGAGACTTAGCAGAGGAACGTCCATAAAGGCATGTTTCGGACGGGGAAATATAAACACATGTTGTCACTAAAGCTGGAGTACACGGTCACGTGTGACAGTAAGCGAGGCCTAATTCAAATCATGAGCTGTCGTTCGACCTATCAGCATCAGTTCCTACTGTAGCCTGTAATTTGGAGACGTCTTACCGCCGACTCAAATGCCCAAACTGACAGGTGGAAATGCGGCGTGTGACGTGCCAATGTGTCATCTCCTGCCACGCATCTCGGGGTTTGACGGCCTAAAAGCCAAACACGGCGGCGGTGTCACTCCGTGGTGGGGGTCTTGACAGCCAGAGAAGCGTCTTCAGATCCCTCTGGGAGTGAGCTCATCACGCATGCAGCTGGTGTTTAAGGCCGCTCTGTTGATATTCTCCGACAACACCGCAAACACACTGCTTAAAAAGAACAAAATTGCGCTCCCATCGCCTGCCCCCCCCCCTCTCTCTCTCTACCACCATCACCAAAAAGACGGAGAAAAGTGGAGTGCTTAGCTTGTTTTGTGCCAATAGACAAAGCCATTGAATTCCCTTTAGTCCAGCCCAGCAATAATATAAAGAGGAGAAAGAGGCGTCCTTTGACGTTGAACTGTGTGTAATTTGACTCTGGTTGAATGCCGAAACTGCTTCCTCTATACAAGTATTGAGCTAGTGTGAGCGAATTGGCCAGGAAAAAGCTCTGTGTCAATTTGGAGCCGAGCGGCACAGAGATTTGCAGGGAATTAATAAGGAAGGTCTGACGGTGCTTTCAGTGATCGTTTAGAAATACCTGGTTATTTGTGGTCAACTGGGGTCACCAATGGTTGTATTTAAGATGAATTTGGAAGACATTTCGAAAGAGGAGATGTTGGCCTGCTTTACCTCTGCGAGTGGCCTAGTGACACACTCGCTAATGGGTATGATTGTTAACTGATATTTACTATTCTCATCTGAGCACTATAAATTGCAAAGTATTTAGGGAAGGGAGAAGGGGGCGGGGCCAATGTGAGTGGGTGGGGTGGGGTGCTCTAATAACATGCTGACGTCCTGTGTTTATCCACAAAGTCGGCATCACAGGGACATATACAGAGCCAATGAAAGTTAATGGATGACAATATAAAAGCCGGATCGACTTGCGATTTCTATATTTGCACTTTTGTTGTTTCAGCACTCCCACTGAAACTTGGATAATTAACAGATCTCAGGATCTGTAAAAAAAAACAAACCCTGAAAGATACTTCAGATAACATGTCCTTGGCAGCGACAATGACGATCTTTCATCTTCACAAAGAGCCGTCTTGGTGGAACAACTGGAAGCAGCTTGTTAATTTTGCAGCCCATACTTCTTAAGACATCCTGTTCATCCTTTCTCCCTCTCTCTCTCTCTTGCTCTCCCTCTCTCTATCCTCACCCTCCATTTTGCAACCCTATCAGGGACCACCATTGTTTATCATTAGTTGCCAAGGGCACAAAACGTCTGTCTCCTCCTCTGCCAAACACTTTTTGACATGTTTGAATAGTATATGAGATGTAACCCACTGTGTGTGCCTTGTCAGTCCTATCCTTATCACCAGGACCCAGTCTCTCTTTCTCTCTCTCCCACTACCCTCCCCTCTCTCACTCCCTTATTACCTTCAGCGAGCGATTGATGCGCTCGTCAGCAAGGGTGATGAAAGTGTTAAGTGGTAAGTAGCTTTGAACAGGGAAACTTTCCACGATATGCAAGTCACATATTCGGCAAAGATCATCTAAACACACAGTTAAGAGGGACGGCGGAACACGTGGATGTCAAATCGCTGTCTGAGATATGCCTGCGTCTCCGGCCTGTTCCGCGTTTGAATCGGCGACGCGGCCGTCGCCCCCCTGGTGGTACGTTTGTATTGGTGTTTGCAGGGTGCTCTGCTCCCCATCCTGGCTCCAGTGTCTGAGCTCAGGAGGCGAACGGGGGGGAGAGGGGGGGTTCTCTCCGATATGGTTGTCTAAAACGTGGATGGAAACGAATGATTCCCCAGACGTGACCGTGCCATTGTTTGGCAGTGGGGATGGCAGAGGAAGACTGAGCAGGCCCTTTTTCCATGGAGATTAGATCATCTTGTCAAAAGGGCACAGATGTTATCGCACTATTTTGCCTTTCGTCTCACAGCTCTCTACCCCGCCCAGAAGGGAAATGTGATGCGTCTTCATTACAGCAGGGCTCACAGGGTAAAAACAAGCCGCCATGTAATCCGAGGTCAGACAAGGTTTTTTTTTTCTTTCCCAGAACGGGCCCATCGTCAACTTCCACGGATGTCGTAATTTCCCAAACTCCCCTTCCCCTCACGTTCAACGTTTCATTGTACTGGACCCTCCTATGAAGTTAAAGAACGTGACCTGTGAGTGCGGATGCAGGTTGGGCCACGCTGAGAGTCTCAAACTAGTCCCTGAGCCCCGCCTGCCTCAGAGAGATGGAAAGCTGGATGCCAAAGAAACAGAGAGAACAACCTAATAGGAGTCAGGAATCTCCCTTTGACAAGGCCAATATCCCCATGCCTTCCACAGGGGAGCGCGCATCAATAAAGGACAGTTAGGGGGAGTTCAGATGGGATGTATTTGGCTGGCAGGCCTGGGCAGGAGAGTGGAGCAGAGGACGCCCCTTGAAGGGCTCTTCCTCGTCTCCCCGCCTGTCACCTGTGGAGGGGAGCGCGGCGACAAAGTGGGAGCCGTCTGCCTCCGCCGCCGCTGATAGGCTCCGGAGGTGTTCCATTCCGAACCACGCCGGGCCCCATTTCGCTGCTGACGCGTCACTGTCACCGCCGAGTCCCATTGACATTCACAAAGTCTTCCTCCACCGGGAACCGGAGACTGTGTGTGTGTGTGTGTGTGTGTGTGTGTGTGTGTGTGTGTGTGCGCGCGCGCCGGAGCCTGCGTATGATCGTGTGTGAGAGAGGGAACAGAGAGAAAGAGAGGGGAGGCTTTGAACGGCGTCGTGACAAGGAATAGTCAAACAGGATCTGCTGTTGCTGTTTAGGATTTGGGGCGTTGCCGAGCGACTGGTGGGGACCCTGCCTTGCCTCTGGGGGGGAATGTGTTTGTGGGAGGGGCCAGAGAGGGAGGGGGGGGGAGGTGAGAGGCACGGGTGTTGCCCGGGTAACCTATCAAGCTATGGGAACTTGGGTGTGGTGGGTGGGGAGGGAGGGGGGCCCTCACATGCAAAAGAGAGCAGCGATTGATCCATTATGCAGGAGCCTGTCTCTCGGGAGATGGCTAAGAGTAGTCTTGCTAGAATACCAACGCAGGCCTGCTTTTAAGCACCTCGCTATGGCACGCGCTGACACATGCTAATAGACACCGCCACACCTTGTCTCTCTGCTAGGGGCCCTGTCGTGAGGAGGAAGGCTTTATTTTAGCTGCGCCAAAAACAGGGAGGTACTTTTATTCCATTGGGGTAGAAAGATTACACGGATGACTCAACCAGCAGAGTTTGTACTTTGACTGCGACTTGTTTTCCCGGGCGTTTCGGAATTTTGCGCTCTCAAAGTTTTGTACACATTTTTGGATAGTCAAATGAAAGGCGTATATTATCGCACATACGCTGCCAATCTCGAGATGGCGGAAGTTCTGTGCTGTAGTTATGCCGGAGTGCTACTCTTCTAGACTACAGTCGATTGCTGGTTGTAGCCGGACATGCTGCAGGATACTTAATATTCTGAGTTAATGTACAAAGTTATGAATAAAGTTCTGTGGCGGGGGAACGTGGGAGAGGGGAGGGGAGGGGAGACAGCCCAGAGAGAGAGAGAGAATGAGACACGGGCAGAAGGCCAAGGCACGGCTGCATGAGGCGTGGCGTGGTTGCCGAATGCGACGGCGTGAAGTAACTGTATTGGTCAGGTGCTAATGTGGTGGTGTCAGTCTGTCGAACCTGGCCTTAAACAGTCGTTAGGAACGAGGCGGAGGCCGGGGGGGCAGAGGGGGAACGGGGGCCGGGGGAGGGGGGAGGGGAGGCAGCAGGGGCCCTAGTGGGCTCTGCTTTGAGCCCCCAGTAGAGGGGACACCTAGACATAGTGTGGAAGAAGAAACATATCGATGTAACGTGACACACAAACACATGCAGAGAGCCACAACAGCAACTATACACACACACATACACACACACGTGCTTGAGAGGCCACGGATTCAATTCCCTCTTTCTACCCTCCCATGTTGTCATCCTTCTTGAGGGCAGCCGAGAGCCGTGATCAGCTGCATTCCACTCCAACAACAAGCCAAGCCCAAGTGCTCACCTCCTTCCTGACTGGGGGACATGGACCATACACTTTCATCTGGGTGTTTCTACGTGAGTCGAAAGCCTTGTGAGCCCGGGGGAGAACACTCCTGCGCTAACCAGAAAAGCCTGGTGAACAGTGTAGATGCAGTGCCTTCCAGAAGACGACAAGGGGACTGCATCCAGTGCTGTGACTTGGCCATGTGTTACCTCTGGACCTCCACACCTCAGATTTTGTGTGTGTGTGTGGGTGTGAATGGGGGGGAGGGGGGGGTGAAGCTATGAAAAGAACTGAATACCTTTGGATGGGGCAGGGACAGGGGACGCGAGAAGGACGGGGGGGAAGACGGGGGGGGGGGGGGTTGCTTTGGTGTGCTGGGATGACCTCTGACCTCAGTCAAAAGCCCGTACATGTGTCCGGGCAATAGCAGCCAGCAGGCATCATTAAGAAAGGCTTGTGAGTTCTTTTCGGGGTGTGCTATGAAGGGGTCTCGCTGTACAGTTTCTCTGCTGGGGAGCTGAAGCGCTCTGACCTATTCCACTCAGCGCTCCAAATCTACGGGGTGTCTGCAAAAAGTGTTAAAAAAAAGAAGCAAAAAAGGAACTTCAAAGAGCTTGGTTAAAAAAAGATGTTCTCCTTCAGAAATATTCTTGTTGGTAGTGGAACAGCGAGAGCCAGACATTAACTCTGGGAGTAAAAGGGAGATGAGTGAGTTTGGGTGAATCATTTGAACTGTGGGAGGAGAGGTGGGGGGAGGTGGGGTGGGGGGGGTGGGGGCTTAAATGGAAGCAGGCGGCGGAGTGTTCCGGACTGCTGCAGGTTTGTTCCCAGGATTTTCCCGTTTACATGTGTGAGTGCTCAACCGGTGCGTTCTCATCCAGGACCCAAGAGCTGCAGTCTAAACACAGTGTGGCAATTATCTGCTATTCTCACCTGAAGTGGATAAAGCAACCGATCTTCCTGAAGATTGTGCTGCAGACGAACACAATGACATCGCTCTCAAGAAGCATGGTAGCCCAGGGCTCCTCAATACCAAGTCCAAATCAAGGGCTGATGGTTTCCTTTGTCCAAACAAGGGCTTTGCACTTGAATGAGGAATCTTTTCAATCAAGTTCAGCGCAAATCGGGTTGGGATTTTATTCCCCCCCCCCCCCCCCCCCCTCCCTCGATTGACTGATATCCGCAGTGAGGACGGACCCCCTTTTGTGCTCGTAAACACAGGCGGATGAAGGGAGGAGTCATGCTGTTGTCAATCTGTTTCACGCTCCTAGTTCACGCGGAGGGTTTGGCGTGGGATCGACGGCGCCGCATTAGCATGAAGCCCAGCCCGTCGCCACCCACAGCGAACGTGCAGAACACTTCATCACGGAACAGCGAGGTGTTGGCGAGCTCCGACAGGCCGCCGCTAACAGCCGCCAAAATGGCCCCCGCAGCCATGTCACAGAAACAGGGAACCACACCATCAAGCAGTTTTTTTTCTGTTCCATTTTTTTTGTTTTCATGAAAAAACCGATTAGAGACAGTCTCGTCCCCTCGGATGCGGGGGAAAGATGCGGCGCATGTGACGGAGTGGCGTGACGAAGCGGCGTGAAGACGCAAAGAGGGTCGCAGGTCTATCGAAGTGATGGGCGAGTGATGCGAGTGACGTCTGAATGGAGGAGCTGCCGCGGGGGCGCCATCAACGTGGGCCGCATGACGGCCCCTGGCTGACAACTGTGTTTCTCCTGCTGTCACGTGATCAAGACACCAGGATCGCTGTCTCAGCATCTACTGGATCTGCGTCTTTCCTGTTTCTAGCAGGTCCTCCTTTGACATGTGTCACTACGTCTGTGTCCACGCACGCCAACAATCTCCAACCTCTGGAGGGGGGTGTGGCGGGGGGGGGGGGGGTTGGGGGGCAGATTGTTGGTCGGCGTCAAACTACAAAGAAGAAGTTGGAGTTGGCTCGCGCACTGTCAGCTGTGACAGTGGAGAGGCCAAAACAGCTGTGCCCCCCCCCTTCCTTCTCCCCATCCTCCCTCTCCTGCCCTGACATCAAAGGGAGTCTGTTGCCTCGCCGAGGCAGGGCTGGAGAGACTGCAGAGGCCATCACTGGTATAATACTGTGTAAACGGCCCTCCGGCCTGACTCTCTGAGACAGTCTCCACACGCCCGAACACACTCCTACCCCCCTCCTACCTATCGCCCCTGTCTCCCCTCCTACCTATCGCCCCTGTCTCCCCCCTCCTACCTATCGCCCCTCTCTCCCCTCCTACCCCACCGCCCCTCTTTCCCCTCCTACCCCACAGGCTTGTGCACAAACATGTGCACCACCACCTTTCATCACTCCCTCTCCATTTTTCTGGCTCTTCATCTCTCTCTGCTGCTCTCTTTTCCTCCCTCCCTCCCTACCTCCATCCCTCTCTCTCTCCCTCTTTCTCTCTCTCCATCCTTCTCCCTCGCCTCTCCTGTTACTCTCCATCCCTTCCCCTCTCTCTTTTGTCTCTCTCACTTAGCTCAGGGTGGAACAGACTGTGGGATGGGGACTAACTGGCAAATGCCGGCAGTGTGGGCAGGGGGGCGGGGGGATGGGGGGGGGGGTGGGAGCTGCGACGCTGAAACCTGCCACAGCAAATGTTGCTGTTTTTCCTCAAGCCCTCACTGATCTGGGCTAATCGGGAGCTTCAAACTGCCGCTCCTCAGACACACAACACTCCAACGAGACCATGTGCATGCGTGTGCGAGCGTGTGCGAGCGTGTGCACGCGCGAGCCCCAACACTGTAGTCACTGCGTCTAAAGTTCACACACCGTTGTAACTTTCTGTGGTTCAGTTGTCAAGCTGTGTTCGGGGAGGGTGTGGTGGTGGTGGTGGGGGGTGTGGGGGTGTGGTGGGGTTTGCTTTGTTCCGTGTCTGAGGCTCAGGGATGGAAGGATCTTTAAAGAGCACAGGGGGAGGGGAGGTACAGTTGGGAGGGGGGAAGAGAGGGGGGGGGGGGGGGGTTCTCAGGAGGGAGGCTCCGGGGCCGTGACCCCAGTCCGACACCTGCTGGGAAGGATGAGACGCACCTGGGTTTGGGAATACGTGCAGCGCCGCTTGGCGTGGTTTCCTCTCTTGTGTGTTTGCGCCCATCTGTGTGTGTGTGTGTGTGTGAGAGTGTGTGTGTGTGTGCGTGTGTGTGCGCGCGTGTGGGTGCGTGTGTAAATGCATCTACCCATTGCCGCAGAGAGAGCAGAGTGTCAGGACAGCACAAGACTGATAGGTTATCTGTGAGTGAGAAGGGAATAAGAAAAAAAGTCCTCATACAGGAGGCCCTCAAACTGCTGCCTTGACTGACATGGACTCATTTATCGGGATCGGACCCCATCTCCTACAATATGCACTCAAGCCCGGTCATTCAGACACCTGCTATAGCAAATGGAGGACCTCGGAAAATGAGAAAGGGCAAATTGGCGAAGGTGCAGTGTGTGTGTGTGTGTGTGTGTGTGTGTGTGTGTGTGTGTGTGTGTGTGTGCGTGCAAGTGCTTGTTTTTGAGCTTTCCCACGTGATTATTTCCTCGTCTGTCTGCATGCGTATATTTGTGTGTACGTGTGCGTGTGAGTGTGTGAGAGAGAGAGAGTGTGTGTCCCGTGCATCATAGCTGGGCGGGAACAGGAGATAGACGATAACCTGATAACAATGTCCTTTCCCAGAGATAAATGCCAGGGTGCTGTTATCTTAGCCGGGGAAAATGCCAGGCTTTGGCAGCTGGAAAACCGCGGCTCGCTGTTCCAGTGCACAAAACTCCAACTGGAAACTCACTTCTCTTACTTTACAATGACCTGTTTCAAACAACAACTTTATACATTATTAGCGGGTATTGTTTGTGTTTATTGGGTGAAGGCAACAGCTGATAACGCAGGAATTTCATTGGCTGATAGGACTCGTCCTTCGCATATCTCAGTCACCACAACTATAAGGCGGCAAATCAGTAGAGAGAGAAAAGAACAGTAGAAAAAGAGACTGAAAAGAGAGATAAAGAGAGAGAAAAGGAGAGAATAAAGAGAGAAAGAGACAGACAGAGTGAGAGAAGAGAGATTGAGAGGACGAGTAAAGTAGAGACAACAAGGGGACGAGAGAGGGAGGGAGGGAGGCGAGGGAGGGGAGGAGGGGGCGAGGGAGGGAGGCGAGGGAGCGTAGGGGAGGGCAGGGAGGGCAGGAGGGAGGAGAGAGATAAGACATGAGCCCTTCATTTCAGTGTGAGTGGCCAGAGTTCCTCATCCCTCAAGGAGCACTTCCCCCCTCCCACTTGTGTGGCTTCCCAAGACTGGAATCTGGCAGTCAGATCGCCTGCCATTCTGCAGAGGGATGATGGATGGGAGGGTGCGCTCTCAGAGAGGAAGGAACAGACAGGTTACAGTTACAGAGAGGATTGGTGGGGGTAGAGAGAGGAGAGGAGAGGGGAAGGGAGGAGAGGGGAGGAGGTGAGGGAGAGGGGGAGGCGGAGGGAGAGGTGGAGGCAGCGGGAGAGGGGGGGAGGGAGAGAAGAGGGGGGAGAGAGAAGGGGGGAAATGGGGGATGGAGGTGGAGAGGGGAGGGAAAGGGAGGAGAAGAAAGAGGGGAGGGGAGGAGAGGAGAGGAAAGGGAGGAGAAGGAGGGCAGAGAGAGGGGAGGAGAGAAGGAGAGGGAGGAGGAGAGGGGGGAGGCAGGGGGGAGGGAGCAGGCGGAGGATGGATCGGAGGAGAGGCTGGAGGAGAGAGCGGGGCGGGGGGGGGCGGGGGGGGGACGGCGGGGGAGGGAGAGGCAGAGGTGAGGCAGAGGGGAGGAGAGGGAGAGACGGCGCGGGGGAGTGGAGGGGACGAGGAGAGCGTGAGGCTGCAGGAGGGGGAAGCAGGAGGAGGAGGGGGGGATGGAGGAGAATGGGGAGAGGGGGAGGGGGCTATGAGTATTGTGGGAGGAAGAGCAGTGGGGGGGAGGGAGGCGAGGAGAGGAGAAAAGGGGAGAGGAGAGAGAGGAAAAGGATGGAAGAGAGAAATAAAGCTGCAAGCAGCTAGGCATCCTTACTCTAAAATATGAGAAAGTCACACTTTCCAGCGGCCAGTGTGGAAGAGCAGGCATATAGCTAGATGGGTGACAGATGGGTTGCTGTCCTAGTCCTGTCATTAATTACATTTCGACACCTCCGTAATGAGACAGCAGCTTTAATGAAATACTCTCGCTCTCTGCACCGTGGAAGGAGCGAGACATGCATCCGCGAGGTGATAATGAGGAGAGGAGATAAGATAACTTGCATGGGGGGGAAGGCAAATTATAGTCCAAAAAAGAACAAAAACATGTTTTCTTCCTTTTTTACTTTAACAAAGTGTTAATCGAAACCAACAATTTCCTTTTGTGCAAAAGCAAATCCTTTAAGAGGAAGATTGTATCTGATCTAGAATCATAGTAATCATGTAAGGTGTCTAACACCACCAAAAAAACATGTCAGACCAAAGCTAAACTGGATCCTTCAACCTACCATTCCTCTACAACAGGTGTGATGACAACCATTAGTTATAACCCCTCCCCCCACCCCACCCCCCCGTGCATATGATGACCTTCCAGAACAGTCCGTATGTGTGTGTACCATCCCAAGACGCTTTCCTACGGTATTCCACACAGCAGTCCTAACTAGTCCGTGCTGTTGTTCAGGCAAATCCGTCAAGGAAACTGAACTCCAAGATGCAGACAACCAAGGACGATGGAATAAAGCTGTGACATACTCACACATACCCACATATACACACACACACTCACACACACATACACACACCCTCATACACTCACACGCACATACACACATACACTCACACACACATACACACACATACACACACCCTCATATACTCACACTCACATACACACACATACACTCACACATACATGCACACACCCTCATACACTCACACACACATACCCACATACACACACACTCACACACACACACATACACACAGTTTTGGACTGACTGACCCACATACTGTGGGTTGCAACATAGACTTTAGCTGATAAATGAGTGTGTCTATGAAGCCCCACTGCGATGGCGTTCCCTTCCCTCGACTTATCTGCATTCATGGCCAGAGGGCGGGCGGCGGCGGCGCTCGCTTCACATTCACACTGCGCTGTGTCAGATCCCTGATTCTCAGGCATTAGGCTGCCCGGGCCACGGCTCGCTCCTGCTTAGCCTCGTTGCGAAGAGACGCGGAGGAGAGGAATGGTGTGGCCCAGAAGGAAGACAGAATATGGTTTTGGGTCCTGCTCTGCGTTGTCATATCCCTGGTGCTTTCAAATCCTTTGAAAATCTCCCTCAGGCTTTTTTTTTGTAATAGTATCGCTGACTGGAATGTGCTTAGGTTGAGTCATTACTTACAGTTTAATATATAAAAGCATCATATAGATGGAAGGCAGGAGGGAGGGAGGGAGGGAAGGAAGAAGGGAGGGAAGGAAGGAGGGAGGGAAGGAGGGAAGGAGGGAGGGAGGAAGCGGGGAATTGAAGGTAGGTTGGTGAGAGAAATGCCCTAGCCTTGCAGATTTCCTCTTCAATTCCGTTTTCGGCTTGGCTCTCACGCCTACTCGCACTCTCGCTGTCACACAAGCTCCTAATCTAGGAGGATTGTCAAGAGTCACATGCGTAATGAAGGTGGATCTCTCCTGTCACGGGGTAGCCTTGCTAGCGTGCGCCGCGCCCCACCCGTCACAATGCTGGCTCCAGCCCTCTCTGGGGGCTGATTGCTGCGAGCCCAAAACACCAACACCTTGCCTGCTCCGAAAGATTCCCTGGCAACGACAAGCCCCAGGATGGCGCAGAGACATGGGGCGGACACAGTTCCATCTGTGTTAAGGAGAGGTGTGTGTGTGCGGGGGGGGGGGGGGGGGGGGACTGCGGCAGGGTGAGGGGCAGGCAGTAGGCGGCAGGCTTCTCCCTGTCCCCTGAGCTTGAACCTGGTGAGGACAGGGAGTCGGGTCTAATGAAAGGGAGGTCAAACTCTGGGGAAGGCTTCAGAGAGACGGGGAAAGGAGGGATGGGGGCATGGAGAGGAGGTCTCTGGGGGTCTGGTGCTCTGATATGGAATAAATGGCGAACTATGACCCAGCGTTCCTCCCTCCCTTCTCTCTCCCCCACACACACAGACACCCTTGATTCGTGTCTGCCCTCCATTGCCGGTGAAAAGTGCCGGGTGCAGACAGAGGTGATCAGACGCTTAGTGGGGGGCTGATGTGCCGTTTATAATCATACAGGCGGATGAGGCTGCTGACAGCAAGCTGTGAGAGGTACAGTCTGCCGCCATAAGCATGGAAGGACCTTGGACAGTGCCTCTCAGTGCTGCTCGCCTCTCCACACTGGGCTTATGGGACGCTGGTGTCAACTGAGCTGAAGGCTGACTTCTTTACAGAGGGTCACTGATGTCACTGGCCTATGAGGGGTGCGCTGATGACCCGGCATGCTGAGTGGTAGTCACTTCACCTCTAATAAACTGACCCACACAACTTCAGAGGGTTAGGTTCGAGAGACCAAGGGGAGCGCTGTGTTACAGAGCACATGGCACATAGGTCTGGATCGCATTCAGAACCATGGACAGCACCATGTTAGCGTGCATACCCCTTTGCTGTTGGTAAAGTTCAGGACCATGGGCAGCACCAACTGCAGTTGGTAGGGTTCAGGACCATGGACAGTGTTATGTTGGAGCTCACTGAACTGTGCTATAAGTTAGGTTCAGCACCATGGACAGCAAATTGTCCACGCGCTGACGTGAAACCTTAATGTCAAGAACTGACAGGCAGAAAATCGGCCACCACAGGCCAATGAGGCCACCACGGACCCAAAGGAAGTCTAAGACCAGGAGGGAAGGATGGAAGAATGTCCTGGAGAAGGGGAAGGGGTGTGTTATGAAGGAGGGGAGAGGCATGGGGTGGGGGGGTAGAAGGAGGGGAGACAATTAGCAATACAGATGAAGTGATAAAGTGAAGTGGAGAAAGGTAGTGAGAAAGAGAGAGAGAGGAGGGGTAAAAGAAGGACAGAGAGAGGGAGAAAGAGAGGGGTTGAAGGAGGACAGAGAGAGAGAGAGAGGGATGGGAGAGAGTAGAGCAGCCATTAGTATGCGTTGCTTGTGGGGGCCCTAGGAGCTATTCTCCTGACTCGGGCTCCCTCCAGGTACCCTGTGTCAGGACAAGGTGGCAGGCTGCTAATTGCACGAGGCATGGAGGACCCACAGGCTAACACGCACACACACTAACACACACACACACAGACACCACACACGAGCACACACAGACACGCGCCTGCCGACTGACCGGCAGTCGGCTAGTCCAGCAGCGAGCCGCCCAGCTGTGCTATCTTGAGCAGAAACTCTCCTTAACTCTCAAACATCCACTCAGCGCTGCATCGGACTCGGAACAAGCCGATGAAAAATTCACGTTTCTCCTCTTTGAGGCGCCGTGCCGGTTGTCAGTTCTTAAGTAATAATTTGCCAGGCTGAACTGTTACATGACAAGCTGCCAGTTGTGTTTACGCTCACACATACGGGCTGAGACGCGCGCGCGGACGCGGACAGAGACACACGGTGCTATTGCTACGGCCAATCAGGATACAGCTGTTGTCAGCGGTGAGAAGCAGGAGTTGCTGCACACACAGACATAAACAGACACAATGGTTCTATGAATACATGGGTTGTCACACAAGGGGTTTCTAAGGTGGGGTCCCAGTCCTATTCTCACCTTGCGAACCCTATTCTGTGGGTGCCATGACAACCCCGAGGCACACAGGAAGGATGCTGCAGGTGAATGGTTCTGTTCTCCAGCCATGGATGGGGACAGGAGCTTGGCCGGGGGGTGGGGGGAGGGGGATGTTACATGGCTTGCTGAGGCCTTTGAGGGAAGGTCAAAGAGCACAGGAGAGTTGTGTGTGAACAACAATGCACAGGCAAGCCCTTGTGGAAGGACACAGCGAGGGAGGGAGAAAGCACATTCCGATGTAATCTATGCACGTATGAACTGTGTTTGAGGACCATTTGACAGTCTCTGTATTTGGGTATGTCTTTAAAAATGTGTAGGACGCTGGGCGGCCATGAGCAGCATAAAAGACTGGGGAGATATTAAAGAGAAAGAGAGGAGGAAAAGTTCTTGTCTGAAATGCCACGACTTCAAGGGTAGCGGACAAAAAGATGCAATAAAAGCTTTGATGATATCGAAGCCGCGGGCTAGGCAAGCTTATGAGGAGGGATTTCAAATGTGGGCCAGTGTGTTTATGAATTAATGAGAGTTGTAATATAGCCTATTGAATCGGAATGTGACGTTTGAATTCGAAAGCGCCCCCAAAAAAGCCCTTTTGATTAAAAAGGGACGGGGTCGTACACGACGCAGCGACGGCAGCGTTCGATGCCATCGGAAGCGCCAGACAACAAGGACGGAGAGGCGTGTCTCGGGGGTCAATTCATTTGGCCTGACTCTGGGCCGCCGCTCAAAATGCAGCGGCACGAACCCTGGACTGTATCGTCTCAGAGGAGAAGGTGAAGAAGCAGCGAAGGGCCTCGCTGGGTCCGGACGCTCGCCAATGTCCCGTTCTCTGACTGGGGAAGCGAATCGAAGCATACGCTGGCGTCCATTTTGTTTTATTGGAAGTCAACATCCAGTCTTTTACCCTTGTGTAATCCTACCCATGTCAGTCTGGCTCCTGTTGCCTCAGTCGATTCACTGTCTTGAGAAAAAGACAGAGAAAAGAACACAGACTGAGAGAGCAAGAGAGGGCAAGAAAGAGAGAGACCAAGTGAGAGAGAGAACAAGAGAGAGAGATAGAGCAAGAGAGAGAGAAGGAGAGAACAAGAGTGCAAGAGAGAGAAAGAGAGAGAAAGAGCGAGGGTCCAAGAGACAGAGAGAGCAGGAGAGAGAGACAGAGAGAGCAAGAGAGAACAAGAGAGAGTGCAAGAGACAGAGAAAGAGAGAGGAGGAGAGAGAGAACAGACCCACGGAGATAGTGGGGTTTGTCTCGTATCCTACACCCACACCCACACTCGTGCTCTGCAGTGAATTAGAGAGGGAATGAGATGTTTTGTTGGTGCTATTATGCTCATATTACTCCGAATGCCAGATCCTCCCTACTGGGCGCAGTTGGCATGGGGGGGGGGGAGCAGGCAGGGAGCTGTAGCATACAGAAGGGAAGGATGCACCTGCCAGAAAAGCAGCTGTCTGGCATCGTGACAGCCTCTCAGGTTTGGTTCAGACGAGGAGAGGAGTGCAGGGAGGGGGAGAGGGAAGGGGGGGAGGGAGGAAGAGAGGGGGAGAGGGAGGAAGAGAGGGAGGAAGAGAAAGGGGGAGAGAAAGGGGGAGGGAGGGAGAGTGAATGAGGTTTTGTGGGAATCGGGCCTTTATGTGCTGAGGCTTACAACATCTCCTGTCCCTATAATGATAAGGAAGGGAAAACAACAAGATGGCGAGTTTTACACTGTTTCTCTCCTGAAACATTAAGATGATTAAGCCACTTCAGCAGCAAAAACAACAGCACTCGAAATAATCTTTTGTGGTTCAGGGCTCAGTCTGAGAATATTAATTGCAGCCCAAATGACCCCCGGTTTCTGTTCTGAAAAGCGCACAGCTGCAAATCTCTCTCTCTCATTCCCACTCTCTCTCACTCTCTCTCTTTCTCTCTGTCATTCTCACTTTCTCACATTCTCTCTCTGTCACTCTCTCTGTCTCAATCTCTCTCTCAAATGTGTTTGTTTGTTGTCTTTGGTGAATTAATTCCAGATATGTTTCACACACACATAAATATCATGAAGGACGAAGTTTTTATAATATATATATATATATATATATATATATATACACATCAACACAATATACACATTGTACACTATCTTGTACACACATACACTATCTAATCGTTATATACATATAAATAAATATATAGTCTTCAAACCCAGTGTTGCTTTAATAAGCGTGATATGCATATATGCAAATGTTCTCCAGAGGGATAATGATATGATTTAACTAGCCTCAGCCTGTTCTGTGATTATGAGCTGATCACAATGAAAGTCAATTAGGCTGCATGACTAAGGCGGGAACAAACTGGCGTGCTAATATGGTGGGGGCTGGCTGCAGAGGGAGAGAGGGAGAGAGGGGGAGAGAGAGAAAGAGAGAGAGAGAGAGAGAGAGAGAGAGAGAGGGAGGGAGAGGGAGTGATAGAGAGAGAGGGAGAGAGAGAGTTTGCGTGCATCACACCACTGCATGCGTCTGCGACGGCCGGGGAAGGGAGCACTGCGTGCTTGTGTGTGTGTGTGTGTGTGTGTGTGTGTGTGACGGTAGACACGCTGGATCCGTGTTGCGGCGGAGCGTCATGGGCTGTGTCTGACATAATGAAGGTGATTGGAGCCATCACCCTGCTTGTCCCTTTGTATTTAATCAACACGGGCTTTCAGTAATGACTTCCACCCGGCACCCAGACACAGCAAGCCAGCGGAGGCAGGAGACTGTCTGCTTTAGATAGCCTTCGCAGCGACACTGCCTCATAATGACTCTGATTGTGTGAAAGTGTTCTCGATTGAGCTTTTACAAGGGCCTATTCCAAAATCAAATCCAACACAATTCAATTTCGACATTCCAACGCATTACAGATAGGAGCTTCCTGTACCTGAGTGCCATATGTCACTTATAAACGTGTATATAGTACTATGTAGGGTTGGTCCAGAAATGATCTCCGTGGATTAAAGACTATCAGTGTCTACAGTGAGGGAGAGGGCTTTGCGTGAGTTGCAGAGGGTGAATAGATTATCATTACTCAAGCGACCGTCATGTATAGTACAAGCATACCTAGACACGCGTGCACACACACACACACACAAACACCAAGCACATAACCAAGGTGAAAGGAAGGAGTCATCACTTATCATGTGAGTTTCATTACTGGATCAACACGCACAACGAATAGAGACAAACATCCACAAACACCGTTCCGTCTCACACACACACACACACACACACACACACCACACCCCGACACCTTATGTTCAGCCCATCTCTCTCTTCCCCTCCTGGTTATTAAGGCAGCCCTGATGAGGCAGGCATGGTCTGGTTAAGCAGAACTGGCTCTGATGGATACCTGTGTCTCTAAGGGGAGGCAGCTCCAGGCCAGCCCCATGGCTCAGCCTGCTAATTGGGAGGCTGGTCTGGAACGTAACTTACCTGGGATTACCCCATCGACAGGGGCACCCTTCAGCAGGGGAAGTCAGGTGTGTGTTGTGTGTTTGTGGGGGAGAGGTGGGTGGGGCTGCGGTAGTGGCGGTATAGTGACGGGGGGAACTGTGTGGGGCGGGGGGGGGGCCAGGTGGTGGGCTCCCAATGGTTTTTTTGCTGTTTTATTTTTAGAAAAGGGCGGTGCATCGAGGGGGGGGGGCCCGTAAAACCCAATCGAAGCGTAACTTCAATTATGGTGAATAGGAGCAAGCGAAGGAGGGCAGAAATGGAGAGAGAGAGACGGCATGATAGAAAGACAGCAAGAGAACGAGGGACAGGCTGGGAGCGAGAGAGACGTGCATCGGATGAGATCGAAATTGAGGGAGGGCGAGACAGAGAGAACGCAGGAGAGGAGGAGACGGAGAAAGTTCCAGGGAGAGACAGCAGAGATAGACAGACAGACGGGGAGGCTGATAGAGAAAAAGAACAGGATAGAGAGACAAAGAGAATGACAGTGGGAGAGAGGGAGGGAGAGAGAGACAGGGGGAGAAGGAGAAAGTGCGAGTGAGGGCAAGAGAATGGGCCCTCCTGGAAAAATCAATGCTAATGACCAGAAAGCACCGCTACACACACCAATACACACTAATACACACACAGCATCCACATGCCTTGACACTGTCAAACACACACACATTCAACTGCATCCATAGCTTAAGTATACTCACGCACACGCACACTTAAGCTCTACCTCGCTCTATCTCTCTCTGTAAATGACTGACATCCAATTAAGGCAGTGTTAAGGAAGCTGTAGTGATTACAGTCACTGGAGCGCATTGATTCTGGATGGGCACAGCTGTCTCATTACTCCGCTAAGTACCTGGCCTATTTTTATGATCTATTTGTTTATTTATCGCCCGCCTCTCTCTCCTCCCACCGCGCAGGTGCCTCCACTAATGGCGCGCTGGTGACCTTTCTGCTCCCTCTTCCCCACCTCCCTCCTGCCCTCCACCCTTCTGCTCTGATCCCATCACTCTTTACGACGGGAGGTTGGTGAGCGAGTGAGCATGTGCGTGTGACTGAGAGAGAGAGGTCATGCTCGTCTGTGTGTCTGTGTGTGTGTGTGTGTGTGTGTGTGTGTGTGTGTGTGTGTGTGTGTGTGTGTGTGTGTGTGTGTGTGTGTGAAAGAGAGAGAGTTTCCTTGTGTGCATATGTGAGAAATCGTATCTGTGTGTGTGTGTGTGTCGGTACGTGAATGCGTCTGTATGTGTCAGACACTAAGTCTGTGTGTGCGCGCAGTGTACAGTACATGGTGGAGGGCGAAGTCTTCGTGTCCACACCTCCACGGATGCCCTGGTGTGCTCTTAGCCAGCAGGCGGGTATATGAATAACTCTGCTGATGGACTCTAGATAGATGAGGAGGCAGGATCGGCCTGTTTGCACCTTCAGCAGACTTCAGACGTGCATCCAGTGCAAGAAGAAACTGCCTCAATTAAGAGGAAAATCTCCAAGAAGGACAAATAACCACAAAGCAGCTGGGTTAGCCTTGCAACAGTGCACAGAACTGCTCATTCCTTTTATCTGACATCTTTAGAGTTCGATGTTAGCCGACAGTTAGTGAGAAGTGATACCTCTCCCGCTGAAAGGATCTAAACCAGTCTGTGTGTGTGTGTGTTTGTGTGTGTGGGGTGTCTGTGGTCTAGATATGCTTGATCACGCCTGCATGCGTACATGCATGCATCTGCGCGCGTCTGTTATGCCTGTGTGAGTGCCTGTCCGTTTGCACCTACGTGAGTGCAAGTCCTCCATTTGCGTGAGTGAGTGCGTGTGTGTGTGCGTTCTCGTTTCCGGATCACACGGGGCCCAGTGGCGAGAGAGCAACCCAGCGCGTGTGCTGATCCAGCCAGGCCCGCTCAGATGAAACCTCAGCACCACTTAACCGCTCCTGACAGGCAGGAGAATCTGAACCTGGGGGTGCTCACATCCACCAGCAGGAGAAAAAGAGAGAAAGAGAGGGGGGGTAGAGAAGGAAAGAAAGTGGAAGGGATTGAGGGAGGGTGGAGGCAAAGGATGCTGGGAAGGGGGGAGAGGAGAGCGGGAGGATGGAGGGATGGAAAGAGCCGGAAAGTGTGGAGGGAAAGGAGAGACGGAGGAAAGCTACCGAATGCAGTGTCGGATAGGAGGAGGGAGCGGAGGGAGCGGAGGGAGCGGAGGGAGCGGAGGGAGCGGAGGGAGCGGAGGGAGCAGAGGGAGCAGAGGGAGCAGAGGGAGCAGAGGGAGCAGAGGGAGCGGAGGGAGCAGAGGGAGCGGAGGGAGCAGAGGGAGCGGAGGGAGAGAGGGTACGAGGACGGGGTGTGGAAGCGAGGTGAAGGCAGGAGGACGAGAGATAGAGTGAAGAGACAGCTGAGGCAGCCGCGCAGCTCCAACAGGACTCGCTCTGGTCACACTGCCCCAAGCAAGCATCAATTACACTGTTAGTGGACACCATCTGACCACTGCCAACACACACAGATACACTCCCTCTCTCACACGCACGCACACAAATACACAGCACAGCATGTGCAATGTTCCAACCACAAGCAAATATTCATACATTTACAAACAATTCTACATCCAAGCCATTCAAACTCCAAGGCTTTCAGTGAATAGGCATGGCAGTGTTCCTACACACACACACACACACACACACAAACACACGCCTCCACAAGCTCTGCCATTCAGTGCTCAACAGAGCTCTTGACACAAAGGCCCAGACTTTGATCGACGAAGAGAACGGCTATGCTAACTGCCCCGGTAAAACAGGACTCATGCAGGGCTCCACTCAGAGCAGGGGAGGGAGACTGAGAGAGCGGCAGAGAGAGGGCTTGGGGAGGAGAGGAGAGGGGGGTTAGTGGACCGTGTCAGTCCTGTCCTGATCTGGGTCCTGACAGAGGCAGCCTGGAGCTCTGGAGGGGCATGCTGTTGTGCTCCTAACACAGCTCGCTGTGACAGAAGGGGACTGACCTCTGGGATGGATGGAACGTGAGCCAAGCGCTCTTGTGTACTATCACAACATTTGTTATACTGTACTTTAACCCCCCCCCCCCACTTCACCCCACCCCCCCCCCCCCAGTAGTACAGACAAGGTAAGCATCTCTGTAACCAGGCGTGGTGGTTTGTTTATCTTTAAATAAATACACAGTAAGACTGCAGTTTTTATGGATTTAACAAATAGCTGGAAAAGATGGAAATATACTAATGTCATGAATGCATGCAGGTATACAGGACAGAATTTTGAATATAGCGATGATCTGATCTGTACATCTTTGCCTCTATCCATTCCAGGCCAAGTTCTCTCCATGCACCCGCTGCACCCGAGACAGTGTGACGTGAAGCGTGTGTCACCGCTTCTGAGCATGGACATACGGCATGTGTCACACGCTGTCGTCTTGATGCAAACGAGGGGGCATGGACACACCTTATCTGTCAATCACAGGGCTGGGCCTCGGCCAAGATACAAATACAGAGGCAGGATATGCTGGTCGCACAGACGACAGTAGCGGTGCTAAGCTAGCACCCAGAGTTAGGCTATGCTAATTGCAGAGCCGACGGTAGTGGTGCTAAGCTACCATCCAGAGGTAGGCTATGCTAATTGCACAGCTGACAGTAGTGTTGCTCAGCTATTGATGAACAGATGGGCTATGCTAACTGCATAGAGCAATGGTGCTAAGATAGTGATTGACAGGTTTTGCTATGTACACAGACTAGAGCAGTGCTCCAAGGCCACACAATATCTGCAGCTGTATCTAAGGCTAAAGGTTCCTTCGATGCTAGACGAGCCCTATGCATTACTGACATGGATGCTGGATGATAAGGCTACTATGAATACTTGAATACTATGAATACTAAACTTGAACTTGAACTTGAACTATGTAGACATCTGAGTCCAGAGAGGAGAAAACTCAACATACATGTTGGAAATAGCGCGTTATGTACACACATTGTAACAGGCGGTCGAACAAGGAGTGTATCACTCAAGCTGCAGTTTGAGATATCTAAATAATTCAAGCCCATAGAGGCCCCCACACAGACTCTCATACTTTCTCTCTCAAACACACACACGCGCACGCACACACACACATGCACACACACATACATTTGCACATACTCGCAAACACTAAGCCAGACCAGGTGTCCATATCTGGACTTCGATCCAATTAGTATTACCTAGGGACCAGCGCATGATTATGATGCTTGGGGAGAAATGTTGAAACAGCCTATTAATATACAGTACAGGCAGCTTCCATTGCCAGAGTAGGGAAACAAAAAAGCTTCTTGCTTGGCATTCCGTGGATTACTTGAATATTTTGTCAAATCAGTGGCTTGGATTGAAATGGGGGGGGGGATTTTCATAAGCTCGCCATACTCGGCGCCGACGTCCATGTCGAGGCTGAGAATAGACAAGCAGGGGAAACAAAGCAGACTTTGCAAAATACTAAGCAATGATTCAATGCAAGGCTGCGTACACAAGATGGCCAAATGGTGTTGCATGCGGGAGTGTGTGTGCGTGGCTGCATGAGATGAATGTCAATGTGCGTGGTCAGATCCAGCGACATGTTTGTGTGTGTGAGTGGAGTGTTTTAGCAAAAAAAAGGGGGGGGGGGCAGGGAGGGGTTAAGGTCGCTGAGTTGCGCAACGAGATGCAACATCACAACATCGGCTGAGAACGTAATGAAGTTCCTTCCTTGCGATTCTCAACGCAGGACAGAGATCAACTCCGGCAGCAGAATTTCAATTGTATTCATGAACTCAAACCATCCTCCCTTATAAGCTCGACAAATCGCTCGGTGTGTCAAGCTGTGGATGTTTGATTGGGTTCCAAATGGTGCTGAAATGCCACTGGGCCCCAACGCGGACGTTGGACCACACCATCGGCAGCATCAACCAGGTAGACTGCATGTCCACATTTGAACTATTATCCAACACAAACACCTGTGGAGACATGACGTGAGGGGATCTGAGTCAGCTCATCGTTAAGCGGTTTAACAAACCCAACAAGCCTGTGGTTGACTGAGTCGATCTTCGAATGCGAGTCTTTGTTCGGTTCCAATCTGGATGTCGATGCTATCAGGTGTCATTCCCAGGTAGACCTAGCGTAATGCAAAAGAGCGGCATGGCTAATCCAACGTGCCAGGGCTACTGTGTTTCCTCCTTGACTGCTGGGTTGAATCATCGACGTTCTCACAGCGCCAGGCTTGGCTCCAGAACGAATCAATTTCTTGTAAAGATTTGTTTAATTCTGCATTATGACAAGGCAGGTAAATCCACTTCCAGGCCAAATTGAGCTCATCCTGCTATCCCCCATCATGCATTCTGTTAGCCAAAGCTGGTCCCGCGTCGGTGTCCATGTGCAATTTTCTGCCGCAAAATGCACAAAGGCTCATGGGTAATTAAGGGACGCGTCTCATGCTTTCTGTTGATCCAAACTGACTGGTTTGTTTCCTGATAGCTTGTGAGGTAGTTACACATAAGGATGATACTACACAGGACTGTAGCAGTGGAATGAAGTGGACTTGGACGTAGGCTATCTGCTTAACCTTTCAGTTCTGTCACAGGTGCAAGTCACTGCAGTGAGATTGGTTAGCGAGATCTGGTATATTGAGCTGTCCTACTTCCACATGTCCACATGTTTGAAACTGCGGTCAATACATCATTTCCAAGAAGCGATAGGCGTGCAGGACAACATGTGAAATGTAAGGTAAATACCATTCACAAATCTAAAAAATACTTCTAATTTCTGGGCTCCACCTTGGGTCATGTTAGACCTCCAAGTCAGGCGTTGAAATGAGCTAGAGCCAAGCTTGACTAGTCCTTTGTGTAATTCACAGCAATTAGACGGGTCTCTAGCAGATCTCTAGGAAAAGATGCTCTTTTATACAACTTAGCCACTGTAACGGAAACTGTCAGTTTGAGAAGAGTGAGTGTGAATTGGGGGCATTTTCAAACCTGGCAATACCAAACTATTCCCTCAGCAATTGTCACGACAGCCACGCATTTTTGTCACAGGCTACGTCAAACACCTTTGCTGAAGGCAAGTGACAAAATGGAAAAGAAAACTGTTGTGGAAGGGCAACTATAGCCAGGAATATGTCCCATTTCTTCACAAGCTGCACATTAGTGCTAATGAGTTGTGCCCATTTTCTCGTTTCAACCTGTCACTGAGAGTACAATGCCACATTGATTTAACATTGTCACCATCATTTCAATAGATTATATTTTCTTTCTTCCCCGACTGCATCTACTGTCACAGTTTTGCGGACACCAGAATCCCGGCGGGAGTTGCCATGACGTTTTAATCTCTGTACTTCAGGAGGAGGCGAGCCTGTGATGTATGACGTTAGCCAAATGACATTGGCTCATGTTGCCGTTTTTGTCTGGTAGTGATGCTAATCAAAATGGTAAAGCCAGGTTGGTTTGAGTGAATGTATTGCTACATATATATTTATATATATATGCATGCTGTGCTTTGTGTTTGCTGTTGAGATTTCCATAATTTCCTTCCCTTATCTTTGGGAAAAAAAACATAGTTTTCATCAACCTGAAGGGAAGTTTTTAATGAATAAATCACTTTCTTGTCGATCATATGCACAATACATCATATTTCTGTCACTGCTTGAGCACCTTACAGTACGATACCAGTACTGGAAGGACTACCACTGCTTCTACAACAGGGACGGTTATTTTTAACAGACTTGGCTGTTGGTAGGTGTTTTACATACAGCTCTGTGAGTCATAGGACCTGACCCCATACTGACTCTACGCTCATTCCAGGTGAGGTCACAAGGCCCAACATCACTTCTGCTTATCGTTTTACTTTGTAGCAGATTAAATAGCTAATGTGGCAGAATCTACTGAAGGTTTTGGCCTTGCCCTAAAGAAAGACATAGCCATTCCAGTAAATGGGAAATGGGGCACTAATGGAATCACTGGCCATAGTTTGCAGTCATTTGTTTCTCTTTTTTTGGGCGAGCAATCCGGAGGCCTTTATGGTAATCATAAACCCTGGGCCAAATGGATGGCGGTGCCTGAGAGGGTGGAAATGGAGAGGCCATCCTCGCTGCCCGCCACCGCCTTGTTTACAGCTGGCGGAGAGCAGGTGCGGTTCCTGCCTGGAAGTTCACGCCTCAGACGCTGTCAGAGCATGCCTAATGCTCGCAAAATGGCTGCCGGTTTCTCGCTCACTCGCTCGCTCCCTACCTACCGCTCTCTCTCCTTTGGTGAAGATGTGTTTCGTAAACCCTCCGTGGACGGTTTATCAAAGATTCATCAAGTCGCCAGTTGCAGACTGCAGGTTTAAGGTAATAACAGACGTTCCCTTACCCTTTGGGGGGGAAGGGGGGGGGGGCACCATGGACAACGCCCATCTGTCATGTGCTGGAGCAGGGGTTTTAAGGAGGGATGGTGCATGGGTGGAAGAGCGGAGGGGAGGGCGGGGGGTTGTTTGGAGAGAGGAGAGAGCGGCAGAGAGAAAGAGAGAGCAGGCAGGTAGGGATCGGTGAATCATTTTAACACTTTGTCAACGTGCAAGTTTAAATTTGGATGCTGGCGTCTCTCGGAGGAGACACTGCAGCTTGATTGTGCCACAGCCTCAAGCCGAATGCTAATTTATTTTCTCATCTTCCTTTCCTCAGCTCCGTAATCACAAGAGCCTGTAACACACACAGCCCCCGCCAGACACCTATACAAACTGAAGCCAGACGCCCCACCCCCTTCCCCATGGGGTGAGAGACATCAAACCAAAAACACAGAAGATTCGAAAGAAATATCTATTAGAAAGCTATTGCATTGTATTCTGCGGGAGAACTCTCTGTCCCCACATTTGTCAGTGGCAGTCTTTTAAAAACAAATCCTATTTAAGACACAGATGCTCAAAAAACCCGTCTGTGCAAACAGTGATCAGCCACCCAACAGCTTAAGAGACTTCGACTCAGTACAAACCTCTGTGCTGTTAAACCATTCATGTTGAACCTGATGTATCACCAACATAGCAAAATGACTTAAAGAATGGAGACAATATCAAATGCGTATTGATTTCAGCGGGAGAAGCATAAACAAAGAGGAGGGAATAAGGTGTTTTCGAGTCTTGTGCCGCCGGTGGAGAAATTGGGAGTAGAAAGATTGTGAGGTAGGAAGTGCAGACATCGATGGTTGTAGTCTATTGTCTATAGCGAACGTGTGAAGAGGTGTGAGGCTGGCGGTGACCTTACGACCTGTCCGACATCGTTTACCACTGAGGGGACTGTGAGACTGAGGTTGGCCGGCAGAGAAGAAAGGGGAAAGTGAATTTCAGCATATTTGTGTCTTGCTAACCGAGTTGGCGGATTCAACACGGCTCGTCTACCTGATCAATGCTCGGAGAAAAGAGAGGGAGAGAGAGTGATAGAGAGAGAAATAATGAGAGAGAGAGAGTGAGAGGAACGGGGACAGGGAGAGTCGGCGGAGAGAAAATGAGAATAGAGTCAAGGTAGAGTGAGACATTGACGGACACCATGACAGACCTTCAGTGGCTATTGAGCCATTTGCCCGATAGCCTTTTTCTACATGCGTGCGAATCAAAATGGATGCCGAGCGTGGACGGTCCACAAACCTGTCCCTGTTCCATCACATGCAGGCCAGTGAACAAGGCCGTGTGTCTAATAACAAGTGTTAGCAATGGCAGGTCTATTATCGTTGACTCCAATCTCCTTTCGCTGGAGTTAGGAGACCAGAGACCAATTCAAACACGACATCAGCCTATTTAATCCATATCCGTGGCCGAGCAAATCCCACAGCACATTAATTCATACAGCGACATCCCACATGATGAATATGGTGGTATGGAAGATTAAATGGATGCTGGCCATTGAGCCACTGGTAAGACCATAGAGGGGCTAATTCCCAAGGTTTACATTTTTTTTTTTTTTGGTGCGGAAATTCCCAATGAGAGTTAATAAATCCAATTCACTCTAGACTTCACTGTAGTGGATAGGTTGGTGGCTGGTGGTACCGTAGGAGATCTAAAAGGTTATTTTCCGTTTGATGCGGAGAGATCAAGGGGATCTCTTGGTGCAGTCAAGGGCAGAACCGTAGGGATTTTCTTCCAAAAGTGTTTGGTGTCAAAGGTCTCTCGATATCCAGGTGAAAATCGTAAGTCACTCTATAACAATCAATTATTGGGGCTGTTCTATTGACCTCCAAGTCCTGAAAAGCACTAACCCGGTTATGTCACATCACACCCCAAAAAATACAATAAATATTTTGTTGTGTGTCTGTGTGTTTGGGGTCAGCATGACAGAGGTTGACAGTATTTAACCCTGCAGTAGCCATGACCTACCTTGTATAATAGGCTCCCGTGAGAGTTCACCTCACACACACACTCTTGACAGATCACCTCCCTCTCACACGCACGCACACACTGAGAAATCACCTCTCCCTAACACACACTCTCTTGACTTTGAGCCGTGCAAAAATTCTTCCACCGGTGAATGCTCACACGCACAGGCTTGCGTGCGCGCACACACACACACACACACACATATCGACATCAATGTGGAGCTTGGATGGGAATTGGAGGGCATACCCTCAGGCAGCGCTATTAAATCAGCCTTTATCAGTATCTTTCCGACGTTGAGTAGAGAACACAAGTAGGCGAGGCTGGGGATGGGTGAGGTGTTGTGGTGACATACTGGTGCGCTCAGGATAATGACCCGGCTCGGCGCTGCGATGGGGCTGAACAGACAAGCAGAAGAGGACAGGCGCCGCGATAAGCATCTGTTTGAAGGTGGAGCAAAGATGGATTACAATTACGGGGGAAATAGGTGGCGCTATTGAAAAGAAAAGAAAGGGGGGACAAAAAAAGCGACTGATGGAGGGCATGGAAAGCTGGGGTTTTTTATTTTTGAAAGCAGCTATCGTCTGTACAATATACATGTATGGTTTAAAGCTGTGGCAGGGCTGCCGTTTTTAGCCTGCTTCATAATATGGAATTTAGTGAACATGCATCATGAACGTGGGGAGAGAGAGATCTGGCCTGCTACTATAGCGTGGGGACGGGTCAGAAGTAAAGTATTTTGTGGAGCGAAGCTCACAAAGCATGAAATCGTACACATAACAAGAGCTTCACAGCCTGTATGAGACATGTATTATATATATATTGATGTAAACTGCTGGGCCTATTCGAGAGACGGTTCAAAGGCAGGAACAATTACACCATCAGACCCATGCTACTGTACTGCAACACAGTCCATTCAACATTGAGGAAGGGAGATGGGGAGGGGGGAGGGAGGGAGGGGAGGAGAGGAGGGGGCTGTAAAGCCATAAAATACGATTCATCTCGTTGCGGTCCCTGCAAGCAGCATGTAATCGCAATGACACACTTGTGTAATCCATTTAAAACACTTTGGCTCGGGAATAGACTGGCTGTGACTCGGTTGCAAAGACTCCCCCCTCCCGCTCCCCTCCTCTCTCTCTCCATCCATCTTTTTCCTTCTCTGCCTCATTTTCTCACACTCTCTTTTCCTCGCTGCCTCGCTCACTTTCTGTTTCTGTCCCTCTCTTCCCCACTCTTTCTCTCTCCTACTCTTTAACTCTCTCTTCTCTCTGTCTTACGCCGCTCCCCCTCTCCCCCCGCCTCTCTCTCGCTCTCCCCATGTCTGCCTCTCTCTGTTACTCTCCCTCGCTCTTTTTGTCAGTGCCACCCTAGATACCGGGACCCGTTTCGCTGACTGATTGCAATTAGCGAGGCACTTGTAAGCTGCAGCGTGGTCCACCTGTTCAGGGAGGCCAGACAAGAGCGAGTGTCGGCCCCGTTGCGTTAACAACCCCAACAGGGGATGTAGGTTGGAGGGGGTGGTGGGAGGAGGAGACAAAAAAAGGGAGGATGATTATCACCCAGCCGCCTCAGATAGTGTGCCGGAGAGAGATGGTGAGGGGGGGGGGGGGGGGGGGGGGGTTGTGATGTCAAGGTGAAGGGAGCGAGCGTGTTCGGCTGTCCGTAGATTTGTAATCGCATGGGGGGGGTGGTAGGGTTAGACTCCAGCTCTCCCCCTGTATCTAGGGAACGAGGCTGAAGGCAGGTGGGTAGGACTGTATGGAAAGAAAGCTTCTTTGGGGGAGGAAAGGGGAGGGCAGATCTACTAGAGCGGCCAGACTCTCCACTCAACCATCCAGTGCGGAAACAGCATTAGCCGATGGGCACCCCAGGTGAACGACCAACCGCAAGTGTTTCAATCCAACAGGAGGAATACCACTCTCGCTGTTTACTGCCGGGGTGGAGGGCGGAGGGGTGGAGGGTGGAGGGGTGGAGGGCTGGGGGGCGGGGCAGAGGGCATGAGGATCTCGGCTCTCACAAAGGGGCGGCTATATGGCGAGATGTAATTTGAACTAATTACGCGCTCGGAGGGACCAAATTAAACATCTTGCCGGCATTAAACTGCGGATGATTTATTGTCACCTATAAACTTCGCCTAGGATGGCCGCCCACTGCTAATGCTCCATTGGTTTAATTATGACCATTTGTTAATGGTCGTTTTAGTAGCTGTGTTGTGTCGAGGTCAGCTGATCGCTTGCCAGAAGACAGGACCACAGTAGGCGAAGATGAATGAACACAAATGGAATTCTAATGTGCTTTTTTTGGAGGGGGGGGGGGGGGTCTGGTTCGCTTTCCCCTCCTCAATAGACTAGTCTAATAGAGTCTGACTTCCAACCTCCAAGTGGAACTTTCAAACGTCACAACATTTCCTCAACACGTTGCCGTGTCGGTCCGGCGGCGCTGGCGCACAGGGCTGCGTCTTCGGCGGGCAGCAGGAAGTACACATGCATGGCTTGGCATGTCTGAAGGAGGTCGAGGACACAGCTGTTGGGAGCGGTGTGGGTAGCTTCAACCCTGCCATGCCTGTGGCTTGTTTTGGATTCCAATTAGGCTGAGAGACAAGCGCACTTCAGAGGAGTCCCCTGAAACAGCATGAGAAGAACAACGCGAAACGCTTCAGCTACCCTCGGGCGCCGGGCTGTTTAGCGTCGACGAACAGCCGACCCTCTCCACCTCTGACCTGCCGTTCGGTAGAGAGGCACGGCATTTCCGGCTAAATATAGAAAAGGGTGGTATTTTGCACCACTTATATACTGTATATATGAGTCATGGCGGAAACTGTAACCGCCACTGACCGTTGCTTGACGAAGCCCCATTAAGAGCGACGCAGCAAGCTGTTGTCATGGCCGCCTCAGAAGATGAATGGCTGTGCTTGGGCCACCCCCGCTTGAGAAAGAAAGAAAAAATAAATAAAGAAATAATTAAAACAGGTTTATCGCAAACGCTTTCAACGCCGTTTCTCTTTGACGATATCACACTCCCCCTGTTCAGAGCCCCAGTCTTTCCCTCCCCACTCCTCTCCAGGCACTGGATACAGCCTTTCCCCCTCCTTCTCTCCCTCCCTCCCTCCCCCTCCCCCATTCGATAGGTCCCCCCTCCTCTTCCTCCTCCTTTCCGGCCCAGCGCATGCCTCCACGCCTCCTCAGACGAAGAGATTGATCTGTCTACAGGACGCCTCTGACCTTTGGTATGATCTGATAAGGGACGCGTGGCCCCAACCGAATTAAGCAATCAAAGGGGGAGGCACATTAGACGCTTCACCCTTACCCTCCATCCAGGCCCCCTCACTTCTCCACACCACAGAATACTTCCACACGTCCGTGATGCTTAGAAAAGGTAGTCCATCTGGCTTCCTTCCTTCCTTCCTTCTAGAAGATTCCCCCCCTCTCCGCAGACCCGCAGGGGGAAATAAAAGATGTGTTTTCAAATTGCACTTTGCTTAAAGGCTCTTTGGGCCAAATTAAATTTTCACCTTGCATCGATTTTCCAGTCCTCTGACATGGTGGATCCTAATGCTGTCTATTTCAGGGGGGTTGGGAGGGGGTTCTGTGGTCCCCCAGCCGGATGGAGAGAGAAGCGAGGGGAGGTCGTAGTCTAGCGTAGCGCAGGAGAGCCGGGAGGACAAGCCCAAGAAGTGTTACCCTGCTGTCCAAGGCCTCTCTGCCTGTCTCTGCGCCAGTTACTCTTTTTTGTCCAGTTGTCTATTATCTTACTTTGCATATCACCTTGAACCAGCCTTTTCTCCTCCTGTTATCTTTGTGTGTTCACCATTTGGCACGTTTAAGCAGATTTGCTGTGACCTTAACCAACAGCGAACAGGAATTGCTTTTTCCCCCTCTCCCCCCCTCTGCCTCTCTCTCTCTCTCTCTCCAGCTCTTGTTCTCTTTCTGTCTTTCTCCCCGTCTCTCTCTTTCTTTCTTCTCCCGTCCCAGCCGGCGCGAGTCCAGATGCCACTGATTAAAACAGGGGGCCTTGGACGCCGTCCGTTTTGGAATTCAGAACGTAAGCATGCAGAGCACCTCGCAAATCTCTCTCTCTTTCTGCTTCTAAAAATACACCTAGCAGCAAGGGATTGTGGGCCAGATCTCAACCAGAGCCTGGAGCAATTATTGAGCAAAAAGCGCCCCTGAAATCGCCCCTCAACCCGGGCAGGACCCAGGCTTTTCCGTGGCCCCCCAAGCAGACTCCCTTGTTTGTAGACGATAGTCTGGCCGGTCTTCTATCTGCCGTCTGCAGGGGCGTTTACAAGATGGCCGCCCTCCTGCTGCGTTCTGCTGCCTCACTCGTTGCTAATCGCCACAGCGGTGACGATCGTAGAAACGAGGCTGGCATCAATGCCATCGCAGTTGCGAGGGGACAGCGGTCTTTGAGCTTTCAGGCCTCTGCCTGGTTTGATGGTCCGAACACCAAAAGGGTTCCAGCGCTGAGAGGCACACCCTGGCAGCCCATGCAGTTTGACGGGGCAGACAGACAGAGAGATGGGCTCTGACAGGACCCCCCCTCCTTTCACTTGGAAGACAGGAAGAAGGAGTGGGGGCTTGGAAGAGCAGGGGGTGGAGGGAGAGGAGGAGATGGGAGAGGGGCAGGATAAGGATAAGAAAGGAGGGAGCGGCAAGGCAGGCAGGGGGGGGAGACTTCAAAGCGTGCCAAGGAACACACAAGCAAATGGCGCAGACGCACACGGTTCGCACGCACGCAAGCTTTAGCGTGTACGCGCTGCCTGCGAAGGAGAGTGCGTTTGTGGAGGTGTGTATGTAGGTGTGTGTACGAACAGATGCACCAGCCCACCCCCCACCCCACCCCACGGCAACTCCCAACTCCCCAGTAGCGTTTGTTTGTCGTCTTAAGCCGGCCGAGTGCTCAGGAAGCTCCGACTTACAGAAATGTTGCCAAGTATGGCACTACACTGGGGGGCTCATCCCCCCAAATGCCTCATTGTTATTCAGTCATGATGCCGGAGGATCTACTGGGCACCCACAGTCAAGCCTGAAGGAGAGTGGGTGGTGGTGGTGTCTGTCTGTGTGTGGTGGTGGTTATGTGGGTGGGGAAGGGGGGGGTCTGTCTGTGTATGTTGTTTTTTGTGTGCGTGGTGTGTGGTGGTGGGTGGCTATTGAATTAAGTGTACACATGGCCCCGGATTGAGTGAGTCTTTCGGAGCTCAACGCGTAGCTCGTTTACAGTGGAGTTAAACAATCGGTCTCACGCTCAATCTATCTCCATTAGCATTTACTCACTAGTGGTAACTAGCTCTGGCTGTTATCATCGTGGTCTAGAACTAGGTGGAGTCATTCTTTCGTTTGATGGTTTCCTTCGTTATCTAGCATAATATAAGCTCACCCGGAGAGACGCACACACCAAGAGAGATGAACACAACTTAAAAACCTAAGCACTGTCTTTAGTGTTCATTAATGCAGGCAGCTCCACACCAAAGGAATAAGGCCTATAAACGTTTTGCATATCATAACTCTTTTCCTTTCCACTCAGTCAGTATAAGACCAGCCCGTCCTGTCAAACTGAATTTACCCTGCTGAGCAGTGCCTAGAGATGACAATCACCGACTGCCTGGACCGTTATTAGTGCGTAATGTTCTGCATAATCTTTTCCTTTCAGGGGTGACTGGTCTGTCCTGGTCTCTCTTTTTTCTTTTTGCAAATAAGGTTCTCTGCACCTTGTGCCTAGCCTGAATGGGTTTCTGGGTGAGTTAGGAGGGTCTAATGCCTCAGACATGTCAGGGATCTAAAGGAGGGAGAGTGGGCTTGGTTCAAAGCCTGCCAGGCCTCAAGGCCAGCTGGAGTGTTTTGGGGGTAGGAGCAGAACTCCAAAAGGGTCTGCATTCGCAACGAGCCCCCGTCGGATGAAAGATGCATCAAGCCTCATTAGCGATATCTCTTTTAAAGATTTCGCTCAATTATGGACAGGGATTCTTTAACGGGGTCTGCGGTGAATCCATCATGCATCGATTTTAAACGGTGAATTAAGACGTTAGGACTTGGAATAGAATGGTCTGCAACGGTCTAATTCAATTGTTCATTTGACCTTTTTTATAATTATTTGCATTGCTATTTTCAGTTGAGAGGGAAAATTGAGTCAACCATACATGGAACTCCATTTGAGGATGAAAAATATGCAGGGGTTTGAAGTAAACAACACCATCTCTGGTTCCCAAGGCAGCAATCTAGCTGCCAAGTTTGTCGATAAGGGTGCCCCTTGTGGTAGGAATATGCATTGCAAGGATCTATTGTGCCAACAACTTGGCGCATTGTGGCCAGAAAACCTGGTAGGTTAGCTGTGATGTCTAATTAGAGCATAGTGTTTAGAGTGCTTGGAGGAGGAAACGGATATAGAGGTGGATGCACCTGCAGGTAACATAATGGCTTCAAGCCAATCACCTTCTTTAGCATCGTTCCTGCTTCCTGAACCTCTAAATGACCTGTCACCTGGACATACTTCAGGCAGGGGGACATCTGAGTCAGAGATTTCAAGGTATCATAACACCTCCAGGACGGGCTAGCAGTGGGTAACCCTTTCCCGATGCCTGTTTTCCTCCACACAAGCTTTGAGAACCCCCCCCCCCCCCCCCGCCCATTTCTCTGTGCTGAAATCCCCTTGGATAACGACTCAGCGTCTAATTGATTTCTCTTGTTGGTGTTGGGTTAGGGCTGTGGCATGGAAGCAGGAAGAGGACTCTGGCTCCGGCTTGCCTGCCATCTTTTCTTTTTCGTCTTGTTCTCCTCACTCTATATTGGTGTCTTTTCCTCTCTGCTGGTCTCAGTCTGTATTTCTACCGCTCCTTCAGCAGTTCACTCCGGGTCAGAACAGGCCGGTATGACGCTCCAACAACCCGGTGGCAAGCAGAGAGCAAAACGGCGCCATCGCCTATAAATTAAAAAGCACGACAAAAGACCCCGAGCAGCATTCACGGAAGAGCGCGCCGAGAAGGTCAGAGTGCATGACGGGGGTGGCTTTTGCTCTTTGAAGATAGCGTCGAATCATTACCCAAGCCTAGCACTTTGGCAGCAGGTGACATACCGTACCGTGCTAACGTACCGGGTTAATTAGCACTAGCTTTTGGCTTCTCTGGCGGCCATATTTTTGCCTGTCTGACTTGGGGTCAGGCTTTGCCATTTTCCATCCTTTCCTGCCATGCCTTTCCTTCTGTCTGTTTGTTTTGGTCTCGTCCAGAGCTCCTGTCGAGCTGAGCAGGAAAGGCGAACACTGCCTGCAGACGGACCTCTGGTTCTCCTCCAGCAAAAAAAAACAAAGTCCGTTGGAGGAGGCGGGGGGCATATCAACCACTGAGCTCTCAGTTGAGGTGAATTTCAAATAATGCTTGGCTGAGTCTTGGTTTCAGGCGCTGCTGCTCTTCAAGGGAAGTGATGTAACACGGACAACAACCGACCACGATTCAAAGGACCAGTCACTATATATATCTCTCGCTCTGCCCACGGTAAACCGCACTGAACACCCAGCCACAATGTTTTGCTTCGGGTTCAACAGAAACCGAGATGCTTACAAATAATTCATTCAAATAATTAATCAAATAGTTGTTGTTTATATTGGGGTTTTGCAGCGGAATGCCTATTTAGACATGCCCTAATAATCCCTTTGGTATTTCTACTAATTGAATGGGTCAAAATCAACCACAATCTTGCCTCCCTCCCAAACGCCCACAAAATGATGTTACCCCCCAAGCTTAAACTAGACGCTTGATCATCTGAGACATGTTTGGGTGCTTTACAACGTCCAGCTCCTGCACATTTTGGGGCTAGTCAACGAGTCATGAGACTGGTGTTAAAGTCTCAATGGTATGCAGGGGCAGAGAATTGATCCGAAGCGCCATAGATCTGCTGCAGTGCCTCCTCCTCTGTGCTCCCACAATCAATCCCAGCTCCTCTAAATTTCATCTGAGAACCTCCAGAGGAGGAGAAGGGAGGGGAGAGGAGAGGAAAGGGGAGGGGAGAGGGGAGGAGAGAGGAGGGGGAGAGCATGTGCTGGGGGGCTCAGGTTGGGTTCAATTACGGGGTGTATGGGGAGAGAAAGAAAAAGAATGGAAAAAAACACGCCATAAAGCATTAAATACGTTAATTGAATAACGTGAAAGGGAGCCCCCCCGATACATCACGCCTCCCCCGACCGTAGCGTATACATCAGGCTTAATGGCACTGATGTCACTTGCAGTCGGCAGATGAAGTCGTTTAACAACTTAATAAACGTCTGATTTACGAGAGGCGCCGAGCAGCTGATAAATAAATGGCGGGCGAGGCGAACAGGTGAACGGTTTCATTTCACACAGCTTTTCCAATCAGTTTGAAAAAAAGGCTTTATGTTAGGTGAACGTGTGGGTGTGTGTGAATACACACCCACATATATATATATATATACTGCCATGTGTGTATGCCTATACTATTCTGTGCTTGTGGGAGGATACCTTCAAACATGCATGGTACAAACCAGACTATGTAGGCCTGTGTGGATGACATGGCTGATTTGGCACAAGTGCACCTATTTCAATACAAATCTCTACACAACTGATGTCCGTGTTGAGGAGTCGACTTCGATCTGTACATTTCCTTCATAAACCAGTCAAACAGACACACAAATGCACCTACAATCTAGCACATCAACAACGCTCAAGTACCCCCCTTCCTAAGACATTTCCTCCTCTCTTGGCAAGGCCCAGCTACCCATGCAATGAAAATACATCACTTCTAAATCTGAGCTTGGCAACCATATTGGTGAGTCAACATGGTGCCACTCTGTGTGCAGTGCTGAAGTGAAGGGTGCCCCCCAAAGATGAACCACAGGGCCCCACAGGTTTGGCTCCTTCGCCAGCGAGCATCTTACTTCTGAGGTAATGAGTGCCTGCAGTAACTGGGTCGACATCAGCTGGTCCTGAAACCAAACAAGCTACATCCGGAAGGTGTAAAAAGTGAAGGGATAAATAAAACATTACCTTCGTATGAGAAGGGATGTGACAGAGAGCTTTTTACTTTTTTTCTTTTTTCCAGCTTTCATGTTGGCAGGGAGAGAAAAAAACATTCTGGATGAATCAGAATTTCCTGAAAGCGCCTGCGCCAGGTGTATGTAATTACCTGTCAGCACTGTCCTCGTTATAAAACGGCCCTTGGGACAAGCCTTCGGTCTGTCCTAACAAGACTTGAGCGTTAATCAAGGTGTGCTATATGGAAAATACATCATGTAGGGGGGGGGGGACATTTCAGTAGCCACACATGTAATATACTATTGGGAATATGTCGTTTATCAGCATCATCCTCTTTCTGCGCTTCAAAAACCCAGGTGTTGGTTTCAACAAGAAGGTAAACATATTAACATACCGATACAGGGAGAGTAAAAGGAGGCTGTTTATTAGCGGTTGTTGTTGCCACAATACTTCCTCGTCTCATAGCTGTGGCCCGATTATGTCACCCGGACAAATTTCATAAGCCATAATTATACTTGGGCTGCATCTCTTTCTCTCTCTGCCTCTCCCCCTCTCTTTCGTTCTCTCTCCGGCTTGCTCTCCTGTCCTCCTTGGAGACAGAAATACAGGTAGAAGTAATGAGGGTTCGTTCCAGGCAAAGGCGCAGTCTGGCTATCGCTGTTCAAGGATAATGAACGAATGGGGAGGACTAACGGTAGAGTGGCGAGTTAACTCCTTCTGCCGAGAGTGCCTTCTTAGACACCCGGTCCACTTTCATGTCCACCTTGCTCGCTTGCTTCCTCTCTTCCTGTCTGAGCATGAGGCTAAAGCTGTCGTCTTCCTTACACCTCTATGTGTTGCTTAAAGCCAGTCGCACAATGACAAATGTGTTGCAAGCGAAATGGACTTGGAGGAAGCACTCAAGATGATGGAGGTGGAAAATTGGCGAATGTTACAATTTGGGAAATGGGGCTATTGCCAACGAAAGGGAAGGGAAGAGAAATACTTACCTGGGACTAATCCATGTAAATCCATTACTAAATGCACTAAATGATGGTGTACAGTGTACAGTAAATAGCCAGGCCCATGTCCCGGGCCATTCCTGCAGATCTTGCTTAAGGCCTGCTCTCGTACCAGTTGCAATTTGTACCATAAAGAATTACACTCCAAGGTAATGCGGCTTAGAGTAAATTTGTTTTTTTGTGTGTGTTGCCAGAGATTATTCATTTTCCCTCTCCTTTGGTGTTTGGTAGGTAGAGTCATGAGACAGCTCTCTTGTTCCCGTTAGCACATTTCTGCATGCGCAACCTGACTGCTGATTGACAGATGTTGGCAGAATGGCTCAGACCTTCTATGACGGCCGGTCTCCAAGTCACCGGTGTGTCTTATAATCTCTAGGAATACTTCAAACACCGCAGGAGGATGTAAAGTGATGAACGTGGAATCTGGATGTGGTAGGGAGCTTTTGTCACGAGTGTCAATCATATCTATGATCTTCATATGTGGCTCAATGGAATCGTTGACTGTCCAATATCAAGCAAGGTCAGCATGATCAACCTTAAAAATAGAAGCCAAGGTAGCGAATAGTCTAGTAAAAAGACCATAAAAGACACAGAATTGCGGTACTTCTAAAGTGTAATTAATTCATACCCATCTAATGCCTGCAGTATAAATACTTTAAAAATACAGAACTAAAAGATGCATGGTTGGATGGGTGAATGATGGATGGATGGTTAGATCAGGCCCAGAGCAACGTTAACACAAAACAGATTGATAAAGTATCAGACAAAGTCCTATTCTGTGACTGTAATCTCTATAAGGTACAATGATTAAAGGCTAATATAAAACTTAGATTGAAATCATTTTAAAATACTTTTTATGTCTATGTATATTAAATATGTTGTTGACCTGCATAAAATAAAGCAGACAAATTGATTACAACATGCTCAGCAAAAAAAGCTCCAATGTGTCATTCAATACAGATGAACTTAGAGTCACTGTACTGTCAGAGTCAAGTAGCCACTGGAATCTTGCTTCCCATTGTTCTTGTCTGTTTCAACATTTAATAGTTGTTTCGATGTTGCAATTTAAATGATTGAATGCCATTCGATGTATGAGTTAACCCTGCGATACAAAACCACTGATCACTCAAACGACAAAAACAACTCTGTCCATGGTGACAAGAAAAATATGTTGAAAAAGTGAAATGAATGAATGATGATTTCGATGACATTGTGCCTACTGGGTAGCAAACATGCTCATCTCACTACATCAGTCACTATGGTTCATTGTCAATCAACATCCAAAGACGACTATGAAGCTTTCGTCAAATGTGGACGACCTCCCCAGCACAAAACAGCCAACACCCTATCCATCTACACATGGATGTGCCAACTCACACGTACAACGTGCACACACACACAAACACACATAAAACACTTGTGTGACGCTAACACACCTTTCTCTGACGAAAACCCCTTTTTAACATATGGTACCCAATCCAACAGAAGTTTTCAATATGTCCCAGAAACTCCCAAATGATGTCTCACTTTGGGACAAAGATTCAGTAAGAGATCCTTCCTACCAAACATTCATCCAAACAAACCAAAATGGTGCATGGCTTCTCAAATGTAAAGATAAGCAGATAGCACAGTGTTCAGTAGCTCAAAACATATTGCAAACACAGGTTCTGTTTAACACAGATGCCACAATGTGTTAACATAATGCCAGTTCGTATTCATAAACAGAGCGGACGTAAAATCAGGACCAGTGTACAAGTGTCCGCCTTTAATCAGTGCACGTCCATAACATGGAAAGGTTCTGCGCCTTCTGCACCCACACATGGCACGTCGTGGACACCTAACTTAAAAGACATAGCAAACAGAACTCCAATGCACTTCTGAATCCCTGTTTAGGGATCTAACCAAGTCTATGTTACATTAAACAACGCGAGTAGAAGACTAAATACTACTTACTATATACCCCGGTAGTCGATTTCTCGGTGACTGCAATTTAAAAAAGAAAAGAAAATGATAAGTAGGCTAATCAACACTCGTTCAAATTAACAGCTGATAAGAACTGATAGCAAGTCACTATTGCTTATCTAACCTAATTTTCTATGCGCCGTAAATGTTCACTTACCAAGGCGTCCAGATCAAATTCCTTGGGAAATCCAGAGGAGTCCTGTCTTTCTTCTCTCTAGCCGGAAAACAGCAATGCTTTCTTATTCCAAATACAGGCCCCAGTTGAACTGAAAGACAAAAAGACACCAAACAGCCACAACAAATTCCGTTAAAATCGGGTCTCCTTCAAAAAAGTGATTCAATTACAATCGGTGCGGAGCAGCAACAAAAAATCTTAATTGACGGCGAAAAGAGTGATATACCTGTTCCCTTTCTCGCTGCCGTCAGAGACAATGAGAACGGTAGTAAGGCGAACAGAAAAGTGAGAGCTGAGCTTTCCTTAGAAACCGAGCGCTGCTGCTGTTAAAATTGTACCACACACTCCAAGGCGATGGCTGGAGAGCGAGCGGCACGGGGAGCGCAGGGGAGAAGCGGGAGAGTGCGCGAAACACAAGATGGGATGCTCTCGCACACCTGCATTTCCTTATCGAGCCACATGATGGCCGGCTAACAGAGCAACTGATGCTGATGAGATTTTGTTTAAGTCCCGACCCCCCCCCCCTCCCCAGCCAGCCGGTCTCCTGCAAACTCTCTGTCAATGGTACGTAGACACGAAATTGTTATCGCTTGAGTTTTGTGTCGAGAATGAATCCATTTGAAAGGAATTCGTTAAGCGTACAACGAGCTGTTATCCTTGGTTGATATCCAAAACATTAGCAATCAGTAGATCTTTGATCTCGAAAGGCATGTTCACTCATGCTGCATCGTTAAGTGCAATCAACTAATAACGTCCCACCTCGAGTGGCCGGCCGTTTGATTCATCGCATTATCAGTAATTACGCAACAATTATATATGGTATCAGTGTGCGCGTTTTCGGTCCAAAATGATTACATATGCACTTCTGAATGGCTAACAGGATTTGTTTTTGACACCGATACTGCTTATGTTTGACATCAAAAAGTAAGCAGCTGTTTGTTGGCTTTGCTGTATCAACAGCATTGACCTCTCCAACACAACGATTGGCCAAGTCAAGTACATCACACCTTCAACTGATGTAAAATCGAGGGACAAGGCTATGGGCCAGACAGGGAGGATTACACTATTGATAGTCCTCGCCAATGCTCATGCATTTCCACTCCTGGCAAAAGGGCAGCAAAATAAGGGAGCCTCGCAGAGCAGTCATTTGGGTCTACAGTGGAAATATTTGGGTTTGTCAGTGCATCAGTCCGTTGGGTGTAGATGTCACAGGGGTCGATGTAAGCTGTGTATCCACCATCCAAGGTTGCAGTATCCACCTGCCAGAGCTGCATTACAAAAGGACTTGTGACCTTTTGTGGATGCGTTGTGGACTAGCAATGATGTTTCGATGGGGTTATCCTATAAGTCGCCCTAACACCTGTTGGCAGGTCACCATTGTCTGAAGGGAAAGGAGTGTATCTGTGTCCGAATAATTGACAAAATGTACAGTAATTGTGTATCCGTGAACAACCTTTAGGATCCACTTATGTTTCTGGAAGAACACAATTTGGAGAAATGTGTCACACCAGCAATCAAGTGAATTTTGTGAGTTTGCCTGCAATAAAATAAACATGTTTCTTGGGTAAAACATGTTAAACTCTAGTGAAACCAGAATATGGCCCGTTCTCAATATTTCCAATTAATTCCCATTCTGAGTGTGTGTGTGTGAGTGTGCATGTGTGTTTTAAGGGGGGGAGGAATATAACTATTTTTGGAAGGGATCCAGACCAGTGCAATGGTCAGACTGTGCTTCCATGTTGAGTGGGTGAAACTCGACGCTCGAAGCCTCTTTGTGTGAGGTATCCATTTTTGTCTTCACAAGGGCAAGGTGGTGGGTGAGTCACTGGTATCATTTCCAGAGACTTTGAGAGAATCCTATGGAACATTCTTTTGTTCCCCATATTAAGGGCCCACAGTGTTCTGTGACTCAGCGGTTCTTGACTTCCTCCTCTGATTTCTCTTGGATTATGCGAGACATTATAGATTTGCATATTTATCTTGACTTGGAATCCATTACACACGTTTCTACATGCTATGTGAGAGTGTCTGTATGCGATGCGCTTGTTCTGTGCTTCCCTTTGGTGTTTGGGCCACCACTGAATATTCATCGCTGTCAAATGCGGGAGTTTTGGTTTTGGGTGAAATTGTGTGGGCGAACTGTACAGTATATGGCCATTGCAAGAGGAAGTGGTGTGTGTGTTTGTGTGTGTGTGTGTGTGTGTGTGTGTGTGTGTGGGAGGGGTGGGGGGCAGGGGTAGGCTACTTGCCCCTGCGATGCTATCATTAGCTTCCTCTCTTTTACAGGGCTAACCTCGCTTTGGCCTTGCCTGAGGTATTAATAATAAAAAGCTGTCTGACACATTGCAGATCAGTTGGCTCAGTCCCAAATGTTATTTCCAGTTAAGTATGAAACCACTAAACACAGACAAATACATAGACAGTGTGGATGTTGTATATGTTTATACAGTCCATACAGTATCGATTGCATATAGTTGCTGTCCTCTTACCCTGAGTTAAACAAAGTAGATGTATTTATTTTTGGTGATTTCCTGCTTATTGTGTGGGTGGTTAGATACTTACACTTACCAGTCACACAGAACTGAGTCAGGTCTGTGACCTCTTCTCAAATGTAGACAACCATAAAAGGAGATCTCCTGTACATTCAAATGGAGCGTGCTAGAATGGCACCTTACAGTACGAGCCAAATGGGTTTCTTTCAGGTTTGATCATTCCAGCTCTGATGATATTCATAGAAATATTCAAGGAAAATTGAAGCAATATTCCAGTATGTTAGAAATAGAGATGGATGTTGTTTGATTCCTCTGTTTTGATAAGGCAGTGGAACTACCCATTTCATTGCCAAAAATATAACCTACTGTCCTTTCTCCAAAAAGGTGCATGTAGCAAAATATAAATATTATGCAGATTACAAATATTTTCACAATGGAAATGCTAGTAGCTACCAGTTAAAAAATAGAATGTTGCAAAACAATCTTCTACGCAATTAGGAATCACTTTCTGACAACATACAGCGTTGTTCAGAAACTATTTCCAATGAAAATTGTCTTTATTCTTCACGGAAAGATTATTGAGTTTGCCTTCCAGCTATCACATTTCACCGAGTAAGTACACTTCAAAATCAAGGACGTTCGAGGAACACAGAAAAACATCGAAAAGCTGCCATTGCCTCTCATCTCTATAGCTGCCTACCAGGGCATGACAAATATGTGAAGGAATTCTTCCCGGTTGACGAGGGCTGGGGGAAATAACCTCAATCCATTGCTTTGCATCCAAATGTGAGGGGGGCCTCAGAGTGTCCCCCAGGATCTCCTGCCGACTGGATGGTGAGCGATGAACGAGAAACGTCCCAGACTGTAGTAATCAAGCTTGCAGCAAATTAGACGAAGCCACCCAGTTCGGCTGGAGGAGAAGGTATGTCTACACCTGTTAGAAAAGTGCATTTTCTGTCAATATCACTCACTGGAGAATTCCAGTCCCCAGCTCAAAGCAATGCAACTTTGTCTGGTCGAGCCATCATGCAGGCTTGACTGGAAGCGCTCTGGCTCTGGCGTTCTTAGTGTTTGTTTACAAGCACGCAGGAACCACATCACAACTCACGTCTGGAGAACGATTCATTCACAACTACTCTGAAGAAAACAATTCCTATGGCCCTGTGAGCTCTCCTGGCCATGTCCCTGGCCAGGCAGGAGGTGAGCACTTCGACTCAGCCCAAGGTTGGCTTGATGTGGCTGATCACTGCTCCTGGCTACTCTTGAGGGAAGGACAGTGGGATCTGGAAAAAAGCAGAGAGGGAATTTCATTAGCAGAGACTCAAGCTGTGTGCGTGTGAGTGTGTGTTGTGTGTTGCTGACATCTGCACACGTTTATGTGTGACGCATCCCATGATCGTTAAATGTTTCTTCTTTAAGTTTACCTCACGCCACTATTAATTGACTGTTGACAGAGTTAATGCTGAGAGATGAGGGAAGTCAAGCAGACATGCTCTATGACTTAGGCTAATCTTCTAGACGGGGGATGTATCACATCTACGTTCAATTGGACCACATTCCCCCCAATTCCATTTATTCCTTTCCATTAATAGAGTGAATGGGAAAATTATCTCCTGCTGATTTTGTACTGTTGCACGCTGACAAAGAAATAATCAGTCTATCATGTTAATTGTAGGTTTACTTGAACAGTGACAGACATAATAACAACAAAGAAATACTGAACAACCCATATCAAAATTGTTGTACATTGATTTGCATTTTAATGAGTGAAATAAATACTTGACCTCCTCTAAATCAGAAATACTTTTGAGTCTCAAGTGTCTTTTATACTGGTAAGAGGCTGAGATTAGAAGCACACTCTTAAAGGGATAGTTCCTAACCTCAGTTTGTTTTCTGTATAAGAAACAATTGTCCAGAGAAGTAATAAATCCATCAGATTCCAAACTCTACATCATGACCAAGACCAAAGGTCTATCCAAGGATATCAGGGGACAAGATTGTAGACCTACACACAGGGCTGGAATGGGCTACAAGACCATCGCCAAGCAGCTTGGTGAGAAGGTGACAACAGTTGGTGTGGTTATTCACAAATGGAAAGAACACACAAGAGAACTGTCAGTCTCCCTTGGTCTGGGGCTCCATACAAGATCTCACCTCGTGGAGATGCAAAGATCAAGAGAAAGGTTACTGATCTCAAGGCAGCTGGGACCATGTTCATCGAGAAAATTATTCGTAACACACCCCACCATGAAATCCTCTAGCACTCACAAAGTCCCCCTGCTCAAGAAAGCACATGCACAGGCCCGTCTGAAGTTTGCCAATGAACATCTAAATGATACAGATGACAACTGGGTGAAAGTGTTGTGGTCAGATAAGACCAAAATTGAACTCTTAGACATCAACTCAACTCGCCATGTTTGGAGGAGGAGGAATGGTGACTATGACTTCAAGAACACCATCACAACCGTCAAACATGATGGTGGAAACGTTATACCTGGGGGGGGGGGGGGGTCAGTTAAGGGGACAGGACAACTTCACCCCCATGAAAGGGACAATAGATGGGGCCATGTACCATCAAATCTTAGGTGACATCATCCTTTCCTCAGCCAGGGCCCAGCAAGTCTCCAGACCTTCATCGTAAAGGAAAATCTGTGCAGGGGAGCTGAAGGTTAGAGTTGCCAAACATCAACCTCAAAACTTTAATGACTTGGAGAAGCTCTGCAAAGAGGAGTGAGATAGTATCCCTCCTGAGATGTGCGCAAACCTGGTGGCCAACTCTAAGACACATCTGACATCTGTGGCTGCCAACAGGGGTTTTGCCACCATCTACTAAGTCATATTTTGCATATGGGTCAAATACTTATTTCCCTCATTAAAATGCTAATCAGTTTGTACCAATTTGACATGCATTTGTCTGATTTGGTTGTTCTTCTGTTTCTTACTGTTCAAATAAACCTACCATGGGCATGGTTCGTTTCTTGTTATTAATTAATTTGTCAGTGGGCAAATGTACAAAATCTGCAGGGCTTTTTTCCCTTACTGTAACACTTGGACCAAGCAAATATAGCCATGCCTATCATTCTATCTTTAAACCTAAAGGAACTTCTGTCTTATCCAGGATGTCCCTCAGCTCTCAAAGTAGTCTTATCAGAATTAACCGGCAACTCCAGTTTATTTAGCTTCCCATTGCTAAATGACATTCTGGGAAGGTCATACTGTCTCCATTATACCCCCTCTTAATCTAAAAATCTCTAATGACTGACAATAAATGCTTAGAAGTCAAAAAAACCCTCACGCCCGACGTGTTCCTCTGCATGCACAATGAGCACCTGTGAAGCTTTGGCCGCATTAAGATTCTGCCCATTTCTAGCGAAGCTTAATTATTGGTCCGTCACGTGCCAATCATCTGTGGGTATGCAAATGAGGCCCGGCCTGATCTATCAACTCAACACCGTCTCGGACCGTGGGTCTTTCCCTACTGTGTGTTTTCTCTTGCTTCCTCCCTAAGTCTGTGTGGCGCTGAGAGCTGTGGAGATAAGGACTTCCACTGCACACATTGACCCTCGCTTATCCTCTCTCAGACTGGTGGTTATCAGCATCTGTGCATCTTCTTTCACCCCCCCCCCCCCCCCCACACACACACACATATATAACCTATTTTTTTAAGCATTCAAATTCCTGGCCGGGGCCGCTTTGCGGCTATAAAGACTAAGCCACTCCTTTGAATAGCTTACTTCACACTAAAAGTAAGTGCTCTCCCACAGGAGAGCTTTTTAAGAGGAGATCTCAATCAGTCATTAATAATTAACCAGGCTTAGATTCAGTAAATAAATTCAGGGCCACTGTATTCATGGCAGGGAGACAAGCTCTGGACCACACACTAAGCATATGGGAAGGTCTGCAAACACATTGGTGCAACATTGTGATTCTTTCCTCTGATAACTAAAATAGTGAGGGTGCCAAAGGACAATGAGGATTAATTAAAATCCATCTCTATCCTATACATTATGGAACATTAATTATACCACTAAAAGATGCAATTAGCAGAAATGAAATGAGTACTATGAAATATTTGCAGGGGAGTATTGAAAGTTATGTATATGGAGGGCGGGTAAAGCTTCGGATCAAGGCATGTGGATTGTGAAGGTGGTCTTGAGAAAAAACTTTACTTGGTGATATAATATCATGGTCCTTGACTACATTGTCTGCCTTGCTCGCTATTCAGTTGGAGTCATTAAGTGTCAACATCGTACATTCAGCTCAGCAACTGAAATGCCATCTGCAACCACATCATATCAGGTCTGAATGATCTCAATAGAGTTTTGATAGAGACATTTGGGGCAGTACATTTAGCTTCCGTGAATCAAACTTCTCTAAATAAAGCATAATATATTGTTTTTATGCTTCACCAACAATATTTATTTCAAACAACATGATATGCTAACTACAGTGCTACAACTTGGCATTTCCAGATTTCAGACATACTGATGATAAGTCTCATACACACACTTTTAGAATATCAATGGATAGATTGCCAGACTTTCAGAGAACTTGACCCCTTTTAAAGGATGCACAAATGTGTTCATTATGTGTAAATGGTTAAGGGGCTCTGTTTTCTACTCTGGTAACCACTCAGAATCATGTTTATTTCATTAGCTTCCCTCCTCACATAAAGGTTTTGGTCTACAGCTGCTGAAATCAATTAGGGTCATCATTCTAATGAAGCGCAAGACATGATAGCCTACAGTATGTGTATTTCCAATAGACAAATGAATAGCACCAAGCTTCCAATCTCGAAGCCTCCGTAAACAATTTTCTTGTTACGCATTTAGAGAACAACCATTTGTTTCTCTAATTAGGCCGCAAAGTGAATGAAGCGTAATTGTTCATTCATAAGTGGTGCCCCAACGCCTAATAGAACACCTCAATCAGACATTGGCATGTTCTGCCATGTTAGCATAACTGCCTAACCTTGCTTTAAGGAAACACATGGAGAGGTTTATCTTAGTTACAGTTTGAATGGCACATTACTGCAGTGACTCAGAGACAGTCGGCTAGTTACCGAAAATATCTAATGTAGATGTCCTCAAGTTGATACGCTACCTTAACATGCAGAGACAGGGATTTTGGATTGCAGCTCCCTCAGTTGTCATGTAGCTATCGTTCCAGGGAGGAGGCCCAGCGTCAGGGTGAAATTCTTGAAGCCACAAGGAAAAAAAAGGAAATGCTCTGCCAAGTTGAATGAGAGTTGATGTCGTCTGATTTGGTGTCATTAGAGCGGCATATGCCACAGGGCCTGGCCACCACAGTTAGGAGCCCCCTTATTAATTGCATGTCATAAACGGTTCTCGGGTGGTAATGGCAGATGGTCTTGCAGGCTCGCCCTGGTCGCCGTGGAAGCCACATTTTACCCAACTGTGACATCCCTCCCTGGCACTGAGATAAATGTTCCAGGATACTCCTGCTTTACATGCAGATAGACCAAGCCTGTCCCCTTAATGATCTCGTTATCCTTCTCTTAAACGGTCATGGGCGGAAATCGTGTGTTTTTCTAAATGTCAACTTTGGATTTTTTGCTGTTTTTAGGCCACTGAGCTGTATTCATTGTGAATTAAACTGGCCCCCCAAAATAATAACCACAATCAACATCCCATAAGCAAAAGGTTTCACTTTGTTGCAAAAGTTTTGAAATGAGTCTTTTCACTGATTTTGTTTTTGTGTTAAAGACACATTTGCAAAGGTTGCCCTTGTACTTGGAATACAGTCTCATTGATGTTTTGTTCAATTTCCAGTATTCTGCTATGGTTGTGCTCTACAAAGATGAGCTAGATCAATTCAAAAGAAGCGCTGTTGAAACAGAATCCATACAGTGGTTGAATGCCAATATTGGTGAAAAGGAACAGTGTTTAGAAACTAAATAATTAAGAATGTTGCCAGCACGTACATAACAATTCCTGGAACAATCTGCTTGAAACATGACATTATATGTCTGTTGGATGTACAGATTTGTTTGATACACAGGCTGCATTGGTTCAAAAATATATCATATTTAAAATACTTGTTTCTTAAACCCAAAAAGGATCACATACTGCTGACTGTAAAAATTCTGAGAGATTTATAAATGGAAGATTCATTCAAAATATAAAGACAATTAGATACTGAATGCCTTGAAATCTCACCAAATTTTGACAAAATGTTCAACGCATCGATAATGTGAAATCCCCATTTGACTTTAAATCAACATCTCAAGAAAAAAGTGGGGTCCTATTCGATTCTTATTCTACCTCAGTCGAAATGTCAAGTCTTTTTGAAGGCTAAACATTCTACTCACACTGCTCAGTCCTTCTCCTCCAGGTAAATTCAGAGGGGCGTGGGGAGATTTATGACAAGGAAAATGAACTTGAACTGCTCTCAGTAATGCATTTCATCACCTCTCTGAGTTATGACAGAAAAACCCGGAATCACACCATTCATTGATTTGTTTTCTCATACGAATTGTCCTCCTTTATGATCAAGGGTCGTTGCTGATCAAAAGTGGCTGACAGGCGGTCGTGTGTGCGTTCGACAACCGCAAAACATTTGACTTGGAGAACCATGCCTCAACTGTAAAGTGAAAATATCAAATGAATAAGACATCACACTACTGTATGTTGTAATCAATCCAGGGGTGTCCTACATCGATTCATAGCCATTGTCCTCCATAGGTCAATGAAGACAAGCATTGGATCGATGGTTTTAACACAAGGGCGACTAAAGAAGTACAGACAAGGTGAGCTGAGATACACATGTGTCATTGTATCACATACAAGAACAGTATGTCATTATTGATCTCATACTTTATTACAATTTATGCAGTTGTTGAGGAAAAACACATATAATTCTGCACACAGTTTACACTGAAGTAAAAAAACTCATTTGCAATGGTTTTGGGGTGGGTTCTGGTGGTACTTTGCAGGGTTCATTTCTAGATCTTTCTTGACATGCATAAAAGACTGTTTGCAACAGTCCCTGTCGTTTGGAAACTATGGTTTTGTCTTGAATCAGAGCATGACAGGAGTAAAAGCCATCTCTCTTCCTCTTTGACAGGATGGTGAATATGAGCCTTTCGTCTTGACAGATTCCCTGTCACAATAACCAGAGCTCCTTGAAATTATGCATGACACATATTACCAGGATTAAAGCTATTACTTCACGCGCTGTTGGCTACCGAGCACATAAAAGGCTGAATTGCATTTACAGTAATTGTAGCCGTAATATTTTACACATAGTCGTCAAAGTTCTTTAAATGTCTTAAACGTCGACACCTAAAGATGATATTAGCATGTAGTTCTGATTGTAAGCCGTTTCCCACATCTTGCATACAACAGGCCTAGCTCAATATCGCTGCTTATTGATTTGCTGAATGGTAACCTTTTGCGTGTTCTAAAGAACACATCGTCACTGCTGCTTTAACAGATGAGTGTCAGTAGAAGTGTAAGGAGGATTGATACGTGGGAGACGCGAAAACTCGGAGGTGATTCGACCGTCCGGAAGCCGCCAGTCATCTATCCTGGTTTGCGGCTATCTCTGGCCCTCCCTCCACGACACGGTGAACTGTCGCACACGTAGAATTACTCCCTCCAATCGACGGCGCCTCCAGATATATTTTCCTGCGGCGCAGGGCCCACATCCATCCACTCAAGGTCAGATGCTCCACACCTCAAAAACACCCTATGATTGCCTCGATATTGATCCCTCGCCACGCCCAAGCAACCCATCCCCCCCCTTCCCTACCTCGTTCAGATTCCCCTCTGGGTGGACTATCGGTGCATTTCAGAGATGAACCCCAGAGGAAGTTGTTTACAACGTGACATGCTCCGCTGGAAACAGCCATCTTTATTTACCTGTTGTACTGGAGCATGTGCAGCAGGTCTGGCCAGGCCGTGTTGGCCAAGAACTGAAGCCGCACTGCAAGGAGGGGCTCTGTTATGACATGACCTCTCCTTCGGCAAAGCTACCAAACAGAACCTATGCCCAATGTTTTCCTCTTTTAACATAAGAAGCTGGTGTATATATGGTTTGCTCTGTTCATTTTTGCCTCGTAATACCACAAAAGAAAGCTTTGCTCCTGTATAGTATTAGATCATATTGGTCAGAGAGGACTCTCTAACAATATCAGGTCAAAACATCAAATAACTTCAACATGTAATTTGGAATAGCAAAGGAGAATATTTCAGTAGCAGAGAATGGCAAGACAGAGAGACAGCATACATTAAAGGCTGCAACCATGGAACACTAGAAAGGAAATGTGCCAAAAATGACAGGGATTAAAACTTTGTATAGATTACTGTCTACTTTAATGACACAACATTAGAAAACAAAAGCTGATCTGGGATGGTTTTTTTGCATTTCCTCAGCAGCGCCACCTACAGGTAGGACAATATTCAAGACGAGACAGAGACTTCTTGGTGAGCATGAGAGTTCATTATAAAGGCTTTGTTGTTTTGAAAAACTTTTCCAAGCCACCAGCATTTTGATCATGAGGACTTGGGATTACATTTAGGATCCTTCAGAACATTTACTATGGCCGGCATCCTCTGAAGTGTAAACTGAATAATACATTTCTAATTTCAGCTGAACTTGAGGGCAGAAGGCTGTCGGTGAACAGTATAGATATTTTATCACAAACGACAAAAATAAATAAAAACACAATAGCCTTGGGTGTTTTTCTTTGGGGGGAGGGGGGAGTTATGCTGTTTGGGTAGAAAGGAAAAAGGAAAGCAATCGGACATTGGCTAAGTTTCAGTTTCCCCCTGGGTTAAGCAGGGGGGGGGGGAGTTGCAGAAACTGACAGTCGCCCAACCCTTTGTATACAGAAACAAGCAGTTCAGATGCAGTTCTCCCATGGGTGATTCACCCATGGTACGCCACATCAAACTGTACTGTGCAATCCTCAAGAAAATGAATGCCCATCGAAACTTTTGGTCTCAACAACTGACAGTATAGTAGAGTAGACTGCAGTAGAGTAACAGTATAGCAAAGTGTGCTGCAGTGGGGCCCACTCAGGTAGACGGGTCATCTCAACTACAATATGCATCATCAACATAATAGCCGGTGTATTTCTACATCCCAGCACTAGATGCTGTAAATTCCATGACACTGTAGAACAATAGATCAGGATGTAACAGGCAGTTTTATGGTAAAAGGTTAGAACATTTTCATGCTGTGTAGCGCTGCATATCATCTCTGCTCATCTCTCTGCCTACCGTGAGCTCTGCATGGGTTATTAGCCAGTGTAGAATGTCACACTACCCCCACCTAATTAGGGCGCCATGTGAAAACAGGCAATTAGCATACAAATATTTGTGGATGATAGGGTTGAGCGTGCATCATAATGATAATTCACAGGCGAGTATAAGACAACGGAAGTCAGGAAGGACAAGGAAATGGTGCGTGAGTGCGTACGTGTGTATGTGCGCAGGGGGTGGGGGGGGTTAGGAGACACCACAAAGAAACTGATGGCGTGTGAGACCACACTAGCTAATGGAGCGGTCAGCACTCATTCTGTCACTGATGGACCAGAGTGTGTGTAAACACACATGGTCATAATAATTAGCATGTCTTTACGGGAAATAACAAATTTACGACAACATTGCTGGTCAGTGTGAAAAGAGTCAGGGGCACCATTTGACTTCATTCAACATATTTACTTTTTTATGAAACTCAAATGAGATGATATTGGAAAACTCAAAGGTGATGATAAGAATTTATTAGCATTCACTTTTAGAATGTACAGGTAATGTTATTAATCTTTATTTAGCATACCAAAAATAATACAGTGCATCATTAAGCTCGTTTAGTTTGTTAGCCTGTCTCATTATTTAGTTATTCCAAGAGAAAGTAATGCACACAATGCTTGCAGTAGTTGGTTGCATTTCCATAATGTTGTGGGGTTTTCTATTCTTTGTGTTGGCATACAGCCTTTGCCATGTAAATGGAATATCAATCTGTGAGACCTTTCTGGAATTTCAAATGACTAACTATAAATAGTTGTAGGGCTACAGTATGTAATTGTTGATTCCCTGGTTATGACCAACCTGCAGCATCAAGTGCTTTATGGATGGCTTGTTGGTTGTAATAGAATTTCTTTGGATTTCCCACGGAGAAAGAAGGAGTGGTTTAATGAAATCTGAAAGCTCCCCTTGAACGCATCAAGTGATAGATCTTCACAATAGCCAGATAAATCTCCTTAGCATTAAACCATTTTTAAAGGGGATCTTTGTTTTTTTGTACAAATCTATTAAACTGCATGCCTAAGTGCTTTTATTGCCTTTATATATGTGTTGCCGTCATTGTGTGACTCATAATGTTTTATCTCTCCTTTTTCACACTCCATTTTCAATGATCCCCAGACACAGCAGCTTTTGTACACCAGGCAATGAAATTTAATTGCTAAATGAAAAACGAATCGAGTTGGATTACCGCACTGCCTGCTTGTATAAGACATTAACTATCTGACGATAGCAGCTTTATCAGTAAGTATTGTACTCACAGTCATGTCAGAATGGCACTCGTGGGCCTTGTGACAAATTAGAGTCCGCAGGTAAAACGAGGTTACAAGAGGAGGTTGGCGGAGTTGAAAGGCAGTTCCAGTCAGCAGTGCAGCAAAGTCATGCTAATGAGACTAGCACTGTACTTGTCCCCCATGAGAGTGTGGAAAAAGCAGAAAAAAGGTCATTTGTATGAAGACAAAAAGGGACCAGCCATTGGGTGATTCTGACCTGAAACACCGTGTAACATATTGTATGTCTGTCGCAATGGCTGTGACCTCTACGGCATGCTTTCCTATGGTCCAACTCTAAAAGGCTCTAAAACATGTGCCCAGCAACAAACCTCATATGTAGAGTCTCATCGGAAGACAGGAACTGCTCGCTCTGGGTCGTTTGTCAGTCGTTTGGTTTGGTTATTGAGGTTGTGCTTCCAACCTCGTGTAAAAACACTTTGGAGTGACTTTGGGTCAGAACAAGTCATTGGTGGACACTAGGCTTTAGTGACTCCACAAATAGCCACATTACTAGAAAATATACGGACACTCAATTTCCTTCCAGATCAATAGCACAGGGAGATATGAAAGCAGACGTGAGCCACCACTTGGTGTCTGGCCCGTATCAATGTATGAATGTACAGTGCAAATCTATTTTAATGCTTCCACATAGTATTGATTAACCAATCCACACGGAGACCTGCTCCACTGCTCCTTGTCTCGTTCTCTTTCTCCCTCTTGCTCTCTTTTTATTTCTCTTGCTCTTTTGCATCTACATCTCTCTTGCACTCTACCTCTCTCTCTCTCTCTTTCTCTGTCTCACTCACTTTCTCTCTGTCGCTGTTTCTCCCTCCTTTTGCAGAGTGCCATAACTTAATAGATCCCTTTGGGAATAGCGTGCGCTGAACTGTGAGACAAAATGTCAGCTTCCGATTGGCCCCCACGAAGGCTGGCCTAATTGAGAGGAGCATCAGTGCTTGGGCGAATATCCCTGCATATTAAAAACTCCCGAACGAGAACGTCAGCGAGCAGGGGAAGAGGGGCAGAGAGATAGAGGGTGAGAAGGAGAGATAGACAGGAAGAAGAGTGTGTGCAGGAGGGGGGGGGGGGTGGTTGGGGAGGGGCGGGGCGGGGGGGAAATGAGCGACAAGATATGAAGAAGGTTGGATGACGGCTGACAAATGAGATTGAGTGAGAGAGGGGCAGGGAGAAAGAAACGATGGAGTGAGAGGGGAAGAAAGGAGGTTGAGGCGAGGGAGAGTGTTTGAGGGAGAAGTATGGAGGGGCCTGCTGAACAGCTGGAGAGCACAAGAACACTTGGGGAGGTTCTGCTGAGTAACATGTTCCAGACTTTAGGATGGGTTTTATCCAGTGTGACTTTTCATATATCGCCCATGGATCATCTGCGAGGTATGATCAAGATAGGAACATGCAGGCAACTGTAGTACCGACTAACCATATTATGTTTGTGATGGTGGAACTCTGACTAGCTCTACGTTTTGTGCTCAACCGCAGCTTTTTCAGTAATTCTGACTGCTCTGAGTAGCTTTCATTTGTTTCTGAGTGTTTGACTAGGTGAGTTTAAAAAGTTGTGCTAGTTGCATTTAATCTCCATCCAAAAATGTCTTCTTCACCTGCAGGGTGATTTTGATTCTAGCCTATTCAATCCTGTTTAGTTTTTTTTTTACATTTATCTTAATCATGAACAAGCTACGTTGGATAATTCACGGGGAAATAACACCTTTTATGTGGTGAGTTTGAGTTTGTGAAAATCATCAAAATAAAATAGCTTCAAAGGATCACCTCAATCTCAACTTTTTCCCGCACCTTTTTATTCCGCCTGTTACAGCACTGTGGCTACGTTAGTCTACAACTGTATTCACATACATCACAAAACATCTGGTTTGCACACCGGTTGAGTTAGGGTTATGCATCTGCCCAATCTACTTGACCAGTTACATCTCTATGACATGTCAGACTGGTGGTACGGTGTGTGTGTGTGTGTGTGTATTTCAGTAGTGTGGTGCTGGGATTGGGGGCGAGCAGCGCTAATTATGGGGATCCGTCATGGAAGATACATGTCACACAGAACAGTGTGTGTTGTGTGAAACACGGTCTCATTCCTCATCAGGGTGATGTATAGCCAATAAGAATTCAGTTGCATGGCACAAATGTGGACTATGATGTATGGAGCAAGAACATGTGTGTAAGAGATGGGGAGAATGGGGATGGTTTGTGTGCATGAGTGTGTGTACAGTATGTGTGTGTATGGTGACGGATTAATGTGTTAGCGAATGGAAATGAGTTTGTTTACGCATTTATTTGTACTATAAGGCACGGGTTAGACAGAATCGTCAATGAATAGCATCAATAAAAAACTCAACACAACACAAGCTCATCAACACAACACACAAACGCACACGCAAATCATTTTTCATCAAAATGTCTATGAAATAACGTATTATTCATTCCACATGTTCAATTGGTTGGTGGAAGATTCTTAGGAGTAAGGGTTCTGGAATCTCTATTAATTTAAGTTTTAAATTAATAAGTAATAATTTGAGTTTTATTAGATTTCCTGTCAAGTACAGTTCATCATCATTATGTTTTGTTTACAATTACGTCAACTTGTTTACAAATGGCTAGAGAAATTGCTGTCCAAAATGATTAGAGAACCTGACAATATAATTTTTCAAACTCAGGCTCTCAACAGTACACCTTTTTGAATCAAATAATCTAAAACCAACTTTGATCTGTTCAACAATGATCCCGATTATTACCTTCCGTTGCCTTTAGAAGAACTTCATTGCAGGTTCTCAGTGTGAGTGAGTGCTCACCATATGTTTGTCTACAGGGGCGGCGTACAAAGACAGAAACGAGCAACAAAAGCTGGCAAACGAGCCACCATTTCAAAAAGCAGCCTTGAATGAAGAACACAGAGAAATGCCTGCTGAAAACACTGTCAGTCAGACCAACCGACCAGCCGACCGACCGACACAGCAGAAGAAGCTAACCTCGAAGATGAAGTAAGCCAGATTTTTCCAACTGTGAAATACAGGGAGGCGCCAATCAGCCAGTTTTGCCCTTCTGGCAAAGTGGAGAAATCCTGTCGATTGGCCGTTGCTTCTAAACAGTTATTAGAGCGTGTGTGTGTGTGTGTGGCAGAACATCTCTAAGGTGAACTGCTAACAGCTACCTGTCAGTGGGACAGCTGTCTGAGGTTAAATGTTTTGTCTGATTGTTCTGCTGTTCTTCACAGTGTATTTAATGCCTGTTTGTCAACTCGTGTGTGTCTTTCTCATCCCCTCTCTCTCTCCATCTCTCTCTCTCTCTCTCTCTCTCTCTCTCTGTCTCTCTCTGACTCCCTCTCTCTCCCTCTGCAGTGAGTAGGATGTGCTCTGAACAAAAATATGACATCATGTAAAGTCTGACTGCCATGTTTTCGTGAGTGGAATTCATATATTTGAACTGATATGTAATTAATGAAATATGAATGAAAACAGGCGACCAGCTGTTTTAAATAGTCAGGAGTTGTGTTTTAACTTTTCCTCGGTATATGAAAGGGATGTACTTTTAAAGGGCATTCAGCTAGTCAAAATATTTGTAGGCATCTGCAAATCATACGTTTTCGTTTTATCCTCCAAGTTGTCGGCCTTGCCCTGTAGAAGCATAATGGGCATGAGAGGTTTGGTGCTCCAGCACAACCCACAGCCAGATAGATATCCTCTGGATCAATGCCTTTCTCTGCTAGCTGTCCACGAAGTTACACAAGGCTAAAAGGTTGCATTGACACCAAAGTTGCACCTCGTCGACTTCCTTTGGGAACTTTGAAGAGCCTCGATACATGGAGGTTTGCTGGAGGTCATGGGTTGTCAAATTGGAGGAGGGGATGCAAAAGAGAGAGTTTGACAGAGAGAGACAGATAGTTAGACAGAGAGAAAGAAAGGGAATAATGTACAAGTGTGTTTTTTCGTCTAGGTGCAGGATGTAACGTGTGTGTTCAAAAGCATTGAGTTCCCACAATCCAGCAGCTTTTGAAGAAGGTCAAACTTTTGGCTGTCCATGTTCAACACCCCCCCCCCTCCCCCCCTCCCTGTCTCTGGTCTCCAAACATCAAGCTCTGGCAGAGTGTCGACCACAAGCTTTGCCAGAGCCTCATCACCATCATAATAGTAGGAGTGTTTTAACAGTTTTTGTTGGAAATGCCACCTTTTTTGTTTTTCCTTCTTTCTTTGTTTTCACAGAGGTGTGCGTTTGCTTTAGAGATTTTGGGGAGGAGCCATCTTTTATTTCTTTTATCATTCCTCTCTCCCTTGCTCTTTGGGAAGGTGGAGGCTATTTTTAACTCCGACTCCGAGCCAAGCCAGAGACTGGAGGAGGTGTGCTGTGCCCTCTCCCTCTCCCTCCTGGTTGTCTTCTCCCACCCTGCTGTGGTTGGTCAACGTCAGGTCACGTGGGTGCGCACGCCAACAAATGCATCCCCTCCCCCCACATATGTACTCTCTGTACTTTATCATGCTCCCTCAGTGTTGAGGGGGACACAAACACGCCCACATAAACACACACAGACACACAAATACACACAGACACAAACGCTTTCACTAGGTTGTTGGTGGGTTCGTGTGTGCACAGGTGATCTTGTGTGTTAGAGTACAGCATGCTTCATATGTCTTTGCCCAATGTATAACCCAATAGTTACACAGTTTAAGGTGAACTAAATTGCACATCAGAGCTACCTTCCTGACTGACTTGTAATGACAATCATATGTCAAATCACATTCCGTTCCGCTTTCTGAATGTCCTGTTCTAATCAATTTGATCGGTATGGCCTTGCGTAAAAACGGTTTAGGTTGAAAATATTGATGGTTTGATTGAATATCTGAACAATGGTAATCAAATCCTGTTTTCTCTGACCTTTCAGCTCCCCGGGTCACAATATTGACTTCCATCCACACTGTCTCAGATTGAATTCATTTTATTGTCGCAATGTGACCTTCCTTGCTTTATGGTTGTCTTGTCTTTATGACATACTGCATGTCCTGTTCTACTAAGACATTGTACATCATGCTTGAACCACCTTTGTTTCGGTCGTGTTTGTAGAACGCTCCCCAGACTGTTTTTATTTCATTTTTGAGAAGCCGTAAAAGCTATTGGCTGAGGTCACATGCTTTATCAGAGGCTGGGTGGTCTGCATATAATAAGGTGGCATTGATACAGTGTGAACATACTCCTATCGGCAATGTCATCAATGATAGTGCATGAGGCACACAAAGACACTAATACTCTTACGTCTCAGCCAACAACAAACATCTCTCAACCGAAATAGTTTTAATTATTGTTTTGGCATGTACTTTTTTGAGGATGATTCAATAATACTGTACACCGGGAAAAGCTAGCAAAGTAGTTAACCATGGCCAAGGCTTTTGTTGTCTTGTCTAGCAGAAGCACACCAAGTGTGCGAGAGAAGCGGAGACACACATGCTTACTCACACACAAAAACCTCAGCCTCGACTTCTCCGAGCTCTAGGACACCATAAAGTATTCCTCTAGTATAATTAGTTTGGATTTGCCTTTCAGTGATCCAGGGAGAACATCATAGCTGCCTAGCCCTAGTCATATTAGTGTCACACTCCAGCTCGCTACTCCTGAAGGCACGTCAATTAAATAATTGTATTGAACATTCTGAATTGTAAAATATGGCTGCCAGAGCCCGAAGCCTCCTTCTTAGATGTTGTGTGAAACACCGTGCCCGTCTAGAGCAGGCGTACAGAGAGGAGCATTGACCAGATCTAAGATGAATCAATTTCTCAGGGTTGGCGGGAAAGCCAACTCCATTTCCTTTAAAACGTCATGCCTTTTCTCTTCTCTGCATGAAACATATACCGTCTTTGCAGATTTTCCAGAAATGTAGCGATAGATTTCTGCTAAGGCTTCATGACAGATATCTAAGTATATATTTATATATAAATGTGTGTTTGTCTTTTCTATATTTCTGTACGTGTATCACAATGTCACATGGCATCTAGAGTAGACCATGAAGTGTGTTTGATATGAATTTACCATTTGTACGGGAGATTACATTCACATCATTACTAGAAACTACCAATGAGGCAGAACAGCCTACAGCTAAAAGCAAACCTATGAGGATTTCACAATGTGTCCAGCAAAATCAAGATTTGTGCGTATTGTATTTAGATACTACAATTTTGTCAAGAGCTCTTGTAGACAGTGTTAAAAACTCCTCATACAGTGCAACATGTCTTCATAAAAAAATCAGACACTCAAGACTTATGATGAGGATATTAATCCAATCAAAGCTTGCCCTCTTCCCAGTTAAGTTCATGAGGTATGATTTTGATCATCATGATGCCAAAAGGTTAACAATTTTTGAAATACAAAGACAGTTAGCGTTCAGCATCTTGACTATCTGGGATACCCTTGTACGGCTACACAAGAGAGACTTTAAAAGCCCTAATGGTCGAGATGAGTTGGCGTCAAGTCAGGCGAAGAGTCGGACCCCAGATAATGTGTCTATAGTGACACCTCAGCGAAGTATGAAGAAACAGTCTGCATTCCAAAGAAGCGTATGACCTGCAAATAGTTAGGTGACCCGTAGTAATGGCTTCCATCACCATGTGAAATTAACCCAACGGTGAAATGCCCTTTCTCCCCCCTCCCCCACTCTGGTTGTCAACACGGTTGCTTTTGACAAGTGAAATGTGTTTTGGCATCTGCACCTTGTCAGCTTCCCTGTGATGTGGAAAGTCTCACAGTGCAGAATTCACACTACACCCTAAGCCCCTTCTTCTCCGATAAAAAAAAATCACATTTACAGAAAAGCATGCATCCCATCACGCCAGCGGATAAGCTGGTGCCAGCCCACCTCTTGGGAAAAGCCCGAAACGGGAACGGGAAACGGAGGGGAAAGTGAGGCGGGCTGACAGAAGAAAAGGAGAGACGGCCAACAGCACGCATGCTGGGCCCCTGGGAGCCTTGTCAGGCTCGGTGTGTGTTTGGGGGCCACACAGGGACATCTCAGGGCAAGAAGCAGTCAAGCAGCCAAAGCCAACTGGGCCAGAGGGTGGGACTATAAGAGAGCCCAGGCATACGAGATCTTCGCTGTTAAGGCACACGGTGGGCAGCTAACAGGCTAAAAGCCGCAATGGAGAACTCTGCTCACCATCAGGAGGAAAATATTCTGACGCTTGCTTGAACACCAACACTTGGTTGAAAAAGACTCTCTACAGCCGGCTGTAGAACACTAACACATTCAGCTCCCTGCAAAGCTTTGTGGTGTACGTTGATGGAAGGGCCCATTCCAGTGTGTTTTGAAGATTCTAAAAGCTCTGTAAACATGTCAACAAATGATCTAATTTCCCTTCTAGCACAGTGTTATGCTATTTGTCATTTGTATTGCCTAATGTCTAACCTTAACTGTACAAGTCTATCGCCATACCATTATGTTGTTATTATATAATAGAAGTAGTAACCATGTTTAATTTGTCAATATGAGCAAGTAAATTGACTATATGGAACTGGAAATCCATTTTCATTTAGAAACCTGTACCCAGTTTTCTTTAGACGCATTTTCTAAACTGCAATGAAACAACTAGTCATCTGTAAAACTCAGGGATGATTCTGTGTTGTGTAAAGACAATCTATTGTCTGTGGCGTCCAATAAAGGGATTGATTGGGGATTGGTTTGAATTAGGCTTCTCAGCTCAGTCCAGGCAACCTGTCATCAACAATAACAGAGAGCTCAAATCAGTGCACAAAGACAAACAGGTCAACGGGAAAACTTACAGGGCCCAACGCATCAATGCAAGATCCAACACGTTCATGGAGAGATGCAAGGCGTTGGTTGCTACTTTAAAACCCTGAGTTATGAAGAAAACCAAACGTTAACACAAACACTGCAACTCTACACACATACACACACACACACACACACAGGTCAAGGAGACAAACAAGCATCTGTTTAAACACTAATGACACCACGTACGCAGAAGTAGGATGCAGAGTCAGCACAATCCCAACCGCTCCACCTTTCGCTCCTTAATGACGCTGTCAAAGAGGACATCCGTCATTATTCACAACCTTCATCAGAGATGCCATCTGTAGTTCCATCCGCAGCCTTCTTGTTTCAACAATCACCGAAAAACAACATGACAGCATGTCACCGAATGCTAAGCATATCTCTGTTTACCCAAGTCCCAGTGACCACAGGTAGACATGCAATACAGATGTTTTCTATTACACAAAAAAAGCCATCATTGCCCTAGGGCTGTTTCCTTATGCATCTATTTTCGTCCCACAGGGCAGAAGAGGTGGGGAGACTAGACCAGAACCAAGTAATCACTTCCAGTGCACTGAGGAAAAGGCTCCTCCAATGTCACTGATCCAGGGATGTGAGGAGCGCTCCGGGTCATTATATCCCACTGGAAAGTTAATCTCGCACCAATTAGTTCCAACCCAGGAGCTATCGCCAGGCACCACCGTATGAAATGGTGATGTTCCTTCGGGAGTGCCGCACTCTCCCTTTTCCCCTCTCGCTCCCTTTCTCCGGATCAAGTAATGCACACTGGAAGACAGTCCAGCTTTCACACATACAGAGACACTCTGGGTAGTTCTATTGATTCAGCCATTATCATTTATTTTTTATTTTTTCTTGGGGTTGGGGGGATCTGAAAAGCGGTGTTATCCAATTCTGGCATAGGGCCTAATTGGTGTGCACTTTTCCTTGAGATGACGTCAATGTTTTTTTCTCCATTTTTGCATCTATGAAATTATATAAGAGTCTGTCAAATTACCAAATGGGGTGGAAATAGGTCTAACTCCGTTCTTATAGCTGTCTCAAAATGTGTGAGAGGCTTTTAGCTTTTTCACAGATCAGTTGGCCTGTTTCAATGCCAGTTATTACACCAATGTATCCCCTTACTTTGTGTTCCAAGAGCACTCTGGATCTCAAACTGAGATACTTTGCCACTGAAGTCAGAAAAGAGCCTGTTGTGATGTGCAAATCTTGGTTGGAAAAGATGTAAGTTCTTCAAACGTAGATCTGTTATGCAGCGTCAAATGATGTCCTTGTACAAATATGAGTGGTTTGTCTAAAAGTAAAAAGGAGGGGCGTTTCATCTATAAAGCCAGTCATTCATGAAACTACTGAAAAGGATTCATAGCAATATCAATTATTATGATATAATTTCACAATCACGCTTTGTCTGTGCAAATTGAGAATATAATATATAAAAAAAACATTAAAACCATAACATTCAAATGAGTCCAGCCTTAGCTTTGCTGTCAAAGTTAACCCGTTTTAACTTCAAGTTTAACTTCAAGAGTTGTTAAGTGTATTGTGATTTGTGCTTGACAAAATCAGCATGGGTCTGCATGACTGGGGAACCAAGACAAACGCTGCAACTATAAAATGTCTTCTAAAGTGGCACAATCCGCCGTGTATTTTCAAGCCACCTGAAAAAAGTCACCTCGCTCTCATTTTGGATGAATCTGGAAATGGAGTCTGTTTGTGTGGCCTGTGCAAAAAGCGCTCTCTGAAGCCACCGTCAATTCTCCTTGTCAAGGTGCTTTGATGATTTCGCTCACCCGCCTCTGAAGCGTTCTCGCTCCGTGCCATTTTCACACATCTAATTGACACAAATCCAGGGAACTGAGAGGAGACGCGTGTGACAGAGACGCGTCAGAAACACGGTGACAGGACCAGCTCAGGACTGCAGCCTCAGATGATACCATCCCAGCAGCTGGATTTATCACGCTGTTACCATTAATATTAGTAAGCCAGTTGAACATTTTCGACATGCTGGCACGCGCCCCAGACTCCTTTTAAGATCCATTTGGGGGTGAGTTTGGGCCAAAAATGCTTGGGGTTGGTGAGTGCTGTATAAAAGACTAATAAACCTGTCTCACTATAGTAACAGTTAAAAGGTTTTTACCATTTGAATGTCACTTGGATGTTGGATTACACCTAGCTGCATCCTGCAAGATCTCGAGGGCCTGTCAGAAGATATCTAAGTCTTCTTTATATCACTCATTCACACATTACGTACATGTCATATTAATTTGTATTATGATGCTCGTATGAAATGAATTTAAGAACATAAGAACAAGCCCATAACCAATGGTGATCCATTCGAACTAATGAAAAAGAGTGTTCCGCTTTTCCGGCCAATTTCACCTAAGATAGAGGCTATACAGGCCAAGTGAAAATTGGTAAATATTGGGACTTTAATTGGTCTATAGCACAAACACTACACTGCACCATAAATGCGACAGACCCCTTTCACAAAGCATCTCCATCTTGTACTCGGCTTTCTTTTTTTTGGGGGGGGGGACTCTTCAGCATGAATTCAACCTTAGCTCCAGCCTTTGGGGGCTGCTTAGCTGTGGCAGCGAGATACTGGGTAGCAGTGTGCTGCGCTCCTCACCCCCACCCCCCTACTCCCAGTCACCGGGACGTGCTATGTATTTGCAGCGCTCTTCTGGGAATTTGAGACTGTCATCTTTTTTGGAGCCGTGCCTCTTCATGTCGGATTTGTCTGCTGCTTTATTGTCTCTAATTCTTTTGGCTGGCTAAGAAGCAGAGTTGCTTAGCTCGCACAGAGACCTCCTCGAGAGCTTTACTTGATGCCTGGCTAAATGGGGGATTTCCCCAAATTAGGACTCAGCAGCGCAAGACTTAAATGAGGATGTCGTGTTAGTAGATGGTTCCATTGTCCTACTGATAGACTACCCTTAAAGGTTCCAGAATAACAAGGGCTGATACAGTTAACAACTGTGCTAGCATTGGTAGCATTAGCCTATTCCAAGTCAGACGTAAATAGTCACTAGTATTCACCTTCCTCTCCCCATATCCAAGCATACCAAAAAGGGCATCACAAATATACTTAAACTGTCAATTCAGCATATGGATTAGCCAAGTTCATAACTTAGAAAAAGGTGTCATAAAGTATCAATGCATCTCTGGATGTGAAGCCAAGTTCAATCTTGGGCCAGCTCCACTGAAATGAAACTGAGGCAGTCCCTGGCCAGGAACATTAGCTCATCTCTATCTTAAATGGATTGTTAAACGACAAGGTTCCAAATGTTTTTAGCTGATTTCCGTCACCGCCATCTGTCAGCGAGGCCCCATTCGTCAACACACATATTGATTTAGCAATAAGGCTGGGATTGGCTGGGAGTTAGGGAATGGTAAATCAAACAGCAAATCAAGGGACACAGAACAATCCGGAACAGGTAATGCTTCTTGCCTGGGCTGGCGCTGGAGGTGAGCCACACCTACGTGTGGCCTACCTGTCATGTTACATGTTTTGTTGTCGGGGAGGGGAGAGGGGGGCCACTGTGGTAGAAGCCAGAATGTGCTTGACTGACTGACAATTGGTCTCTTTGGTTTTAACTACAAAGAAAGAAGTCTTTTTGATAACATGCATTACTTGTTTGGCTTTTTGTTGTTGTCAGAATGACTTATCACGCATAATAATTACATAGATGAAACTCTTCTAGGCTCTAAAAATGATGCCCTTTCACGTCTGCAGAATGGGAACTGCTTGACTTTGAACATATTTGCGACTCCGCCTGCAAGAGGCATCAACCTGGTTCTGTCCCGGCTTTCAAGCTCAGAGGAGACACCTGCAAAGAGCCCAATGTCCCGCCCACACACAAATGACACGCGTGCCCTCACGTGCACACGCACACACATATACATACATTCTCATCTGAGGACTTTTACGAGATCGACGGCCTCTGCGGCAGAGAGGCATCGACATCACAAGACCCCCCCCGATGACAGGCGTCTCCACGGGAAAAGCTCAGATCACAGCTGCAACGCCTCAGCAATCCTTGCGTTTCAATTCCCTTCTCTTCCTTTCTCAGGGAAGGGTTTGAAAGCATCCCCGTTTTCAGTTGGTGAAACATTATTATTCATTATTATGTCATGTCAGAGAATGGTGCAAAGGTTAAGAACATTGTGTCTGTGTGTACATGTGTGCACATGTATGTGTATTTTTAAAGATGTGTCCAAAACGTACATGTAAATACTGAAATTATTACAAGGAACTTAACCACTTTGTGTATATGTGCAGTACTTCACACAGTACTTGCACAGAATTACCCAAATAACTCCCCATTGCAAATGTAACAGTGTGTATAAATATGTCAAGCCTGCCTCATTGGAAAATCCACCTGGCCATGCAAACAATATTTACATGCCCTAAAAGAAAATGTTTTCATTGTCACAGTTCTACGCTGTGCTTAATCGTGCTGTAGTTAATTATCATTAGTGACAACCAAGCAGACTATTTCTGGTGAGTGCAGACTTCACAGCCCACTTGCAGACTTTTGGAGCCAGCAAACCAAACATGAAATGAATCCTTACTCCATTGTTACGGCAAAAAAAGCCATATTCCTATGCTAATGTCTTTTTTTCTCTCGAGTACGTTGTTATATATACTGCAGCGATGGTGTATTATTTCCCTGGTATAATTGTCAGTTTCTTTCTCTCCTGAGAACACGTCAGGTGCAAAGACACTTCGTTTGTATGGTTATTTCCATAACAAACAGTGCAGTCCTGCTTTGCTTCACAAGCTCACACACACCACTCAGTATAACCTTTACTTGAGAACACAGTATGTGTGAGAGACAGACAAGTGCACAACATGCCCGCAGACTGGGAAGACACGTTATCTGAAATCAACTCAGTTTCCCACCAAGAGTTTTCAGTGACAGGAAAAACGCGGGCGAAATTGCTTGCATCATGGCGAATACATTACCGTAGTACTTCACTGGGTGTCATTCTCATGACAAGCCAGCCTTGAACTGATTAGCCAGATGGAAATGATGAAGGATGCCGGTATTGTGTGACTCACAGCTCAAAGTGAAACTTTTGTCAGACCTAAAAAGGGTTGACCTCCCCTGCAGTTAGATCATCTAGAGGGTAAATAGTGTCTGAAACCAGCTAGAAATAATTGACAGTACAAACAGGAAGATGGAGAAATGTTTCCAACAGTGAAATGATGACAACTGCATCTCGCCAATGGTCATAACGTGAATAGAGAATTATACTACAAATTAATGTGTTTCAAGTTCATGTTGGCCAAGTTAATTGTGGTCTATTGTGGTAACTAGACTTGAGTTTAAGGTTGACAGACACTGTAATACTGTGCATTAACATGACGGTTGAACGCAATGGACAATACACAATATATTGCAAATATATGTCTGAAGTCTGGAAATACACGTGCAGAGCAAAGATATTACCTTGTTGAGGAGCGGAGGACATTGTACATATTGTCGTGGAACGGAACATAGAGTTCTCTGTAGAGTAAAAGCCTGTCATTGATTTTCATTGCAACTGTCTGCGTGGCGTGATGTCATTAGGTGGACTGACAGGAGAAGGTCATCGACACGGCCTACCGCTGGCAGGAAATTAACCAGTGAGAGACGCGGGTTCGATTCCACGGGGAAGCATTCATACTGGTTCCTTTGAGGGGAACCAACATAGCGGCATACTGCCTGACCTTGTTGCAGTGCACAACCACCAATGTGTTGGGTAATCCATAAGTTGGATGTCATATCCTGTCTGTAGTCAAACAACCTTGACGGTGGGTGTGTTCGTATCGCTTTGTATTCACGAGTCTCGACGTGCGTCTGTGTGTCCCTTCACCCCTGATGGCACTGAACTGTCTTACCGAGTAATTAAGAGATTACCCAATGATCCATCGGGTGACAGTGGGTTGGGCTTCCCACAACACCCTCAGGGTTCCCTCCTGAGACCGGCAAACAGAGAGCGGAGACATAACAGTCAATGCTGAGCTGCTGCCGAGCCAGTTGTCTTTGTGAATGTGATTAAGCGGGGAAATGGAAAGCCATCCTGTTATGAATGAAGCTCCTTAAGAGGCCTGCGGGTTGGGTATTTGAAAACATGGCTGCCGCATTCAACCTTTCCTCGCTGCAGGTGACTCACCAAAAGAGTGACTGATTAATAACCTAATCATGCTGAGATCCTGCAGTGGATTTCTCTGAACGGTTATCATGCTCTGCGGTCACGTTTCGAAAGGAAACATCTGTCTACTCCCAAAGTGTTTTGAAGTAGACACTCGACAAAATACAGCAACATTTTCGATGTTAAGGATGGTGTTTTGAACAGGGCACACACGCACATAAACACGCAGCGACATACATGCGGACACGCACATACGATGACACGCGCGCACACACAATCGCTGGGATCGTAAGTTCACACCAATTTCAGACAGACAAGGTTATTCAGGGAGAGATAGATGCCCCTCTTAGTTCCAACTGTCACCAGCCGATCCATCTTAATGGACTGCATGATGATAGCAGACTGCTATGGCTTTGCCTCACGGCTCAGCAGCTACACATGCAGTACGTCTGACACAGAAACCCATGAATTGAGAGGAATTAGTCCCCATGGGTGGTGCTCTCCATTGACTCACGGTCAGACCTCCGGCTCAACAACAAATGAATCACCCTTACTCAGAGGTTTGCACTTGTCCTTGTTACTTTTAGCTCTCTGAATGTTATTTCTTAAAGAATCGTTAATAGACACTTCCAGTTTCCTAAACGGAGATTTCTCACGAGCCCAGTTCCTGCATCAGGTACAAAGTAGAATCGAATGTGTTTCCAACTGACAGGTAATCAATACTTTAACAGGTCTGAAAACATGCCTGGACCTTAGAATGGAGTCAACATGAAATGGCATGTTGGTGGTTTCCTGTGTAAAGACAAATGTGCAAGTGAAATCAATGTTTTAAGTATGAGGTCTCATATGCTGGCTGCAAGCTCATACTTTCCCTAAATGAAGCATAAGGCCAAATCAGCAAGACGTATTTTCACACCTTTGTAAATATGTCTTCTAAGGACAAGGACAAGGCTTACATACAGGTACATTCATATATTTACTATTTTAGCTGACATGTTTACCCAAAGCGACTTACGGACAGTGCATCTGTAGAACCTGTAGCAGTGAGAGTCAATACCATTACTATTACAATGCTACAATGTATGCACTGCGCAGAATTGTGGGAGAGAACTTCACTCCCTATGGGCTGAGCAGGATTTGAACTCACAATGTAGTTTGCACAGGACACTTCACAGGAAACACACCTCTTCACCATGAACCACTCAGGAGCCCCCAGGACAAACATCTCGATATGTGATTTGTCCAACCCACGAGTAAGTAGACAGTGCGATAACTATGTTCCACAGGGACAAGTCAGCTCTTTGGTCCAACTGTAATTTAAAGTGTGATTTATGATGAGAAGGCTTGCATTGCTCAGAGCTGCCCTATAAGTGTGGGAAACCTTCTTAATTCAATATGGTGGACTCGAGACGGACAACCAGCTGGGCCTTGAATAATCAATGTCATCAACGAGCGATGGTGCTGATGCAGCGCCTCCAAACAGGCAGTCTGTCAGATGCCTCAGCCCTGCCGGGTCCTTGCTCTGGGGCCTCAAGTTAATGAGGGATGTTTGCGTGGACACTTTCCAAACTTACTCAGTCACAAGAAGGAGAGGCTCTTTGTTAGGAGTCGGACGTCTGCAGGCACAAATGCATTACAGATTTGCAGTCAAACAAAGAATACTAGGGGAAATCTGACTGAAGTTGAGGTCAAGAAATCAGTAGTTGGGTCTCGACCAATGAAGTTAATGGAACTCTCTTTTCTTCAAAGGTAGGAATGCAAACTGCTGGTATAATTGGATAATTCTCCCACTCTTCAAATGGAACAAAGCAACACAGCAGGTGATGATTACAGGTACGACAACTGTGTTAAAATGATGACCAAAACATATGTTGCTATAATATGAGCAATTCCACTGTCTGCAACAGCGGGATTGTGCTCAATTCACGTGTTCTGACCACATTTTTATGTTATCCTCCAACAGTGGGTTTTCTCAACAGAGAGACTCATAGCTTCTACTCAAACCATCCTAATACCTGTTTGGCTGAGTTCGGCATCACCCGCCCTCAGCCTTAATCTGATTCGTCCTTTCACTTATTTACAATTTGCACTCTTACGTTTTCAGGGCCTTTGGTGCGCTTGTCCTCCCCCCCTATTGTTAGATGGAGATGGGCCCAACAGGGCTCAGTGGCACCTGAAGAATAGAATCCCATTTGGATTTAGCTGTGAATTGAAGAGAGATTGCGACGAGGACAATCTCATCTCCGCGCTGCACTCTGGGAGACGGACGGACGTCCACCTCACGCTGTTCATGTGCCACGTTTGCTTTCAATTGACCTGAAAGGTCAACTGGAAATGAAAAAAAAGTTGAAATTTCATTTCCCTGTTTTATTTCTACAAACTTCAAAATGCCTTTGAATTGCCTCTTTATGTCTTTAAAGATATCATTGACATTTGTAAGCACAAAGTCAAAAGAAACTGTTTGGACAGGTTCTGCAATGATGTCTCGCAAGCGTGGGTCCTAACAACCTTAGGTGTTCTGTATCCCCTCCAGAGAATGCTGGGAGTTCACAATAGACCTGATGAAGCGTGGATTAAATAACCACAGCCGCATCGACCAAGATCAACATGATGGGAGTTCTTGTAGAGGGAAGCCAATACATAATTGTGACAGGCTACTATCAAGGGAAACAGGTGAATGACAGAGTGTTGTCCCTCCAGTGAACTCAAAGAAAAGCAGGGGTGACTTGAGATTACCAACCAACTCAAGGATCATGACTCGATCCCAACACTGGAATCCACATCTTATGCAGCACTCAACTTAAATGACCAAATATCCCATAAGTGGACCCAGTGTAAGTACTTGATCACTGCAAGGTCACTGGCTTCAATGGGTTACAGTAGCCAAGGAAGGAGCAACATTCGTCATGTTCAAATGAACATCAGCCGGGGGTCTCTCCACCCCCCCCCCCCCCCCCCCCCCACCCCCCCACACCCGACTGATTAGAAATCGAGGACCTCCATCCCAAGGGTGTTTGATCCAAACAAGGTGGAATCAATAGTCGTAGCCCTTCCCTCTCCAATCTCCCACTTAAATCATGTGTTGGTTCACAGCTCCTCCTGGTTTATTCACAAGCTTCAGGTGGGTTCAGGGTATTAAGGCTCTTAAAAACTCACACCGCTAATTGATTGTACGATTATCACTGGACCTTGTGTGTGAGACGTTGTAAAGGTCGGCTTGCTGGCCAAGCATTTGAACACAGTCAAACGTCAATAAGCTTACCCTGTAAGAATTTCGACCGATGAGTAAACCGCTGGTTGCCCTCGGCATGTTAGTTCCAAATAATCATTTGTTTTAATTGATAAAAAAGAGCGTCAACAAGGTTCTCAATTTGATTGCAGCCCCTGGCCCTTTGCTGCAAAACATCCTCTTTTTCTATCTCTATTTTACTCCCTGCCTTTCCTGTCTCCCTCAACCTGTCACAATCGAAAAAAGGTGAAAAATGCCATAGAATTTATCTCTTTTAAAAAATGAAATGAATACGTCAGCCGCTGTTGTCTTTGTTGTATTCCACTGATCTGCACTTTTAAGTCAGCAGACAGTTTAAAGTGATAAATAATCGTGCTGTCTTTTGGAAGAATCTGCAGTGGGTGATGCATTGTGGTAGTTCCTTTAGTCCAGTCATGGTAATTAAGTACAGCTTTTTGCAAACATCTTGACATATCCATTTTACGACGGAAACAACGCCAATGTTCTCTTTACATTTTGTAGCTCAAATGGCCAGCTAACAATACGTCTGACAGGAGGCCCATTGTAGTGTATGCAATCTAAATGATGGGTAGAGATTTTGAATCTAGGTTACATTGACAATTCCCTTTGAGAACATGCTCTTGCAAATGTTAAAAATTTAATCTGTTTATATTTGTCTGTCTCGTAATTTAATTATGGATTCCAACTATTTAAAGAAAAAACAGCCGTTGGAATTCAGCAATGGTGCAAGAAAGAATACTGAACATAGTTGCACTGAAACTTTTTCTTAGTGCCATACTTAAACCACCATGAATTCCCTAGCCAGTGTCAAAATCCATCATTAACAACATGAATTCAGAAATAATTCAAACAAGCTAGGATAGAATAAAGACTAAAGTCATGAGAAAAGCTTACAATATATTCCCATCTCCGGCTAAATCTGCTTGTAAAGATTTATGGATTACTAATTAGCATAAACATGCAGAAGATCGATAACAATGACATTATCTCTGCTCAGCTAATCTGTTTATTCACGCATTTAAGCCACACAGACCAAATCTCTTGGTTTGAGACTTCTCATAGGAATACAGTAGACACAATTATATTTCATAATAATTATATGGTAGAATGAAGGGAGCCCACACAGATTTGTAAAATATCCTTCAAACTAACAGTGTGGCACAATGCATACTCCACAGAATGTCTCCTAACTTCATATTTCGACTGCAAATTCAACTGAGTAGAGCCACCATCTTTATATCAGCAAAGAGTCAGTCAAAAAGCTGCCCTTCGAGCTAATACACACACACAACCAGCCACACCATGTTGACACCATGCCAAGTCAACCTGTATTTCTGCAACATTATGCTAGTGGTGGTATCTCTGTGTCACCCTGTGGTGAGGACAGGTTTGCAGGCAGAGAGCTAGCAAGTGGAGCGCACCCCTTTTCCACTGACACCATGTCACCCTCTTGACAAGGGAGGAGAAGGGCCTGGGGGCTGGATATCCCCCCTGGCTCCCACCTGGAGGAAAGATTTTTAAAATAGAGCCCAGACTCAAATAAAGATCTGTCACGTCCCGCTAGCTATGCTAGGTGACTCTCAGGCTGTTAAGTCAGACTTTTTCTTCCCCCCCTCTAACCGTCTGCTCAAACTTTGAGAGGTGCTAGACTGACAGAGTAACTGCTTTCTGTGTTGTTTTCAAATGTATAATTACGTGAGGTGGATAATGAATGTAATGCAGGAGCAACCGTCTGAATTTACATCCCAACGCATGCGTGATTCTCTAAGAAGTGAGTGTGAACGAAAGAGGTGTGAGTATATCAGGGTGATAGAGGTATTTCTTCTCTTCTATGTGTGAGGTGTGTAGTTGGTGTGTGCAGTTTGAAAGACACAGAGAGAGAGAGAGAGAGAGAGAGAGAGAGAGAGAGAGAGAGAGAGAGAGAGAGGAAGAGAGACTGAGGGAGGTTCGTCACCACCCATGCCATGTACACACTCAGCATATCATTGTCCAATAAAAGGCTGGACGGGACTCAAGAGAATATGCAACAGAGATTGTACATAATTAGTGGCTCTCCATGAATAGTGCCTTGCTAATTTATCAGCACAGCAGCTGACAACATTTACATACAACACCCTACTACATGGAGGCAATTCTATTGTATGGAACTGTTATATTAAAACAAAGTCCTTCCGCAAAATGTTCAAGGTTATTGCTATCCCTGCATTGTTAAATAAAACGTGATGAATCACACCTGAAGTTCATATTTTGCAAATTGACATTTTCAGTGGCCCTTCCTGCATTTAGATGATCTCTTTGGGTTTATCTTGCATTTCAACTTGCACGCATAAAGTGTATTCAGCAAAGAGTCCTATAAAGTTCAGTAAGGCAACATAACCTTTTCCACGTCCGAGCCTCTATCTTTTTTAAACTTATTGTGGGTTTCCTTTTTCACTTTACTTTAAAGCTCCGCATCGCGTGCTTACCAAATTACAATATTGGGAACAATGACAATTCAACTTTCATAGGTACTCGTACATCATTGATGAGGTACAATGAGGGTTCAGTTCCCTTCTCTAGCACAGCGGCTCCATTTCATGATGGAAAAAGCTGGACCCGCTGGGGAGATAGCTAGTCATGGCGAGTGCAACGTGATGTCGGCCGTTTCTGCTGAGTCAGCGAAGGACATTAGCATACAGCTGCTATTAGCCGGGCTGCAGCTGCTGAAGCCTCGTCCCCTGTTGACTAACGGGAGGCGCTAGCGCGCTAGGCTAGCTCTCGAGGGCTAGGCGGAGGTGAGGAGGGGTCATAGGGCATACGCTTCACCCCCTCTGAGACGCTGTGTAATGGCCTCAAGACGTCAAGGTGAGTGATGGTGTGCGCCCGACTCACACACCTTTTGTAGGCCTTACACACGCTGCCCGCAGTATTGCGCACGAAGATGGATTTGGTATGGAAGAAATTTTTTTGAGACATCTTTGTGCATTTTTTTCTTTTTACCAAAAGTGTTGTACTCATCATCACTACATAGTGCCTGACCTTTTAACCTCACATCATGAACAGAATCCTTATTGATCAGCACACAACACTGAGAGCTGTTCACCGGCTTGGAAAACGATTCTTGACTATTGTTTACTTTGAATAAATGCCCCCTGACTATGCCGCTGGAAAACCATCTCTTCATGTCCAACTGCAGCTGAATGAGAACCCGTCAGCGGTGTGCTGAAGTGAGAGACATGAGGCCAAGCAGATTGCTTATCCGTCAGGATGGCGGTGGACACAAACAGGTTGCTGATGCTGCTGGTTAGGCTTGTCGTGGCCAGGCCTGCTTCTCAAATCAGTCGCTGTCTCCGCTGATATATTGACAGCATTGCATTTGTCTTCCTCTCCCATCTTTCCCTACAAGCTGAGTCCCCAGCCAATCGGCGTGAGCCTGTCAGGCCGTCATAAAGAATGTATGACAGGGTCCTGGAGCTGTGAGGGATGGCCTGGGTGCTGCAGGGGCCCGTCGAGGTGGAATGACGCAGGTACCTCGGCAGATGGCAGCTTGACTTACCGCTGCAGTTCCTTTCACAGCTACCTTGAAATCAAGTTTGGATGGCAGGCGAGAAGTTCTGTGGACTGGAGAGTTTTACAAATGGCAGGAGAGAGAAAAAAAGTTATCTGATCTGTTATTTACTTTTAACAGATTCTCAGGTGATCATATGAGTCCTACTTTGTGTCCTACTGAAGTTTTGGAGCTGACTTTTTCAGAAAGTTCAGATAAACTATAGGACAACAGATCCCAAGGGAAAATGGATGTCTGGATGCCAGTTCACCAAATCTGTCAAAAATATCAGTTCAAGACAGCATTCAAGAATGCAACTCCCAGTCAAGTTGACTAAAGTGATTGCAATGATACCAACAACTCGTTTCTGAAAAGGTAACGAAAGCAATGGTTGGTTGGTAGGTAGGACATTTGTGAATACAACATACACCGAGAGCTTAAACTCATGCTGATTGGTTTTCCTCTCCGTTTTCCATAAAATAATTTAAACTGTTACAATGGAATGGAGTTCCCAGATATCCTTGATTGGACGTGGTATGAAAAGTTCCCTCCCACAGCGTGATCCTGCTGGATGGACATGGATCAATTCCATCTGTGATCTCGGCAACGTCAAAACGAATTAAGATGGTCCGGCTCGCTCCAATGGTGCCAGGCTTTGTGAGATGGGTCTGATGTCAGCGAGGGCTACAAGCAGATTCTTTTGGCTTCTTTGTTTGCGGCTTAGAGGATCCTCCAGAGGGCCCCTTCAGCGCTGGACTCCATTATCTGTCCATGGTTCAGGACAATCACCCTGGTCACTCGCCCTCCACCTCCTGGCTCGCTCCGTCTTCAATTAATCTGAGATCATAATCTTATTCCATTCTTTTGTACAGAAGACCTCTTTTGAAAAAAAGACCCCCCCCCCCCCCCCCCGCTACAGAAGAGTAATAGACAGTTGCCTTTCAATACGGAAAGTGGACAAAGACAAGTTCCATCATATAGACAGAGAAGAAAGAGCTGAGAGGAGGAAGGCTGATTGAGAAGGGGCATACTTGGCCTGATGGCAAGACAATAATGTTGCAAGATGGAAATGGCGTTGGTATTGGATTACCATGTTCTGCCTTGTTCATCAATCCTCAGAGCGTGTAGTAATCATAAAACGGAAGATCATGAATAAAATGGCAATTGCTTTGTGGACGGTTTAAGCTTTTTGGATATGTATAGCTAAAGCGAATCAACGTTGTACGTGGTCAAAAAACTATCAAACAATATTTAAAACAACTGCTATTCACTTTCTGGCTGAATATGGAAGTGCAATAACTGACAATGGCGTTGAGAATTTTTGCTTTTAGTTAATCATAATAAAAATACTGTATACCCAAGTATCTAACCTAAATGACCTTGACAAAATGCCAAGTTTGCAGAAGTTCAATGGTAATTAATCTATTTCTGAAATTGTGTGCCTGACTGCATGTGGACCCCAGTAAGATTAATTTAGTGAAATTGTGTGTTTGGGCTAAGCGCTTTGGGAGTGCAGAGATGAATGTTTATTTGGGAAGATTCAGCGAAGATATTACGTTACTGCACACCACACACACATCCACACACACACACAGTCAAAGTTGTTTTAAAGTCAAATGGATTGTAATAGGATTCTGAGATGCTCTCTGCTCCTTACTCCAAGGAATAGGTAATGTGTAGAACAAAAGAGATATGAATAATTTATTGGTCACTGCATGCATTGCGGTCATACACTTACAAGTGTAAGTTTCCAAATCAGTGTGTTAAAAAAAATCTCAACATGTTTATGAGATGTGGCATGAACTGAAAATAGGACTCCTGAAGGAGTGTGAGTTCATCTGCTGACCCTTGAGCAGACACAAACACGCACGCACGCAAACACACTCATATACGGATCTAAATACACCAGCCAGCCATTTTATCCAGTCAACGTTGGATTTTCCCTAGTGACATCTGCATCATCCTTCATACAGAGTGTGCAACTACCCTCACCACTACTGCGGCCCAAAAGATGCTGAACAATGGAAAAATTCAGAGGTTTCAGAAGATGCATTTTTTCCCCAGTTGATCTGACAAAACACTTTTGCTATGCGCAGGGATAAAAGACGACAGTACAATACAACAGTAGCTTCTTCTTGCAGAACGACACATTGAGAACTCTTTTTTTTTCTTTTCTTTTTTTGAGGGGGGGGGGGGGGGCAGAGCAGTACACTGTAATGTGGACTATATCTCCTTATTCTTCGTCTTCTTTTGGGGTTATTCTATAAAAAGGGGCAGGCATCCGAGGTCCCTTTGGTACCTATTACAGCAGTCTAGTAGTCATTAATCATGGGCAAGTAAGCATTTCAGCACAGTGTCCGCCCAGGGTATCTAATACTCATTCATTAACGGCTTCCACTTCAAACTCTTTTCTTAGCATCTGCCCCTATCCTCTCTCCCCATCGCTCTCACCTGGACTCTGAGGAGTTGGTCCTTTTCCTGCTGACATCCCCATTTCTATCCCCCACAACCAGAACTACAATCTACAGAAGAACAGTGTCTTCTAAGTACAAGTCTGGCTGTACTGTCTAGGCACAGGACGTTCCCGAGAGGGAGAGTCATGGCTTTTCTCAAAGGTTATTTTTCTGATCTTTGTCTGGCTGTTGTTGTGTGTTGTGTGTCGGGTGCGCGTTCCAAACCAGCCGTGTAGAATTGATCTGGCTCTGTAGTAAATAACTGGCTCCTGCTTTTGTGCCATTGGGTCAAACTAGACTTTTGTGTCTCTTATTGATATTAAGGTTTAAGGATGCTCCCCTCGATTCCAGACATTTATTGGTTCTTTACAATGAGAGACGTGTGTTCTACTGAGTTAAGTTACAATATCTCTAGGTGTTTCTCTCTGGGGAGTACATCTATTTAAATGTGGCTAATTAAAACCGACACAGACCAAGAGGAAATTAAATACCTTAGAGCCATCCTGCTTCATTCACACCTGTTACCACTTATCAACAAATATATAGTACTATAGTGGAAGTCCAGCCATTTGAACAAAATGTGACCTTTCTATCAACTTAGGATTTAAAATGTTCTAACCAACGTGAAATGTGTACCAACGTGTTACTCCCTTTACACACCTTCTTTCTTAGTTAGAGTCCAAATAAACTGGTAAGCAACCTAGGATGGCCCATTGGGAAACAGTGATAAATGATTCCAGAGTCCTCCTGGGGTTTCTGTCATTATAAATATTTTAATTTCCATAATTTCCCCACACCCGATTTATCAAAGCATGAATATCTACAGGGTCAGTAAGCCAACTGATAAAAATGGTGAACCTCAATGGCTGTAGAGGAAATAAAAATAAGTATGTCATACCCCATAAAATTTTTACATGTAGACATTTCAGGAAAAATAAACAAATGATGCATCGATGAACCAGGTGTAGTCAAGCTCAGTAGAAACTGGACAGTTTAACCAAAACCAGGCAATTACTGGCACAGCCTTTTTCAGCATGCATAGGTAATGTCTGTGGGATAGTCAGTATTTAATACAGATGTAGGAATAAGACAAAATCGTGTGTCCCAAAATAAGAAACGTAACGTAAGGAGGCTATGTGAGGGAGGTAGTCAAATGCACCTCTAATCCCATCAAGGCTGGATCACTGCAACGTGCAACCTTTAGGGGTGCTGATTTTCTGTTAACCTTACACCCAACCCTAACCACACAGTTCAACATTAATAGCCCTAACTGTAACCTCACCTGTGTAATACCTAGCTGTTAACTATTTGATTTTAAGACTCTTGGATAGCAAGGTGCTTAATTTGATCCAAAAAATATTGCTAACGTCACATCTCTCTGCCTCCTCTATTGTAACTGCAGACATCCATGAATCTGTTTTCATAATAGCCATGAATCACTGTAACCTGAACACCAGTGATGACAAGTCTGGCAGCAAACCCACACATATGCAAGGAGGACCCCTCCCTCCTCTCTGCACTTTGTGTCACCCAGGATGGTAAGACAGTGAGAGTTAGATTTCCCTTGGCGGCAGCCTAAACAAAATGATTACTAATCATTCCTCGTCGTTCCCCGAAACATTCCGAGTGGAACTCCATTTTGATTAAGTAGGTGTAGCGAGAGAGAGAGAGAGAGAGAGAGAGAGAGAGAGAGAGAGAGAGAGAGAGTAAGAGAGTTGAAGAACGAGAGAGGGAGCGAAAGATAAAGCGGAGCTCTTCCCTCCAGCTTAATGCAAATGTCAGAGGGACCATGGCTTGACAGATGGGAGGATCAGCCAATATGAGGTCGGCTGGGGACGAGCGGGAAGTGTTAGCCAGTCCATGATACCACAGACCTGTATCTCTGTGTTGACCTCACCTATACCCAAGGGACCTCCCAGTTATTGAGCTGTGATAAACCTGGGTTTGCACCCACTCACTGAGTGGGGTGGAAATTGTCAACGCTTGTATGGAATTCAACAATCGTAACAGCCAAAATGCTTATGAATGATAGTGTTGAGTTCGCCTCCTTCGTAGATATTAGTATGCATATCTTCGTTTAAAATTAAGGCCACATTTATAAATGAAGTCCCTTTGGTGGGGGAGGGGGGAGCAAGTCCGCTCTGTATTTCACTGCTTAGAGGGTTTGTCATAGTTGACGCATGATTAAGAAATCCAAGGTAAAATACCCCTGAGGCAAGTGAGAAAGAAAAAGGAAATGGCAGTGCCATTAATCATCACCAGGACCAAATGAACAGGCCAAAGGTCAACCATACTGAGGGGTCATGAGTAATACAAGGTCTTGGCTGTGTCTCTGTCTCAGAACAGAAGTTAATGCCGCTTGCCAATTCCTCGATAAATATCAAATGGCTTTGAGTTCATCATTGGGAACCAGGCCCTGTGATAAAGTGAAGGTTGCCGATGGTGCCCATGCATTGTTTAAGACTGGCAGGAACAGCTGGCGGCCATTTTGAAACTCAGACCATGGTGGTTTGAATTTACTCTGCTTTGTTTGGATGCCTGCCAAGTGCTTGTCGTCAACCTGATTCACAAACAAGCGATGCCCTTTCAGTTCAATATGCTATAATTACGTGCCGTAAAAGTTGTCACTTGCCTCGTTATACTGGTAAACCACCATTATTTAAATTAAACATTAAGCGTAATGCATTTCTCATGAAATTGCACAGTGTGATCATGAAAACGCCTACAGTGTATATTTTACACACATGGACCTTGGACATCTTTTTATGGGCAACAGTGACGCATGTCCCCTTCTGCTTGCCCGTGGGCACACAAGATGGCTGGCTGTCACTACAGCTGGGAATGTCATGAGGCCCCTCCGCTGTCCTGCTCCCAACTGCCCCTCCACATAGTAGCCAGAAGCATAGACTTGCCATTTTAAACTAAGAAGAGCAAAGTTACTTTCAATAATGTTATTCATGAATGCTAGGCAGATATGTAGAGTATGGTGAGATTAAGTACTGAAGGGTTAGCGTTGTTGGCATTCGAGTCAAAGCACACAGTTGAATTTGTTACATGAGATGGTGACTCATGGGGCAGCTTGCGATTGAGAAGAGGCTTCTTTTTTACTTGAGTGTGCCTTGGATTCCCACAAAAACAAACATCTAAACGACACATTTTCTGGTGAAATGTTTCAACATTAAAATGTGGATATGGAGATAAGGTTTTGGATATGGTTTTGGCTCTCTTCATGGTTAGTCCACACAGACTTGTGAAAATCCACTTGTATGAGATGTGAAGTCATCTTTCAAGTGTGAAGTGTATGCTGCACTCAACGGGGTGGCGGATGAATTGCTCAAATGAATTAGCTTGATTTATTTACTTCAGCTATCTGAATTGTGAGGTGTGAGGGCCAATTAACATTCTCAGAGCAGCGCTGTTCCTCTTCAAGTCTCAAACAAAATGAAGACTATTAGTTTTACTTAAAAAAATTACTCACATGAGCAAATTGATCACGCTCTGTAATGCTTCAATGAACACAGATTTTCACAGATTTTTTGAGCACCAACACATCATGGAAACGGTTTAATAAGCCAAATGTCCCCATTGTATAATTGACATAATTTAATTCGGTATGAATAAAAGTATTGCCTATGCCATGGAGTTGAGGGAAAAATACAATACTGAATTTTTATATTCTAGTATAATTGCATACCTGGAGACATAAACATGTAATGTTGTCCTTATCCTGCTCCAATATCAGCAGGACCATTCTATATAATTACAGACAACACCCTTTAAGTCAGTCCTAAATTGTATACATTCAGAAACCTAAGATCCAGATCCTAATTATAATATGGTTATTCTATGAAATGAGACTCCCCTGTTGAGATTGATCAGCATGACTAACCTCTACTTAAAGCCCCTGAATCTCATTAGATGAGGTATTCTCTGCCAACTCGACAGTCCCTGCTTGCCATGTCGAACCATGCAGAGGGCTCACCGTACGACCTAAGAAGACACATTTTAAAACACAGTTTTCTGCTGTTTAGATAAGGAGATAGAGGGGTGTGTCACCTCAGAAATGTCCCAGTTCTCGTCTTTGTCCCTGGCAGTGTGTCCTTTCGGATACTTATCCAGATGGGGTGGAGTATCTCTTGGTGTTTAATTAATCACCCCTGCGTGGTGTTGCTATCAAGCTTGCCTCCACCTATCTTTAGCCTAATGTAGACGAAGGAATTACATTTCATCCCTGTTTTGCCGAGTGGTTGATACTGCGCGTCAGACACTGCAATTCACTCACTTAAGAAGATACATGAGCATCATTTTTTGGGGCACTACAGCATGTTGTGTTGTTCTCTCTGTGGCGCCTCTCAGCCCTGGGAAATGTAGATCAGTGCAGTATCTGGTAGAACCTTGATCTCATGTCTTAAATCCTTGCAGCTGACACAAATGAAGGAACTCAAGTTGACTGTCAAAGTTCCATCTCACACATGCAGTGGATTAATTAAATAATCAATACATCACTTTCTCCATGCGCCTGTGCCTGAGCAAAAGCAGCTAAAGTTAACTGCTATGATGTATACCCAAAGCCATTCCCATATCCTTGGTGAAGGATGTGAGAAGCTCTGATGGCCCTTAATTCTTTGCCAATGCCAGAGCCTACAAATAACTAGTGGCAAACATAGTCTCAAATGATCCTGTCCAGCTTTGTTGAGAATGCAATCTTAAGACACCGCCTGAACAATAAAACAAATGTGGACTGTTTACTTGGACTTCACCCTGCAACTCCAAATGCATAATGCACATCTTCGAAAATGACCAATCAACGGTTTACAATTTTGGCTTAATGGAAACTGTTCCGTGACCAAAGCCAATTTGACATTTGGGATGAGACTGCCATGACAATGTCATGACATGAAACCTTTCAGCTCAGTTGCCGAAGACAACTAAAAGACTTCGGCACGAGGGCAATACCAGGGGGGAGCCAAACAATGTCCTGCATCACTGAGCTGTAACATCTAATTATCAGGAACTCTAAACTGTATTGAATTTGTCAGCTCTTTGGAAAATGCTGTTTACTATGTGTCCACCTTTTCCCAGAAACCCACACACAATGATTCTCCCTCTCTGTGAAAGCACAGTGGGAACACCGCTATTGTGAAGGGAAGAAAAATAATCTAGATTTTGGGAGCAATCGGGATTATTTTAATTCATGTTGGTGAAAACTGTGTCCCTGTTACTCGTTGAGTTTTCATTCTCTCATTCTTCCAGCCAAAGTAGCTACAGTATAGTACCACGATGCAATTTCATGGCATGTAAACAACACACAATGAGTTTGCCAGTTTTCACCAGATTTGCCTGGCAATGCCTTTTTTATGTCTACTATCCTGACAGCAAAACCTGCAAATCATCATGGGCAGACTCTCTCCACTAACTGAAGTTGACAGATTTTCTAAGTCATTAAGGATGCTTGTTCTGCTTTGAAGACAGATTGTTGATATCATACTAATTGCTGTGAAGTTGGCCAATTAAAATATGAACCTCTCCGTTGGCTCGATCAGTATTGTTTATATATCTATATCAATTAACACTCCAATAATTCAATTTGCCTCTCAAGATTGGTCCAATGTCAGATCACATAGGTAATAGTTGCAAAAAAACCTCAGAAACAAATACCAATTAATCTTAATCTATACATTTGGATGTGACCTTAACCAAAGTATCACATATCACTCTACAAAATCCCATGGAGCCCATTCCGGGAGATTTACCCAATCTATGGGGAAGATAAATGTGCCACCACCCTTTGAGATATCCACGTCACAATTCCATCACAGCTCTGCAAATGACATGTAACATGAAGGCAGGAAAGACACTGCAGCGGGGAGCGATTTACATCCAAGACAGTGTCTGGATAAATCCTGAGAGATGATAGATCTGAAGGTTACTATAATTAAATGGAGCTCATTTCAAAATGATATGCACATATTTAAATAGTATCGAGTGCATTAACTACAAGCCTTCCTTGTGCAGAGCGTGTTTATAAACAATCTATCTTTATTTAAACAGGGTTACACTAAATGTAGGATCATTCATATAGATTGCTATTCCAACAAGTCAGTGGCTAGATGTATGATGATAAAAGTAACTGTATATGTTGTAATTTCTTCCTGACAACACACATATAAATACATGAGTAGAATTGTAGTTATAATTGTACTGTAAGTGATAAACTGGTGGTACATTTCACAGGAAAGGATCTTTTTCTGTGGAATTAACATAATCCAGTTCTCACTGCAACAAAAGCAGATATGGAAGGAAGAGTGACTCTTATTATTCGAACGTCTTTCACCAGAATATTCTTTGATATCAACATACCTTCTCAGAACATCAAGTCTCCTTTTGAGCCTCTCCTATTCTCCATTCCACAGCAGGTTTAAGAAATGACCCAGATTCCCCTAAAGGTTTTCTTCTGGGACACAACCCAGAAGTGTCATACAGAAGAACGAGAATAATAGGGCCCTCTTCACCAGCAATAAAACCATGCGATACATTTTAGTTTCAAACTCCGGAAAGAAAACATCGAAAAAGTTGTATTAGCAGCATGTATTGGTATTTGATATTAAACTGATAGGCATCAATTTTAACTATACAGCCACCCACTTGTACTTACAAGCTCCGTATAAAACATTGTGGGTGGCTGCACACAACTTGCAATATGAATGTTTAAAAACCAGGATATGAATGCCACATTGTTTGCTGTAGTGCTTTGTGCTAATGTAATGCGGTATACGATCGGTCATAATTTGTACAAAAAAGCTACCTGTCAACTGAATATACAAGTTACAATGTTTGATTTCAGTCATATATTTCAACTGCAAGTAATAAAAATGAACTCCACTTGCTTGTATTTAAAAATGAACTCCACTTGCACAAGCGGCTTACTGAGAAGCTGTTGGAAGCAAATATAATATAGTTTAATGCAGTATTGTTATGTTAAGTGGTAACTGGATGTTCCATAGTCTGACATGCCTTCAAATACCATGTGTTACCATAGCAATGTACTCTTCGTGTAACCAACAGTCCAGTTCAGCCAAGTTCTTTTACAGTGTGTGAGGTTTTTAGCATTTTCTCTCTATATATTGTACATTTCACAATAAAGATGTTGCGCTAACAAGCTTGGTGTGTTATCTAGGGCATCTCTCCACTCCCCAAATTATACAGCCAGTTGTTTTGGTGGGCATCTTTCTTGTAGCTTGTTTTTTTTATTTATCTAGTCTCCAAAGTGTTACAGCCATAATTAGCCTAGATTATTGAGGAGGCCACGCTAGACCAAAACATATGAATAATAAGGTGCTGTTATACATCCTCAAACACTCTTTGATCTTTAAGTCAAACACAAACGCAAACAGAAAAGCACAAATACGTCATTGTATTTTAGTTTGAGGTTGTCATATCTTCTCAGTCCTACTCACTGCATGCTATATACTGTACACAGAACCAAACCCTACATGACAAGGCCAAGCATGGGGAACTATATGGTGCCACCTGGATTCATTTAATGATAGTCTTGGATTTGCGTCAATGGTCTCATTGACATGAGAAACACTACTTACCATGAGTTGCTTTCATAATTTACGTACCACTCAGAGCTTGCTCAGAGCATTGTTCTGCAGACATAGTTCAATACCATGAATATATATAGTTTAAGAAGCATGATATCTTGTTGCAATACACTAACCCTGATACAAAGACAACCAACATGGTTTGTCACTCAACAGGATATAACATGTTTTAGAAATATATATATATATCCTAGTCGTTGTAAAACTATTAAACTTACTACTAACTCTGCCGGCTCATTATCTTTCTACAGTCCAATATGCATCAAGACTGCCCTCTTTCTTCCATCCACAACATTTACAGAAAATTAAACCCATGGGACAAGAAGTTCATTCTACAAAAGGTCGAGGAAGGCAGGTAGGATGTTTCTGGATGAAGAATGCCTTAACATTTACTGTGTTTTCACATGTGTTACGTTTGTTCACTTTGTTAACTTCAACTGCAACTTTAATTAGTCTAGTAAGTGTGCCATTATTGAACAGGATTCAAGGTTGTCTCCACAATTGTTTTGACAATTAGATATTGAATCTGAATTGTACTTGTGAAAGTTTCATTATTTTTGCTCTAGTGAATAGGGTGACAATTATCAACCAACTGTGAATGACCTAGAAATGAAGCTGAAACAGTGGTCTCTCTATCTTGTCTGCCACTATTGACATATTCTCGTAATGTTATAATTACTAGAGGCTGCTTCTTGTTACAATGCTTGATCCAAAATTATTATGAACTTCCCTACCAATAGCAAGAAAAGCTTAACATATCCACATTTTTTATGGTAACTAGCAAAGAGAATTGGTCATTAGTTTCTTGTTTATGTTTGCAATGCATGTGCTCCCAAAGAGGGGAACACAGTGGCACACATTGAGACAGGGCTGCTTTGTACCGCACTGAATTAAGCATGACGCTTTTATGCAAAAGTGCCTTCACATAACACAGAAAGGGCTGATTTCCGATTCCACTTCTACAAAAACAGAAACCTCTTGATGGGGCACTCGCAGGTTACGAAAAAGTAGAGCAAACCTCTCATAGCCGCCAATTTCACCAAATGCATCTCACTGGAGGACTTGAAACACTAAGTTACCATGCAAGGCTCCTTCAGTGCACCACAATGCCTTTCAGTCTCAGAGGCAAGAGAGTGCAAACCACCCCAGGAACTGGCCACATGTGAGCATCAGACATCTACAGAAAGTGTGTATATGTTGTTTGTTGCATGGATCCTGAGGGGCTGTGCAATTTGGGGCTGAGCGCTGTTTGATCAATAGCAAACACGCTGCTGATGTCAGCGCTGGGAATCGTTATTTCCCCTGGGAACTGTCCTGTGGGGACTCGCGGCAGAATTCATTAGCTAAAAATAACATTGTGAAATGTGATTACAGGTATAAAGTAGGATGCCATAGTAAAAAAATCAAAGCTTTGAAATGATAAAACATGGGCTGTTCTGAGGCCTGTCAACAGGGGAGTGACAGGACATGCCCACAAAGAGTAAGAAGAATGATTGCAATTGATTCTGATCTCATGATTTTGGTTGTGTATTTTCAACACTCAGAAGCGAATGTGTAGGTCATCCTCTTATCTCTCAACTGGGCAAAAAAGTATCAAGTAATCACATGTATTTTATTATATCCATGACTTGTCATCTTAAGGGCAACATGGACTGCCACTTGAATGCCAAAGAGCCAGGGTCAAAAATGAACATCCAGCATCCACTGTCCTACCTTATCACCAGAAGTTAAGATGAAAGTTTGCATAATGTTGCCTACTCCGAAACCCTGGGGAAAACATGACTATTTCACAGAATGGCTGTGATATTTCTGTAGTGTGCAGGATAAGCTAGAATACATCTGCATTAATGTGTAACTGGGACTTTATCAGTTGCCTTCCTTGTACCTTGCATTTCTTTTTAATAGTTAGACGGATGCTCCTCTTATCTGTTCCCTCCCAATTCTTTGTATATTTTGTCCTGGCAACTTGGCTTGATGAACAGTTGCCCTAGACACTAAAGCGCACACACACTTATCAGATAGAGAGGAGAAAAGAAAAATAACCGCGCCTTGAAATCCCCTCTCCTCCTCTCTCTATGTCTTGCCCTGGCGAACGGAGGGAGGTTAGGAGCGGTCGAGGAGGACAGATAAGTGGAGGGACGAGGAACAACTTGTCAAAATGGAAGTTGATTAATGAAATATTCCTTGTGGGTGGAAGGCTTAAGTGATAGCAGTTGCCCTAGGTGACTTACCTGTTAAGGGAATAGATGCAAGCCATGTCGCTATGCCCTGGGTGGTTTCCTGCGTAAGTAATACATGCAAGCCATGTTACTATGGAATTCACCGTTCAGGAAGAGAGCTGTGGTCAATCTTTTTCGACAGGTTTTTGGCTTTATTAGCATCGGCTGCCTGCAAGGTAAATAAAGTTAGGAAATCCAACTGTAACAATGACCTGTCAACCTGTCAAATGATGATGATAATATGAGCAAATGTACGGTAATCTTCTTCCATCCACCTCACCTTTATGAAGGCCTGCAAAAAATGGAGTCGAGGTAAAGGATGGATACATTTGAAAGAACGTTGGAGAACTTAAAAGGATAACTTTGACTGCTTGCATTGTTTCCCAGTTCTACAGAACACTTTGAAGAAAGAGTGAGGTAATGTTGGAGAACGAGGCGTTCGCAGCATGCGGAGTGATTTCACAGATCTTAAAATAACCCCAACTGTGGACGCGCCAAGTGTGTTGGTTGAGATGCATAAGATCTTCGCTAATTAAGTGTTCAGAAAGCAGCCTGTCTCATCCCTTTCCCCTTTTTACTTCTTTCCCTCCTCTCCGTTTCCCTCCTATCCTCGTGTCCTTCAGATCACAGTAGCATGCACTCCATCATGCTAAACAGGTCCATTAGTAACGATGATGGTGCTGTTTAACCTCCGAACAATAATACCTCAGCAGATGAACGGACAGACTCATGAAATGGACACATACGTCGTGTCATCATCCGAGCCATCTGCATGCGTTGTCGACTAATTGGCTGGGGAAAACACTTGTCAACCCAGATTCTTCTGATCTACCCATTTTTTGGCGAGATGGAAAAAAAAAATCCCTTCGCCAGTTCACGTATGCATGAAATGTTTGCCGGACAGTTTCATTCATCTGCAATGAGCAGGATGCTGAGGGAGCACAAGGCCGCGGATTGTAAACGTCGGAGTATGCACATGACACGCAATTAACCGTGCACTTTTGCTGGTGAAGTGCATTACGGCCCACTTAAACCATCCACTGGACTGCTCCTGGACAGCCACTTGGCAGAGGTGATAGATTTCAAAGCAGGACAAGCTATCAATCACTGTCCGGGCCTGATTGGTTGTTTGTGTGTGTGGCGGAGGCCCTCCATCTCGCTGAGGGAAAGCTCACTGATTGCTCCGACTTGCCCCCCCCCACATTCATTGTAGCTACCTGACACCATGCGACGCACCCAATGCTGAGTGTGGATATGCTTATTTACACCTCGCTGGGTAAACCTCCTGGCCACAAATATTGCCCAGGTGTCTTCCTGCTGAATTGGCTTGTGTGTCGGCATGTTTCAAAGGTTTTGAAGGTGGCAGGTTTGGCGATCTTGCGCTTGTTTCCCTCGCAGCTTTTGTCTGCTTCGTTGAGACGGCCAGATGGAGGAGTGTGGTTGTTTGTTTTCGTGTGCATGCTTGTCTGTCGGGCTGTCTGCTGTGCTAGCTGACTGGCAGGCGTTTGAGAAGTCAGACTGTCTTTTTGCGTTATTCAAAACCTGGCACATGCACACACTGACTTGTAAAACCCTTAAAATCCCTGCAACAGTCAACCATATATTCAGGTAGACTTTGTATCAGAGAAGTTATTTAAGGACAAATGCTGATAGAATTGCACAGTTGAGACACATGTCACTCAATCGTATGTCTAATTTCAATGTTTACCTGTTCAGTTCAAATCACTGGAGGATGTCAAAGCACACATTTATCTTTGCATTATCAAGGAGGAGTCACAGTGAAACCACAATCAAGAAAGCGGGAAAAGGTGCGTCTTGAGTCTGGGGGATGTCTACAGCTGACTGCAAAGTTCAATAGCCTGGTTATGATTGATATAAGTATATCACTTTACTATGACGGCAAGTGTTCTGCAGGTGCTGCCACAATGTTGTCAAAGATGTGTTGAGCAAGCAAACTTTTTTGTGCACGTACGATGATAACATAACTGTGTAACCTATATAAAGCCGTGTGTATCTGCACTGTTAGATGAAGAATCTATTGAAAACTTCATTTGTTCATTTAACTCATGCTGCCAACTGTACCTTACATAATACAGAGGACAAGAAACTCATTTCAGTTGCAGTTACTAAAAAAGGTATCTATTTTTAAATAATTTGGCCATAGTGACATGGTAACGCGTCACAGATAAGTAAGGCAGTAAATAGTGAGCATAATTCCACTTCTTAATCAATTTATATAATTGAAACAAACATTTCATCCTCAAAAATGGCAGGCGCTACTTGTCTATGTACCCCCTGCCAGAGTCCTACTTTACGAAGCAGGGCTCTCGCCTAACATCCACTACTGTCAGTCCAATCCCACATCTCTGAGCTGTCGCAGCACTCTCCTGTGTGCTGCGGAAAACCTTGAAGATGTTTCTTTTCAGAAGGAAACAAGTCAAACTTGCAAAACAGGAATCAACAAAACAGTTTCACCGACATGGTTAATTTGGCAAAATGAGAAGAAACCTGTGATGCTCGGGCGCTCTACTTTTCTCCTGACAGAAATGGGACAGGAAGACAACTTAGCTCGCTCCATAGGGAGGTATTCTAACTGACTTGTGATGATGTCATTTGTTTTACTGCTTTCATTCGCAACAAATTAGCCCACAGCTACCCCAAGGTGGAGGTGTTAATTAATTGGTGAAGCTCCTGCTAAATCTGTTTGGTTGAAACACCCATGTGTATGCAAAACATTAAGTCCTTGTTTCTCAAAGATACTTTATATATAAGTTTCTGTGACAAGATTTAACAAAGTGACCTTGAAGATAAATGAAGACGTAGTTGAACACTGGATTCATAAGTTAATAAATGATTATCTTATAAGGCATTCATTTCTATTTTGGTAGATGTTTAAACATATTGAGTTGAATGCTAAATAATTCTAACACTTTAAACACGCTTGACTTTCTACTCCCTCTTATATTTAGGTGTTTATTAATGAATACAGCAACTTTGACAGACACTTTGGTCCTTTCTGCAAGTTTTTAAAAGTTGGACTTAAGTGTGCTGTGAAGGCATTGTTGCCAAAGGTATTTCAAACAATCAAATGCACAAAGTATTTGACAAAGTATACAACAATGGTTGAAATCTACAGCTGAGCAATACCTGCTGTAAACATGTCAATCATGCTTTCAGGAGTATTCATCCACCAGCCTTGCTGCAAAAGGAACACAAAGTATCTAAATGCATGCACAACTTTGCACTGTTCTTAATGTGATGTAATTGAGATATTTTTGTTAAAGAGAGCATGTCACAACTGCTTCCCATGAACCAACAAGAAGAAAAAGAAGTTAGCAACACTGTCACTGTGTAAGTCAATTCGGTAGGAGTGCTTCTGAGAAAAAAAACCAAGGGAGTATTTGACCCAGAATTCATCCATTCTAGTCTGGATATGATGTCTCTTGGCATGGTAATGCACAAATCCCCTGTATTATTCATTCAGATGTTGGATTTTTTTTAAAGCAGTGGATCAAACTCCACTGAAGCGGTGCCATGCATTTGTATGAAATATTAAGACTTACAAAGATAAAAAGTTTGAAGTGTCAGAGAGTTGAACAATTCCATAAGATGTTCCAGGTCGACTCCAATTAAATAAAATACTAATGGGTAGGGCTGTTCAATGAACCATTTAGTATTTTATGTCTTTTGTGGGCCCACCCCAACCCAACCATTTTTGATCGGGCTTGGTGAACCGCACTTTGTGTGCTTCCAAGACTCATGTAAACAGACAGTTCCTTCGCACTAACCACTGCAATGCCAGAGCCATGGTGAATGCATATAGATGACACACGCCACTCAAAGCACTGCTAAATCATCCACTGGACTATGTTTCAAGGTGAAACAGGGAGGACGTGTGCCCCCCTAAATATGGCAATTATCAACCACGCCAATTACGCTATATAGCACTCTTCTGCTGTCTACTATTGATGAATTATTTGTGTGAAAATAGTTTCAACAAAGGCAGATGTGGAATCTGAAACAACTACTTTCAGTTTCAACACCGGCAAAATTGTGATTCAATTACTTGAATCGTCAGTCCTTAAATGACTTGCATTTATGTTTGGTGTGTCAATGACAGTATAAATGATTCAGTTGGAGACACGACGTTGGACAACTTTGTAACCGCGATCAGACTTGTCTCCCAAGTATTAAAGGTTCCTTAGCTTCAACGACTCTGTGTTCTTCTTATTTAAAAATGACCTAACAACTGCTCATCTTACTCATGCGCGATTGATGATAAATTCCATCTATGGGCGTTAGCCGAGTTGGAGTTGGACGCCCTGGGCTGCCTCGTAGCTACAATGATTGGCATCAATCTAACAAGTTCACCAATGCAGTTGCTTCTCGTTTTTACTTAAAAAACAACAAAAAAGCAACATTCAGATGGTGCTTCATAATTGTACTGCACCTTCAGTTGTTCATTTTGGTTATTTCCATCAGCAACATGATTTGCAATGCATGGGTCACTTCCTCACAAACAAGTGTTTACAAGTGGGCACTTACAATCATGAAACATTTCCTCTCACCTGCTGCTAAATTCACGTGACAGAATAGCTATTTCTTGCTATTTATAACACCAGTGTGTGTGCATGTATTGGTTGTCATCGTAGTTTGATATAATACTACGTAATACAGCAGTTTGATTGTCATTTACACTAATTATACCATATCATAAATTGGTGAGTTGCAAACTGTTGCTCTCTGTGGTACAATTGGCACAACAAATGGTACAATTACTGGCCACTCGAGAAGTTATAATCGGAGGTATCGCTATTGGTAATGTTTACTCCAGATGGCCCTTTTCAATGAAACAATTCTTCTCTTGTGTAGAAGGATACTAGGTGGGTGGGTGGGTGTGTACACTCAGAGGAATTATGGGGAATATTTTAAAGGCTTGGCGTCACCAGTCACAGAATTAGTCATAGATAGACTAGGGGTGGGAGTGATATTAGAGTCAAATTAAAACCCTGCTGTTTTTGTAACTACATGAATAATTGAGGAATTCAAATCATTATTTCCAGACACAGGGATTCCAAGTAGGGTCACGATAACACTTGGAAGACCTCTTGAAGCGGTCACACCTCAATATCACCAGGTTGTAAATTCTCTAATTCCCCTTCACATTCAACCCTCATTACAATTCTCAACATTGTCATCTTCCTCTTCATCTCCATCGCTAACATCCTAGTCATCTCCATCACCAAACCTGGAGACATCAGTATGAGATAACATATGAAAGTATGCACTGATATTGTGGCCAGTGTTAGAGGATGAAATAAGTACTCAGCATCAGATCGGACATTATTTCCAATTTCGAAAGCTTATCCAGGCACATTACATCCATACAGCCAAACACAGCACATCACCATAACAGGGTTTGTATCGCCTCGATGGCTCGCAAGCATTACAAGCACATAGTTCAGCCTCCCCAAACTACTGGAGAGTTCAGTGGGAGATGATAAAATAATATTTCCCCTCGGGTCTGACTCTTTCAACAAGCTCCCTATCTCTGCCTGAAGGAACCCACAGAATTAGTGCAGCATGACCACAGTTTTACTGTACATAGCTCTCCAGATTAATGACGATGGGGCGCTTCTCGGATTGCATAACAACTGCACCTTCCCTGTGAGGGTCAGAGGTAACAGCAACAGGGGGGGGGATTTGATGCAGTTGAACAATGTGCCTTGTGGTTACTCAAGTGGAAATGACTCACCAGGTTGAGATTGTATGTTGTTGCCTTACTAAGGCTGGAAGCTGGTTCCATTCAATACATCTTAAAGACTTTCACTTCAAAAACAGGCAAAATCTGTTTGTGTGATTCATCATCTGTCCTTTTTCTCCATATGCTGGAAGAAAATGACATAAAAAGGAAGCTCTTATCAAATGAACTAGAAAGCTGTAACTGCCAAATTCAATGTGAGCAGAGATCAAGTGCATATCATCCAATTCATCACCGCAAAAGTGCTATGGACCGGTTTGATTTGGGCACACGACTCTCGCTTTGACTCAACACTCAACCGCTATCCTTTCATCTCCTGAACTATCACCGTAAAGGTTGTCTCATTAGATTTATTGATGTTTTATGCAGTACAGTAAAAACTGAAGACTTGGTATCTTCAGATTCTTGGCATGAAAGCTGCCTGGAAATGGACAGACTGTTTAAAGATGGAAACAGTTATACGTGTAAAAGTTATATGCGGTTCGAGGTGACATTGTATCATTGAAAATAGAGGTAAAGTATATTGACTATCAATTTTCAACAAAACGGTGAATCAAAAGCTGTGAATTTGAATCTGCTGCAACAATTTCAGTTGTACATTCATAATATGAGAAGGACTGAGTTAAGCAGACACCGGATCTGCTGTCAGACTTTAATATTCAACATTTCTGGACTTTTTTGAGAGAGAAATTAATTGGTCACATCTTATGCATTTGTGTGTGCTTGCAAATAAATAGTCCCTGACCGTCCAGATTGGTATAGAAATGTAAATCCTCTTGGCTCGATAAATAATCATGCCTTGTCATTGAGGCTAAAGCCTGTGGTCTTTTGCATGCAACGACACATGACTTCATCAAGTCAATTTAGTTGGGTTTGTTGGCTAAATGGTGATATGATGGCATTATCACAGTGATCTAATTTTGGCCTCTGGGCAAAACCTAACTACAGCACGGCACCCCAAACAGCCCTGTATGGCATTATGCCATTCAAAATCAAACCAAACTAAATATGCAAAGTGCTTTTCTTATGAAGGTATCTAAATTGCATGCTTGATGACTGTAAATCTGATAGACTTGTGCTAGTACCTACCAATATACGTAAAAAGCTAAAGACAATAAGTCAGTGTCTGTGATAAAATTATTTGTTGTATGATTCATATTGTCTTGAGTAATGAAGGGTAACATAAACCTGAACATATTTCATCTTTTTATGAATAATCTGAAAGGTTCTGCAGTTGATTGTGTTGAGTTAGTGTGAGTGTGCAAATGTCTGGTATTGTGTGACGCTGTACGGCATTAACTCAGCTTGTGGCAATGTAGTGCTCCACATCCATAACAGGAATATGTCTCTTTAATTGTTTACTCTCTCCCTTGCATTTGGTTTTTAATATGCAAGCCAAAGAAGACAACTTGTATTCCCCAGGATACACGGTATTCTGCGTGAGGTTGGATACAAACACAACCGGATGGAGCTGGTGGATTCAAAAATAGAGAGTTCACCTCATTTTCTTTCACCAGTCTGTTTGAAAAGTTCGGAAAAGTACGTGAATGTCGGGATCCTGTTTCTGATCCTGGATCAAACTTTGATGATGCAACAACCAGCATGATGTCTGTTTCTGCTACTGTGGCAACATGGTCTGACAACAGTAAACCCCAGGGTAAAAACAGGGGATGTGTGAGGGGTGGGGGGGAGTTCGGGAGGGGGGCGGGGAGGGGGGGGGGGTCATCTCCACACATTCACAGTAGAGAAAAGATAGTATGTCATAATCAGTGCAATAGAAACCCCCAAAACACTGCTACTCAGACAGGCTAGCACAAGGAAGCCAGGTAGCTTAAGTTGACTTTGACACGTAGGAACAGTGGTTTCTGTTGTTTGCTCTTTTCTAGGGTGTCAGACATTCATGTTAGTGCATGTTTTTTAACCACCCACCAACATTCTCATCTTACAAGATCCTTAGTATGGTTGACATTACTCTCATTAATAAGTAAACACCTCTATTTCTTATTTAGGCAATGCAAATCCAAACAATAATCTTTGTACACATTTACTCTCTGGACTAAACTGAGAGTTTCCTATTTGATCATTTTTCATTAGTATATTCCTAATCTTGAAAGCTTATGTGTTTAAGCTCTCTTTCCTAGCTCTCGGATATGAAGACAAGTCAAATCCCAGAGAAGGTTGAAATGATTATTGTTGAGCCAAATTGAATATCAGTTCGATCCTAGTTCTGTCCCATGCTGTTACCAGTTCATGAGTAAACCAAAAGAACACAGATGGGATCCCGCAAATCTATACACAGCTACATATATTCAATTACATTTACTATATTTGTTACAGTATTTCGGTTTATCGTCTGAAATGTCATTCATCATTTGCAACTATGACAGACATCAATGGCGGCTTTCCAGACAGACACCCAATTCTGGCACTTCTTCCATTCATCTGCAAACACCTGGTCTGGACTTTTTGATGATAACCTATTCTTCAGTGAGAAAACTACTGCATTATGTCATCAGTAGACCTGACATTCCTGAAAAGTTCTCCAAAGGGAGATTCCAGAGGCTCCTGTTCATTTTTCTAATCACTTTTCTGTGATACATCTTTGTTCTGGGGGCTAATACACACTGACTGGTTCAAAGGTATGTTAATTAGCTCTGTGTGTGGATGTCAGGAGACCAATTATACTTGTGAGCTCTGCTTTGGAGTCCTCCCCCCTTCCCCGTCTTTCTCTTAGATGGTTTTAGCACAGGACAAAGGGCGTGTGTATGGGGGAGGAGGGAGACATAACATTGACATTAGAAGTGGTTTGGAGCCTTATTATTCATTTCTATTCATGGTTGTAGCATTGCTGCAACAGTTGGCTATCCAACGTCACAGGAGTCTGTTCCTGATGTCCTACATCTCTGGGTGGATTGTTCCCCATCTATGTGCTCGATGGCGATTTCTTTTACTTCAAGCCGTGGCTGTGACAGCTTTGAACATTGTCTGCCTGCCGAACAGACTAGGGTTCCATGATGCAAGTGCACTGAACAGTGGGGGATTTTCGCCCACTTTGGCCAAGGTCATTTTGCTCAAATCACAAACGTCTATAGCGCACTGGGACGCCAGGACAGAAATCCAGTCTCCTCTCAGAAAGAGATTTCAACAAGACAAAAACATGCCGAACAATGAGACTTTGGTTCTTCCAGCATCTTTCTTCTCTCCCTTCAGTGTCAACCTTGGAACAGAGGAATCCTTCACCCGAGGAGGCCATGTCCCTGCCCGCATACTGGACCCAAGCCTCCTCCTAATCATCGGCCATCCGTCTGTCCGTCTGCCAGAGATGGATGCACTCCAGGATGTAAAAAAAAAAAGAAAAAAAGCTGAATCGTGCCCCTCGCCCCCTCAGGCGAGTGAGGAGGGCTGGCCTTTTCGGGCTCCTATAGGTTGCTGTTCACACCGGGGACAAACTTGATTTGACCAGAGGGAGGCCTTAGTGATTGATGATCATGCCGCCTATCTCAGGCCACAGCAATCTGGCCAAGCCCAACTGCTGAGCGTGCGCATGTCCATGTGTGCGTGTGTGCTAGAGTGGGGAGTGAGATAGAGACTTGGCTCGTGTGAACGTGTGTCCCAGTGTGTGTCTGTGTGAAGGAGAGAGAAAGACAGAGCGAGCAAGAGTTTTTGTCTGTGTATGTGTGCAAGTGACTGAGCGAGTGAGTTAGATCTGACACGTGTGCGTGCCAAAGAGACAGGGTGTGCTGGTGGTAGTTCGTGTGGGGAAAAAAGAAACTTGTGAAAACGTGACAGACTTCAACACAATATCAAGCTTCGATTCTCTCCTCTCCAGAACACTCTGCACAGACCAACATTATTAGACACACAGCAAAATGCCAAAGGCTCTCTTTGCACTGATAGGTTATCTGTAGGTTAGGATAGTCTTTTGGAAAGTGCTAGCAATCAGTACCAGGAAGTGCTTCAGAGAGAGAGAGAGCGAAAGAGAGAGCAAGATTGAGCGAGCAGAAACACTCCACACAGCCCCTCTCTCTTAAATGTCAGATCCCATGACGTACCCTTGTGCTAAACATCAAAGCTCCATCCCATCTTCGTACTCTATCTGCACCAATCTGGATCAATCCCCTGCCTTCATAGCAGGGTTTAGGAGTACAAGGTGACAGGAAGTACATACGCGCGCACACATGCAAACATTGACAATGACAGAAATGGCGTGTGACAGGTGGACTACGTACAACCGGAGACAAAGTCAGTGACGTAAGGCTTTCGAACAGCGGACAACGTGTTATCGTCGGAACCGGTGGGAACCGTGGTAGAAGCCAATGGAAAGGGCTCCACCTACTGGTTGATGGAGCGTATGGTTGATGGAGACGGTCAACGTTTTTTTTCTGGGGCTCTTTCAATTGAGTTCCTTTCTTGGAAAAGGAAGAAGGGGGAGGGGGAAGCAGGGCTCAGCTGCCCAGGTTGTGTTGGATAAATTTACTGCTTTGAATTATGGAGAAACCAGGCAAGTGAAGGCCAATATATGTTTAATACCATGCTCCCCTCAGTTTATTTTAGCTGGGGTTATGACTTGATGGCTCTCGGCTCCATTAATGATGGAGATCCTGATTTATCAGCTAATGTCAGCTCAGACCATCCATAAAGTCTTTTCCTGGGACAGGCAGTCCAGAGCACTGTCACCAGTTGTTTATGACGAAATCAGCTCATTCATTTTCACTGCCCGCGAAATGGCCGATTTTCAACCTGTTCCTCTCACCCCGATTAATTCCTGACACAGGGTAATAAAACAAGGTGTATCATGCAATGCTGTGAAGCAGTTTGAAAATGTATTTCATCCTCGATGGGAAAATCTGACTTGCCGTTCCTGTTATTTTTAAGCTCGTGCACATGCCAGTTGTGTGTAGGCTACCCAACATCACAGTTTAGGAAGGTGCTAATGACAGCCTGCTTTCCCAGAATCATTGTTTTTCATTATCTCATTGAAGTCAGGGGATCTGCTTTAAATTTCCCTCAGATAGACAGAGATGTGTAGTAAACCCCTCGCCTCGAAGCCATCGCAGGCAATTTCCCAACCCTTTCATCATTGTAAATGGATCTAAATGGGACTAGAGAAGGAGCGAGTGGCAATAACCGCAACTTTGTGCTGGTTGGGGAGTGGGTATCTTTGAAGCCTACTCTGGCACAAAATGTATTTACAAATACCTTTGCAGGAGCCAATAAAAGGTTTAATATTTAATTAGGCCTAAGGCCATTGAGCAATAACTGGTGCACTGTTGATCAATGGTATGGGCTAGCTTTCTCTCAATGTCAGCTCGACAGGAAACAAAGCTGGCTTCCCCCTTCAGGGTTATTATTATTATATCCACCAACACCAGACCAGTTTGGGACAGGGTGCTTCATCATCAACTAATCATAATTGACTTCCTGGAATGAGCAGTTTATCGACCGGACGGCCTGTGGGGCGTCACGCATTGACAGTCTGTTATAATTTTAGAAGCGTGGACCACGGCAACTTGGTACAGTGTACACCTGCTGTAGAGAAAATTTCCACCGGCATCCTGGTGCATTACAGCTGTGTATCTGGTGCTCCGCAGGGCATCCATGGGGGAGGGGAATGCGGGGAGGTTGGGGGGCGGGAGGGGGTACAAGTGAATTGGACATCCTTCTCCCGAAGCTAAAGAGACTACGCACCACATACCGAGTCAGCCTGTGGTATGAAATCACTGAGCGTCATGAGATTGAGTTGGAGGGCGGCTCATTCTTTTGCTGTTCTAGCCTTGGGCTATTTCACAAGACGTCTTCTTTTCTTTCTTTTTTTTTTGGTGCTGTTGCTGGTGCTCTCGGTGTGCTCTCACCAATATCACAGGTCAGGCAAGGGTGGCGGGTTGAGTTGGAACACAGCACACGCGCAGCACGCACGTCTTATTGCTGTTGACCCGAGCCATAACTGCCTCCGTCTCTATAATGGACAGAGACCGTTTCCTGCGTGGTTCATTCAATTGCAATAACCTTGCTGCGTTCAACACCTACATGTGGTATTTTAAACGATGTGTCATGTAAGTCGTGAAGCTTACAAGCTAATCAAGCTAAACACTATGTAAAATGCCGGGGTGGGGGGTTGGGAGGTTGTGGGCACCAATGTGCCATGGGCCTTGATGAAGCTGGTAAAAGGATACATACATACATCATTGGCTACCAATTCCTAACCCTAAAGTAAGCAGCAGTGGAAGTCGGATGTATGTCAGAATAGGAATGTATTTCAAACAGACATTGACAAACATCTTGCAGCCGCAACAATCGCAACGCCTGTCCACCATCTGGTGTTTGGCTGTTTCACTTCGCGTCTTTTAAGTGGCAGAACGTTCCGCAACGTTGAAGAGAGGGACATATTTCCATACGGCAAAAAGCTGTTTATGTACACATGATGAAACCTCCGCCATATCCCAGTTTCTCCACGACATCGTACCCTTGCGGCATGAGGGAGCTGGGAGGAAAACGTGCGCTCTACTTTGGAAGACTTTTGGTATCTGCCACTGAACTTAACGTCAAAGTGCATGGAGCCCTCAGAGACAAACGGCAAAACACATAAACGCCCAATTACAGTAGCTTCAAAGAGAGACCCAATGAAAAATTAATGGCAAAGGCATTACATAATTCACATGGTGGGCTTACATAAGCGGCCCAAATATAACAGATATGGCATTGTTTCTTATGAAATGTTGAGGGAACGGAGCGTGACTTTCCGTTCTTGTGCGTGTGTGGGGGTTTGTCTATGAGGGCGGGGCATAGGCATTGCGAAAGCAACGAACTCTGCTTCTCAAAGAACCCCAGACGTTGGCCTCTCATGTGAAGGTCTGCTGTCCTCTGTCTCTCAGAAGACACCCCGTTGCTCTCTGTTCTATACCCCTGGTGAACTTCAGGGCTACACTTACTACATTGCAAATGACACAGGCAAGAAAAGTCTATTTTCTTGGTGCAGAGACTTCCTTTGTCTTGTCTATGATTTCCAAGGATTGCGTCGAAATGTGACTGAGAGCAAGCATATAGGGACGAAGTTTGTCATCCGCATCTAGCCACACATAGACAACAGCAGAATGGCCATTTAATTATAACAAGGTACACAGTATTGAATAGCCATTTAATTATAACAAGGTACACAGTATTATAAATCAAAACAAGAACATCTTAATCTGTAATCTGGATGAATTTATGATAATAAATGTAACTGCTAGTGACAATTACAGTCCATTATGCATTTTCTTGCCAAAAGTTAACATTTAAATGTGAAATATATACATTCCTTTAGAAGACATAAATTCCTAATTCGTTCCAAAAGAAGACATACAACGAAACTTCAAATCCCTGCCTTTAACGCCAGTGAAATTATTGAAGAGCACTTTGAGCTTGCATGGCAAATGGTTTGTCTTCTTTCCCACAGGGCTACCTGTATGCCATTTATGCTGATAGCGAAAGCAATGAGTAATGACAAAAAGGCAGAGTATGGCTACCCATGGGATAGGTCAAGTCCCTTGAGGTACCCCTGCCTGTAAAGACATACAACCAGCAGTGGGGCTGGCTGCGTTCTATCCTTTTGCACAATGCAGTGCAGGGAAAAGTGCTTCTGATTGGGTTTTGTTCTTTTTGAGGAGATGAATGGTACTTTGTGAACGGCAATTGACAATGAAAAACAGTGTAATTCCCGTGTGATTGCCGGGGTAAAAGAACCTTGTTGTTTAGTGACGCTTAATCATTGTGTTTGAACTAGATTTCGTCATGACGTAGCACAGAGGGACTATGAAAGCCTGTAGTATTTCTAAGTCGTCAAGCAAGCTTGCGCGTGGGCCTGCTGATTCCCAAATGTATATATTTGAATTATTATATGTATGTCTATACCATTGTCTATGAGGCGCAGTGAGATTGGTTTTCATGAAAACACTTGCGAGTGAAAGACACAGCGAAGCCAGACAGCGTTGGTTAGACCGAAATCCCCATAGTGACAGCTCCTAATCTCTTGTCTTGCCAAGAAGCCTATTTGATCTTTTGACTGAGGATTACAAACTAAATAAGAGAAACAGGTGAAAAGAGAGAGCTCTAGCTTTCTCTTTGGAAATAGAAAAAAGACAGAAAAAGTGACAGCGCTGTGTATTGTGTAGCTTCTCTCCAATGATTTGCTGAACATTTCTCAGAATGTACCCCTATTAACAGGTCTTCTAAAAGAGAGTATGTTTTTGGTTTAAGGGCCCCTATTTTGGACCCGGTAATATCAACTACAGTGTAATTATAGCAGAGACGATGTTGAGGATTGTCATAACAAGACCGGCATGAACACAAAAAACAAACAAACCCAACCAGGCGTGTCGTCACAAATCTCTCAGCCAAAACCCGAATCAAATATTATTTCCCTCCTCCTCCTCTCCCCCCACCCCATCCCCACCTATTGAATGGTTTTGTTCAAAAGAGCACAATTGGTTCCTGGTGAATAGCTTGGCTCTCCTTGTACACGTAATGACGAATCCCCCATCGGCTCCCTCGCTTCGAACGGATCTTTCTCTTGAGGCGGTCGTTCCAATTATGAAGAAATATGAACGGGCGACGGGCGACTATCGCTGGTCCCACCAAAATTCCATTTTAATTAATCTGTGGCAGAGATCGGCAGCTCGGCAATACGACACTCATCACAGGCCCCAGAAGTAGATCCAATTTTCTGTCTCAATAGGTATTAAATTAGCAAGAACACTTCCATCGGTCGTCACCACGGCACGCATAACAAATGGAATACATTTGGCCGGGTGACATAATGGCACAGTAACAAATGTGTCGCCAGGATGGACGTAGCCAGATAGAGCAGGTGAATCATTCTCTGGGAGCTGTGTCAAATCAGACCAGAAATGTGCTGGGAGGCAGATTTGGAAATGTGAGGTAGTGGGAGGACATTTTTGCTTTGTCTGGAGTTCTTCCAGTGCAACATTTGCTTTATAGGCTGTGTCAAGGGGCTTCCTCTGGCTGGGGTCCCCATGGACCGAGTGAAATGACGGGTCTTGCATGCTACCTTTTAGATTAGCGGTAGTCTTGATGTGGAACAGTTGTGCTTGATTGACAGTTCTATCTCTCTCACTTGGCATTGGTTACAAATGACACGCTTGGTAGCTTGTTGGGTGCATATTAGCTGCCTCAAGTAAATGTCTTCACTGTTCCTTCACAACAGGGTTCCTAATTGACTCGTGAATGGGTTTTGTACACTGCTTTGAAACATAAAACGTGTGCTGATCCACCCCTGGATGTTTGAGCTAATTCTGAGATAAATGTATTGTCAATGTTGTTTCGAGGGTTCTGGAATTTAAATGCAGATTAAGGTTTTAATAAAGAATCGGAGCCAAGTTGACAGACCTACTAAAGGATGTTAGTGACTGTGAGACGTCACTGTCTCCAAGACCATACGGATGCAAACTGAAGAGGTGATTTGGCCTCTTTTGTTCTGTTCTAATGCAAATGAGCATGTGCAGCATGATTCCGGACATTAGGAACTCTTGAAATCACCCATCACTGTGTTTTCTCCTCTTCAATGTGACTCTTTACAACGGGAATATTACTTTGTCGTACTTTCCTCAAATAAAATGGCATGCACAGACGGGAAAACAGAAAGGGAGACTCATTTCAAATGCATTACATGTGCACTGCTCATAGTGGATTCCTTTGCTAAACCTCATGCTCTCGAAACGCCAATATCTGCCTCTCAGAGATCAAGATATGGACAAGATATGGACGAAATAGTATAGCATATTCCAGAATGTACCAAATAATCCATTAAAGTATACATTTACCAACCTTTCCTGGTTGTCCACATTTTTAATAGCAGAGGGAAAACACTTTTCCCCTTTTTTTCCTTTTTTCTCTTTTTTTTTACAGTTTTTGATCACGACACATTAGTTGTTTTGCACTCACAATCTGGTCACTACTGTGCTCAGCAGAATCCAGGTCAGGTACTTCACAAAGCCTCGTCCAAGGCCTTTGATCGTCTCTATCTTTCCTCCAATCCCTTTGTTCAAGTTGTCTGCCGGCTTTAGGTGCCTACCATAGGGCTGCGTGTGAGGGGACACCTAATGAGGGAATCATCCAGACTAAAGCTACCACGAGGAGACTGCAGCAGGCTATGCACTCTGCTGAGCAACGTTCAGTTTTTTCTAAGATGAGCCATGTGGTAGTGCCAGTCAACTTCCTGCAAACAAGAATGATGTTTGTCCATGTATTCACAAAACGTTAAACTTTCAATGAGATGAAAAGTCAATGAAAACAAGGCCTATTTCAAATATTCTATTTCAGAACATCACCGTGGTGATCATTTAAAGGCACGGATGGTATTTTAAAGGCAGTGTTTTAGTATATCATATGGTTGCGCAAAATCATTTCCTGATCGTAGATCTGTTGGCACCAAAACTAGGACCATATAGTCTACAGCACTAAATCCACTGTACATTTCATTGAATGAGGTAAAATCCATATTGTTCATGTTTTCTGTTATCACTTCTCTTAAAAGTATACCTCTGAGGGAGTTACCATAATAAGCTTGCACGCTGCCCGGCAACCTAGCTCCCTTTCATCATCCTTGCAGTTTCTCCACCAATTTAATTGGCCCAGACCGATTCAACCTTCCCACCCAGTTGTTTCCCCTCTACATCCTGAAGCTAAAGAAAACATTCCATGCTAATTACCGCCAATGTCAGAAATAATCTGCTTCTTACCGAAAAAGCATCCTGTTAATGTAGCTCCTTTTCTCTGCTTTTTCTTTGAAATTGTTGCCTACCTTCAACATTTCTGTGCCTGGTCTAGATTTTGGGGTGGTTATTTCTGTCTCTTGAACCATAGACTAAGTTGTCCTCCCCAGGAGAGTAATGATGGTTAAAAAGCAATCAACCGGTAGCGGCAGTTTCGGCAGTATATCTGCGTTTTTTATTGCTAACGCCAGGTCAGGGCAGTGGGTGCTGTTGAAATTATTGCTATGTAAATCAGCCAAAGTGCTTTCGTATCGGAAAGCGGCAGATTTAAGATGCTGGTGAGGTGTTAAGTGGACAGTAACCCGATATTCAAGCAGGTCTCTGTGAAGGCCTAACTTCAGTCATTCATCAGCACAAGTCCACAGAGTGTTGACGCCAAGCTCTGAAAACTTCTACTAATGCGACAGAACTAAGCGATTTACTCAGGTTTAAGTAAACCTAAGTTTACTCACTGTAATAGTCCTCAAAAAGGTATTAACAGTGTTATATACAGGTTTGCGTAACACATGGCAATGTATAAAATGGCATTTTAGTAAGGCAAGATAAGCATTGTAGTCACACACAGGAATTATTTTTAAAAAAACAAAACAATGATGTACTGGTTTAGATGCTAACTGAGATGCTAACTGCCGGGTTCCAAGCAAAGATTAAATGCCTGTTTCCACTGAAGTAAAGGCTCTTCCAAGGGAATAACTTCATCAAAGTCATTATCTTATCATTTAGTGCTTATTGATGCAGAAAAGTTCAAATCTGCAGTAAATCACCAGTCAGGATTAATATTAAGAACACTTGATCACATTTATCTTGAGGTCTTAGATGACTGGGCACAGACCTTTTCTATATGCTATTACTGACCTCTACTGGTTAGTTTAGGTCCTATTTGATGTGAGCGCTTGACTGATTCATCCAAAATGATTGACCATATAAACTGAATTCTAAATTGAATATCTATTCCCATGGTATAGCAATAGGGGTTAAGGAGACACGTTGTTGAGATAAGCTAATTGTATGTATTATTTTCTCCCATGCTGCACAAATTAATGTCACAACTTTAGTTCATAAAACTAATTAACCGGTTTAATATTATGTTAAACTCATTTTAATTAAAAACACATTACAAATCTTATCAGGAACATAAGACCAAAACAATAACATCCACATTGTAATGAGTAGACACCCACATCTTAATGTTTTTGACAGTTTCTGAAACCACATACTTATGAGACTTCGTGCGATACAAGACAAAGATCTATAAAATGTTAACGCACAAGATTAAAAAACATATATTTCCTTGTATAACTTGTGACTGTTAATGTGCTTATCATTCAGGACCTTTGAGGGTCTTGATTGTTTTACTCTAACAAAGTGCTGTTGTGTGTATCAGAGTGGTCATGCCCTCCCACAAAACATATCTCTCAACAATCTGTTGCAAATGATTTGCTGTTGAATCATGCGTGGATTAGTCTTTGAGAATGTCTACAAATGTTTTGTTGTCTTTTTTGCCCTTGTAAAACAACTGTTACAGTACACGAAAGAGAATGTATGTACAGAATATACTATTTCATGTACAGAATGTTTTTGATTAAAGTGTGTCAAGTGACGGAGCGTGTGACTAATTCTTTGCATAAAGATGTTTTGGCCCACAGTGAACTGGAAGACATTCTTCAAATGCTCTCCCTTAGAAAAACCTGCCTCAGTCTTAATCGTAAAAATATTTCCCAAGGTGTCTGCATTTTTCTCAGAAACAGATTATAACCTGTCTCCACATGGAGAATGAAGCAAGCCGAAGCTACGTGGAGCAGAGGAACACTGGGACACTATGTAGGGCAGAAAATGACCGGCCTCACCGTAGGCCTTTGGTCATGAGGCTGGGCTGTCCTGTCAGCAGTGCGCCTAACGGAGCTGCCCTGTGGGAGACATAGCTGCGTAGTCAAATCAGGTGCACCCCCAGAGGCAGGCTACAAGCATAGCGTGATCACAGGCCTGAGGAATGTCTTTTGTATCGTAGGAGGCTTTGCGTGGCATGTGACGCAATCCTATTGCAGTTGGATGAACTCATCGAAAAAGGTAAACAGAAAATCTGTCTCATCTAATCGGCTTCGCTCATTTAGCAGATGCTTTTATCCAAAGATATGTACAAAGCTGCCTGTTTGTACCTGCCTGCTGCTTTGCGGGAGAACATCTTCACACGAACAGCAGATGCACAAAAGATTTTCTTGGCGTCACATGACTGGGATATGGAGCGGCAGGATGGGTGGAGAGGAGGGACAGGAGAGGTTGGGCGCGAGGACGGGGGGGGAGGATCGGGCGGTGTTTGCATGGTGGCAGTAGGTGGGTGAGAGGAAGCGCTGTAGGGGGCGTAGCAGGCCATCCTAACGGTAGAGTAGTCATTGAATAAGGCTAGGTTAGCAAATTAATGACTCCACTGTGCTTTTTGGCCCGACGGGGCGCGGAATCCATTAAGCTCAGTCACATTTCCATGATTCAAGGCACGTGCAACGGGTTTTCTTAACTTTGGACACATAATGCGCAGCATAGTGGGTACCAGGGAAATAACTAAAAAGTGGCTTGTCTGTCGTACTTATTTGGACTATATTGTGATAGGTGCATTTTGTGGTTTTCGGCTCATTCTCTCTGTAGTTGTTTTTAGTGTGCTGGTAGCTAATAGTAGCTTGTTTGGAAGCATTGTTTGTTTGGTTATCTTATTAGATGGAGATTACAGTAGAGAAGGTAAGATCGTTTCTGATAGTATATAGGTTGGGGGGTTATACTAGGATCTATGTAGGTGGGATATATATCGGTTTTTATATATCTATATATATATCTGATCGAACATGTTTATGAGTAGAATTTATGTTTGTGTGTCAAAAAATATTCTGAAATAATAGCACCCTGCAGATTTGATTGTCCATAGACAAACTTCTGAAAAGCTTCAAAATATATTTCTATCAACAAATTGTGTTTATGAACCGGAAACTGTTTACAAAGCCAGGGAAACAGAATTGGACTTGAGATATTGATCAATATTTAGATCGGTTGCTGATCTAATGTGAACAATATAATACCACCATTCTTTCAGTACAATACAATGCTGTAATGGTGACTTTTTGTTAACCATACAAGCACCACAATAGGATCCGCTCAATAGCTTCATGCTATGTCACTTCATTCATTCCATTCAATTGCTTCATTTGTATAAAATGCATGCAGTACTATGGTGCTGACTCAAAATCAGCAAAGATGAACATAAAAGTCACAAAATACCGTAGCTGGCCTCACAACGTATTTAGATGTGACCTTACAAGGAATACTTTCGGGTCAGTAGCTTTTTAATTATTCAACGACTCGTGTAATGGAAAATCTCTACACTGCTTCATCACTTAAATGGAGTTTAACATTGACAACCACCAAATATACTGATAAATAAGTAATACTGTCTCAGAGATACTCTGCATCGTACATAATGGATCACAGATGTTGAGGAACATTAGATGTCCTTCTGGATAAGTAATGAATAACAATACTCTTAACAAAATAGTATGTGTGTATATACCACTGTATGTACATATTCTATACTACTATGTATACATATACTATATACATAATGCTATAATGAGTCAACCATTTTCTTAGAGGAACGTGGGATTGTACAAATCTATGGAATGTAGTAGTATTTTATATACACTGTGAGGGTAGGATTAGTTTAGAGTAATCCTCAAACACAATTATGAAACTACCCACACTAGTCTTTTGACCTTCAATGTGAAGCACATGTGACTTGTGTAAAAAAACACACAAAAAAAGATTTCCATCTATTTCATCTTGTTGCTCTGTCTACTGCCTGACCCCTTAAATATCCAATCGCAATTGGACAATGCATTATTTGTTATACATTATCCACTCCCGTACTTCTGCTTTGGACAATAGATTAATCTTCACTCCATTAAGGAAAGGCTAACTTCAGACTATCTACAACAGATACGTTTGTTTTTGTAAGCATTTTTAGCAGTTCCTCACAGCTGAAATTAATACCAGATATAAGTACACTTCCTATGTGCCTATGTGCATGAAAATGCCTATTACTGAAATAAGCGTTTGCATCCTTTTCCAGTAGAGCAATCAGCAGCTTCAACAAGCCTGTGAAGTCAAGCACCAAAGCACTCCACAGATCAGTAAATGTAAATTTGGGACAAAAATACCTGTTCGTTTTCTCGCCCACATGTCTTTTCAGGTTTGGCACCAACCATGTGGGACAGTCTCTCAAGTGACACTGTGTACCTCTGTGGCCTGTTTTGCATTTTTTAGGAATGTCGGCTTCCAACCAATTCTTCTTGAAAGCGATGTCTGCCGTTTGATGTGGGAACAGGCATATGGTAATTCAAAGTAAAAACCTGCCATTGAACTTTTTCCCGGAGCTCATCAGATGTTTATGCCCAGCCATCACTATCACCGCAGAGCTGAGGAAAAGTGTCCGTTCGCTAATTAGTTTGAGTCATCCTCTGGAGAATTTGGACATTTTTCATGTACGAGTAGTTGGGAAATAATGACTGCTAATTAATGCAACCAAATAACTATTGTTTGCATCATGAGATGCCCTCAGTGTAACCCTTGACTAAGGTGGCTATGTATTAACAGAAGCATACAATTGTGACTGGGCTCTTGGACACCATGAAAATAAAACTAAGTGCGTCACATATTTGGTTTCAGTCCAGGGGGATTACTTCAAGCTTTTGGTGAAAGTTTCCCATGAACATTGACTGACTACAATCCCTAACTTGATGGCATGAGTGAAGGTATTAGTCATTGACTGTTCTTGAGTTGTGGTTAGGGTTAGGCTATCCCTTCTGGAAGCTTTCTGAGATGATGTTGAGAAATACTCATGTGGAGCCACATGAGGTAGAGAGTCTTCATTGCTGTATGGGATACATCTCTCACGTGCTGTTGGCATCACACAAACCCAGAGGCTCCATGGCTCACATGAGACGTAGAAGGAGAGGGGTAGGGACTGAGCAAAGGAGAGAGTTGGAAAGGGAAGGATGGTGGTGGTGATGGGGAGGGGTGTGAGTGGTCAAATGACTTGAGTGAAAGTATTGTGTGAGAAATGAACTTTAGGATGTTGTTCTGATATGGTGAGCTGTGCTGTTCGTCTGGTGGATGTTAACGTTGATCTGCCAGGCTGGTGTAGGATGTGCAACAGGAGTGTGACCTTGTTTTGATTGCATTTGTCTTCATATGCCACTGTCTTTGAGCATAAATATCGTGAAAGTTACTAAAACATGTGTGTGTTCCCTTTCAAATGTTGAATATTGACAAACTTAAAATGGTAGGTTGGTTCCACTTCCATGAAAGCAATTAGCCAGGCTAGATAAGAAAACTGATTTGCATACTTCTTACCTCAGACCTGACAAAACAACCATGTCATTGAAGGAAAATTGACCATGTCATTGATAACTAAATGTTTTTGTACATCTTGTCAACATTAAACCCATATCACTTAATTCATTTGTTCACGCTACATAATTTGATTATATTGCAGCATTTCATGCAACGCCAGTAAACGGAAAAACAGTAATGAATGCCATAGGCCTACTATACATTTTATTTCAGATGTGAGGGCGTTTTTGCATGAATAGAGTCCTCTTGTGATACTTAGCTCTACACTCTCACACTAGGAAAGTGCGCATGAATGGATAAATATGCAACCTTCTTAGGAAATGTGATGCGATCACGCGGGGACCAGAAATCCGTGCAGTCATGCGCTAATCCGGTATTTAAGGCCAGACATCCATTTGGCAATGAGGGCAATTAAAACAGTTTTGGCTGCAAGTAAAAAGACCGGGTTGTTCCCATATTTGCACCAGAACATTAATTAGGAGTGATGTGGTTTCGGTTTTATCACTGAAGAGTCAGCGTGAAATACGGAGAACTAGTCTTTATTTTTAAACAAAAGAAACCGATCCATAGTTTAGGCTATTGTGTACGTATTTAGAGGGACATTTGCTGATCATGTGGAAGTACGGATTTCTGGTGCTCCTTGGCGCAATATTTGTACGCGCACAGTTTCCAAGGGAATGTGTCACTCCAGAAGGACTTAGAAGTGGTCAGTGCTGTCCATCCCCATTGGCACAACCGAACGATGCTTGCGGGTCCAGCACAGGACGCGGACAGTGCATATCTGTTTCTGCAGATTCCCGGCCTCACGGACCCCAGTATCCCCATGATGGACGGGATGACCGAGAACTTTGGCCCGTTCGTTTCTTCAACCGCACTTGTCTGTGCAATGGAAACTTCACTGGTTATAATTGCGGCCGTTGCAGACATGGGTGGACCGGGATAAACTGTGATCAGCCGGTCGCAGTTGGTAAGTGTTAATTGAACTGTCGCAGTTGGAACTGGAAATTTAAATCCGAGATAGCTGTTTGAAGTTGTTCGGATGACTTTCTTCCTACTTTTGTTATGAACAAAACTATTGTTTCGCTTTTAGAAAAGGGCATGCTTTTGTTGACTGACTGGAGACTGACAAATGCATCAGGCTTACATGAAAAACACAAGTTTTTAAAACATTTTATAATAAAACTTTAGGCCTGTCCTGATACATTCCCTCAGCGGTACTCAGACTCGCAGATATTGTTTTTCTAAAATGAAACCAGAATATACCTGCTCAGAGCAATCAGAATACAAATCTTCGTTAAAACACATTTCTTATGCAAGTATGGATGCCTCCTGTAATCTCATCATATCTATTTAATCCTTGTGTAGTTCGGAGAAACGTGATGCAGCTCAGCTCTGATCAGAAGAGAGCGTTCGTGAACGCGCTCGACCAGGCCAAGCGCACAGTGCACCCTGATATAGTTATCGCTACACGGCGATACCAGGAGATATTTGGAGCAGATGGAAACACAATGCAATTCGAGAATATCACAATTTACAATTACTTTGTGTGGACCCACTACTACTCTGTCAGCAAGACCTTCTTGGGGGCCGGCCAGCCGAGTTTTGGCGGGGTTGATTTTTCGCACGAAGGCCCCGGTTTTGTGACGTGGCACAGGTATCACCTCCTCCAACTTGAGAGGGACATGCAGGTGAGTTTGGGCCGCCAATCCCTTTACGAGTTGAGAGTGGCATGTGGCAATCTTCCAACGTATTTGTAATACTGTTATGCTTCATTGTCCACGACTATGCAATTCTTTGCCAGTAATTAAGCAAACCTAAACTTACATAAAAATAAGCGATTTACGGCCTGATCTGAGATTTTCTCTTCAATAGGGCACAAAAGGAGACTTGTTTCCCAAGTTATTTCTTCAATAGTTCATTATATGTTGGTTTAATGTAAGCACAGACAAGCTATTCTACAAAGCTACACTTTAAAGGTATTCTTATTACAGTTTGCAAATACAGTGCAACTGAAAACGGAAATGGCAACCAAGACAACTTGAGTTGCATGTTTTTCTAATGTTCTATTATAAATCCTAATAAACCAAAATTGTATTCACGCTAACATACATTGCGTTGTTTTTGTACAGGGCTTCTTTATATATTCCGTTTGATGCCTCTTCAATGTGGCTGTAACAGGGCAGTTTCTACTATTATATGACTGTATCCTCTACCCCCAAACCTCACCACCAATGCGACTCTCCAAAATGTCTTTACTCGTTCCACTCCACTATGGGGCGTGCTCAAGCTGTCATACCTTTTCTGAATTCCTAGGATGCACAGACTTTAAGCTACGAGAGCATGCAGAATAAGGGTCGCTTGACACATTTATTTCCATGTCTCCAGTAATCCTCTTTAACCCTGATCTGCATGGCAGGACATGCTGCAGGATCCCTCCTTTGCTCTGCCCTACTGGAACTTTGCCATCGGCGGCAGCACGTGTGACATCTGCACCGACGACCTCATGGGGGCCAGGAGCAGCTTCGACATGAACTCCCTCAGCACCAACTCCCTCTTCTCCCAATGGAGGGTCATCTGCGAGAGCGTGGAGGACTACGACTCTCTGGGCACCATCTGCAACAGTACGTCCCTGGATGCGGGGGTGGATATGTCCATGCCGTTCGCAGGGTTTACACTGCCAACGGCGATGCGTAACGGTTCTAAGGCTTGCCAAAAGCACCCGAGCTGTTCCCATACATGCAGACATTCTGTGAGATCCAGTTATGAACCCCTTTTCATTCATGGAGCAGATGTTTGACCCAGATCTGTGGCTGACAACCTTTGGTAGTCTCTGCTATTATCCTTAAAGTGCACACTGCTGTAACTAAGACTCCCATGAAAATGAAGTTGCCGTGGGCCAATAGTTAAACTGGTTCATAGTTGCACAGTACACTGTAAACCCTGATTACTCAAAGCTTCACGTAATATAATCTCCTAGGCAAATAAAAAACGAATTAATATATTTCCGCAATTATCATGTACTTAGTCATTTCTGACAGTACTTGGATGTAATTCGTTTCCACAAAAGGCACAAGTATTCCAAACATAACCAGGTTGAACATGGTTCTCCTCCTCCCTCCCTTTCCTCCCACCCTCTGTCAGACACCGAGACCACCCCTATCAGGAGGAACCCTGCGGGGAACGTCAACCGCCCCATGGTGCAGCGCCTGCCCGAGCCCCAGGATGTGGCCGACTGCCTGCAGGTCAATGCCTTCGACACGCCGCCCTACTACTCTACCTCCTCAGAGAGCTTCCGCAACACCATCGAGGGTGAGTGCCCAGAGTTGTGTGTCCCGATACAAATGCTCGTGAATCTCTATGCACTAGAATGCACACACACACACACGCACGGATTGACTCACCCTTACGTTATGCATTATTAACACACACACACTTTCAAATATTGAAATGACATTTCCACACTGCAGCCACAACATACACTTTGACACTGTCATCCACATACTGCCGCGACTATCTTCCTGCATTTTTTATTTGACATAAAAAAACATAAATAACCTTTGTTATGTTGTGCGCGCAGGCTATAGCGCTCCCCAGGGCAACTATGACCCCGCTGTGAGGAGCCTTCACAATCTTGCCCACCTGTTCTTGAACGGGACAGGTGGACAGACCCACCTCTCCCCCAACGACCCCATCTTCGTCCTGCTGCACACCTTCACGGACGCCATCTTTGACGAGTGGCTGAGGAGACATGCCCCGGGTAATGCTCACTTCCTGTTTGTGTATGCAAAAGGCTGTTCGCTTAACAGTTATGGATTCAAAATTCAAGTATCCCACACACACACACTTTTCCTTTCATAATCCGCCCAACATTCTCAGGTAGAGAGATACGTTTCTGAATCTAAATGTCACACAGTAATGTCGTCAATAACATGAGACACTCTCTGGCTAGCTTCGTTGGATGCTAGGTTCTTTCGCGTGGATTCATTTGTTCATTAGAAGATGACTCTTCATGGTTTGTCTTGTAGATTCAGCGATCTACCCCTCAGAGAATGCCCCCATCGGCCACAACCGAGGGTACAACATGGTGCCCTTCTGGCCGCCGGTGACCAACGCCGAGATGTTTTTGAGTGCTCCTGAGAACCTTGGGTACTCGTACGAGGCAGAATGGCCATGTGAGTACAGTTCCTGGTTGTAAAAGCTGGATTTTCTTTTCTTTCAACATTTCTGTTATCCCTCTGCCCTGCGATTTGCTGGGCTCCAGTCCAGGGTGCACCCCGCCTATGGCCCGAAGTTAATTGGTTAGGCTCCAGTCACCTGTGACCCCAAACGGGAACAAGCGGCACTGCAATCCCTCCCAGGGTTCAGCAGTAGAAAATGAATGAATGAATGTTATCGCTCTGTTTTGATCATCTCCACTACTCAGATTTGTGCCTGATGTTTTAGGCAAGAGGTTAGAGGTTTAGGTTGTTGTTCAAAGTTAGCATCTGTGTGGGAGAAGCTGAGGTGGGGATGTTGTTTTCTGTCTCCAGCTCAGCCCTTCACGCTGACCGAGGTCATCACCATCGGCATTGTGGCGGCCCTGGTTGTTGTGGCGATCATTTTCGCCATCACCACGTGCGCCGTGCGCTCCAGGCTCAAGATGGATGGCCGACAGCCGCTACTCGGGGAACAGTACCAACGTTACGATGACGGCAAAAGCCAGTCCGTAGTCTAAGATCAGTGCCACAGCAAAACATCCTTCGCAAATCTCATAAAAATGACAATGTCAATGTCTGCGTCCTACTCTGATCCTCCATAACATTACTTTTTTATTTTGTTTCATTGCTTTGTCTGGCAAGCAAACAAAACAAGCATATTTGTAAAACCGTCAATACAATTGAAACCAATTTGGGCAACATTTTACATTAAGTGTAGATCTACTACCATGTAACTAATTAGCCATACCTACAGTACAAACACTGAAGTTGCATTGTGACAGCAATGTACTTACAATTAAGCGCAGTTTAGGGGTACAAGTAAATACACAAATAAAAGTGGGACTTTCAACTGCCAATTGACCCCTTATACCCGTCTCCCATACTTGAGTTCCAGCTCTTAGGTCTATAGCACTAGGTCTGCTATAGATCTATAGCACTTCACACCATTACATAGATATTCCTGTACCTGCATTGTTTTGCTATAGTTAATGTAGTTCATGTACAGCTCATGTAAAGTTTGCTTTCAAATTTTATACATGGATATAAATTGAATGTACTTAAGGGTCAAAATGTACAACGTATGTATCAACATTCTAGTGAAAGACACTACTGTGACATCCTGTATGTAAAATGTATATGATTTCTTTATGTCACAGATTAAATGTGTTGCCAATTTCAAAAAAGGTCTTCTGGATAATTACGTAGTTTGAAATGGGGGCGCAGCTTTGGTGGACATGAATGGCGGTTCTCAGAAACAAACACAAGAGGGAGCTAAAGGCTTGGGTTCATGTGGTGAAGGTTCATTTTCTGTTATGGTTAGGGACCAGCTACCCAACAACAACAAAATGATGATCTTCAATTAATATCATTATAACGTATGACTATTAAATGATGACTAATTCAACTCATATAAACTCAAATTTAGGGCTACTTTAACCTTGTATAAACATCTGTATGCTTTGCAAACACATTTACATAACTGATTTAGAAGCATTTGATCTTCAGCCATTCCACTTTGTTATGAATTAGTTATTTTACCAAATAATTCATCAACTCAGGGCCAAACTGTTTGCTATAAAAAAAAATATGCATGCAACAAGTCTGGATGTTTGTACATCCCAGACTCCAAGTCCCTCTTTCAAATCTCATCAGAATTGTATTGCATAATACTAATATATTTTAAACATCGACAGCTGGCATACACAGTTCATTGAGTCTCAAGTCCAAGAAAACTTACTATTATTTGCTTACTGCAAATATCTTTTGGCCAATAGGAAAACTGAAACGCCAGAGTTAATAGGCTATCAAGTTGAATGAATAAACACGGTTTTATCAACATGAGGCCCAGCAAGCACAACTTTTGCTCTACAATGCACTTCTTAAGCAAAGATGAACAATCCTCCTAGCTGCTCCTGTGACAGTAGGCTAACAGGCGTGGCTGAATGTCCCACCTGTTCTGGTGTCAGGTTACAGAAACTGTTCGGCGCCTGTCCCAGACCACGTTATCAAGCCGACTGCTTAACAGTTAGCAGTTTCAATGGAAAGAAGTGATAGAGTCGGAGTGGGAAGACTTCGGAGTTGTGACTGAATTGGGCATACAGCACTTTCATATTTGATTGCACTGTATATTTTACAACAGGTCTAGGACTTGGCTTGTCTGATTAAAGTCCAGCTTTGCCTTGGAGGATAGACGTTTTCAGCCCAGCAGTACGTGAGTTCAGAAGTTTGAGTATTCAGCGGAGTTCTGCAAGGGCAAACCCATAATTACTCGCTGTTTTTCATACAGCCCGACTGCAAACGTTTCAAGAAGTGGGCTGTAGTCTACCTCTATCATGGACGAGGAGAACGTCTTAACCGATTTTAAGGATATTGAGACAAAGTTGGGTCGTAAAGTCCCCGACAGTCTTCGGTCACTTTTGGGAGGAAAACATCAAGAAAAACAAGAAGAAAAACCAGCAACCGCAAATTCAAAAAGCCGAGCAAATTCTGCTGACTTGAAAAGACTGGAAAGCAAGATGTTATTTTTGAAACAGGAAATGGTATGTAATTACTACAAGGTATAGGCTTTACAGAATGTATACCCGCAAACCGTTTTAAATTACTTCGTCAAAGTTGATAAAGAATCGTCTTTTGTAAACCACACATGTAAAATAATTTATGAGGTAGAACAGAGACTCGAATGAATTTAAACAGCACTGTGTTTAACTTAATACTCTAACTTAATTATTATTTTTGATGTTTTCGAATAGATGATGGCATTAGGCTAAGTGAATTAATTATGTTTTCAACATTAGACGTTATTGACGCCCATCAATCAACGATTGCATTACAGCCATTCAACTGTAATTTCCCAAATCTGGTGATATCCAGTTGTGAAAGCTGACCTGCTGATGGAAGCCATTCACACTAACTATTTACATCAGAGCAAGGCAAAGTGCCTTTCTTAAAGGCTGTTCTCACTTCGTCACCCTCAATTCTCACTCAACAGAGGCAAATTAAGGACCAACCCAAGTGTTGTTTCACCTTGTTAATCAGGCTTGTTTCTAACATGTTATTATGTGGCTCATCGTGGCACTTGTCATGGCTTACCATTGTCTAGGATCTGAGCAACCCCCCTTCCAGGCTTAAGGTCAGTAGGCTTATTAAGATCCAGTAACAGATGGCCACGTCGGGCTGACCAACTTTTGTTGCGGGACTGTGTGTCATGGCCAGGCTGACCAGTAAGAATGCCTGTCTAAACTCGTGCCTTCCCGCTGACCTCACGTGAAAGACTGGCTGCAACCAAGGGATGGCAATGATTCTTATTTTGTGTGGCTCCCCCGGGTTGTCTAGTCAGCTAAACCAACTTTGAAGACACCTCATTGTAGTTGTGGATGGCTAATCCTGGAAAGTACAGTGAACAGTGGCAATATAATAAGATACATTCTCAAACTCAGCAGGATCCATGTTGCCCTAAAATAAGGCTGTGAGGACAGCCTGCTGTTCTGTTATGTCTCCACACTCATAACGGAATCTTTAATCCAATCAGGCTGTCTTTCTAAAGTGCCCCCTGCTTTACTCTCACAACAAACACAGCAGTTATTAATTTGCACTGTGCATTGACAGCTGTATCAGAACTGATTAAAAGTCTAGAAAAATCACTGACGTGTTGAACTGAGCACGTCATACCACTAATGAACACATTACCCCAGTAAGTACAGTACTTGTAATTGTACTCATCAACTTACAATGAATAGGGTTCCAATTTCAACTTTAATCTAGCAGTTATAACTGAATATAACAACAGCAAAAACGTTGCCTCAACTTAAAGTCATGCAAGTCTAATAATGTCAGCCAGATTTGTCCTGTGATACCCCAGACTGTTTATGGAGTAAAATTCCATCCAGCCCAGGCTTGACGTGTGTGTGTGGGCACATGAAGCGAGGCTGTAGCCCACAAAGCAAACACAGGCCACATTATTAGCTGAGCGGGTCCTGTCGCAGCTCACAACTCTCAAGGAAGGCTCTGTTTTATTAAGCCAGCTGTCCGGAACATTGTCCTGTATCAGCCTTGTCACCCACCATGTGGCTTAATGCTTTCTGACTGGCTCCCATGCAACAGTGACACACCACTGTGTGTCAATGGCTCTTCGTCACTAGCCCGGGGGAATTTGACCCCTCACCCTTCCCTCACCGTAGATATGGTGCACGGGACTAAATCAATTACTGCATTATGTAGACATCCCATTGAGTGTCCAGCAATGTGCCCATTCCAGCAGTACATGGAAATGATTGATTATTTCCTGTCGTCTGCTGGTACGTGTTTCTGTCCCAGTGCCAGCAGACTGTCAGACAAAACACTTCCAAACAACAAGTGAAACACATTTGTTGCTACGGTTTCTTTGTGCTGTGTAGAGACAACGTGGCATTATTCATCTTGTAAAATGGACAGTTGCTTTGTTGCTATGTCTCTTTCTATGTTCCTAAAATATCTTTTCTCATGCCAACACAGGCCAATCTACGTGCCATCGACGTGAAGCTGATGCAGCAACTCATGTCTATAAACGAAGGCATCGAGTCCATCCGCTGGGTGATGGAGGAAAAAGAAGGCGTGACCAGCCGGGAGAGCAGCTTGAATGGCAGCTTGTACAGCCTATCGGACAGCCAGGATGGCACTTCGCCACGCGGCAGCTTCACCAGTCTGCATGACGGAAACAGTGATAGTCTGGATGGCATTTCTGTGGGTAGCTATCTGGACACGCTGGGGGAGGACATCCCAGACCACCCTTCGCCGACAGACCTCGATAGCTTTTCAGAGAAAGCTGTTTTTGAGGAGGGTACATTCAGCAAGCCACCGATGAGACTTAGAGTGGAATCGGACGAATACTACTGCTTTGGATGATTTGGGGCTAACTAGTGGAATAGTGGGGGTGTTGACAGAGTTGACGGTAGACATTAAGCATGTTGACATTTAAGGTTTCGTTTTGTTGTGAGACGGGTGTTATTCCGTCTCTCGTCGCTGTCACTTCCTTCAGGTCTTGCCCATACTGGGTTTCGAACTCAAGTCCTTTGACTTGCAAACGTGACTACCACCTTTATAAACGCTGCTTTAACCAGCTATGCCACCGTTAAGATAGAATTTATACGGAGAGAGATTCAACTCATTCAGCTTGTTACATTTGCACCAACTTCCGCAAAATATTCTTAAATATTGTTGCAGTCCAAGTGACTGTGGAAGACCATAAAAACGTCCTTTGAATGTCGCATCTTGTTACCTGTGTCGACACCGCATTTCTCATCAACACGTAGATATTGGAATCCTATCCAATCTTTGGCCCCCTGACCTCATCAATACAGGGACTATTTTACTGTATCATAAATCCTTGTGTGGTTCTGTAAATGTTAAACCAAGGACAGAGTCTTCTGTCTTTTTGTAACCATTTCATTTGACACCACAGGGACACTTCAGTTCATGTGAAAACAGACTGTTAAGACTTTTCATCCTGAGTTGTTCTAAGTAATTGAGTAACTAAGGAATTAGAGGCTTTTGCAGCATTAGCGATTTCCTGCTGAGAAGTGCTAACATCAATTGACAAAAAACGGTTCGATGTCTTAATCTGGTAGCAGTATCCATGTGCAATTTGCCAAAATCTTCACATCACTGAATATATAACTTGTCTTGTGTGCACTTATGTTGCGACAGATGGCATACATGATTGCCATTCCTGGGTCATAAATGATCATTTGTTACTTTACATTCACCATAAGAGATTAATTATCAATATTAAGGCAGTTCCAAAGAAAGAAGTCCGAACACAACATTTAAAGTTATTTTATTGGTGAATTTAAGCGTCACAAAACTTGATTAATTTATAAAACACTAATTTGATACTGTATATGTTGGTCATATTGTGCTGGTACAAGATTTTATGTACGAAGGACATTCATTTCCATACGAAGATGTACAAATTTGTTGATTTGCTTGACTTGTGTGTGTTCTTTCATGTTGCCTACATTTGACATTTTTTATTTATTGTTGTTTAAAACATGTAAAACAAATATAGAGATTTTCCTCTTTCTCACTTGTGCAGTTTTCAATTATTTGAAACGCTTTCATATAACACTTGATGAGTTTTCATCACTCAGATGAGTTTTCAAGTCCTCTCAGTGTCACATCTTTGAATCAAATTCACAGCAAAGAGATTAGATTAGATCATCTGTGCCAAATTCAGGAAATGAACGTCCAATCTCCCCTCAAGCTCCACTAAACTATTAGTGAAAAAAAACATTTGGCAGAGTACTCTAGAGTACAATGGCCAGAGGTCTCATAGACAAGGCATCATATTACTATTCCAAAAACTCTTCAGCATTCATCATTTAGTTCAGGGCTGAGATTGAATAAATCAATGTTATGAGAAACCAGGCAAAAGAAGAGGGGATGCCAACCATGTAGTGTACTTTTATTACAGTTTGAATTTTGCTGGCTTATTGCCCTGATAAAGAGGATGATTGCATTCCCAGACTTGACTGTACATTGTGACAGTGGTTATTGGAAGTTAGACCAGCCAACTGACATTAACACAGTTCTAAGGTTCCAGTTGTTGAAATTCAATTTGTTTAAACAAATAAAATACAATCTGTTCAACATTCAATATTGTAATTCACAATGAGAAATCTAGTGTGTAATGTGAATCATTGCAGATTAGCCTAAAAATAAACTCATTTGTTACAGTATTTTAATTACTCTCACCATGTTGCACTAAATAACTAAGCATTTAGTAAAGTCCAGATTTAAACTATAGATTCACCTCACTAAAAATGCAAAGCAGCTTTTCATTTCCTTAATGTTTCCTTATCTCCTTTCATTAGAGTCTTTGGCCCATTTAAGCTGTCAGTCAGGCTAAACAAAACCAAAACCTCTGAACCAGATACCCTTTTGAATGACAACATGACCTTGAGTTGACCGAATCACATGAACACCACTTTTACCCGCATAGAATTGCTTGTTTAACCAAAGTCCCCCCCCCAAGGCAAAACAAGAAAGAAAAATTACAGGTTTATCAAGTTGGTGTTGTATTCATGACAACTGCTGAGAGGGTGTATGGTACACTGACATTGCATGGATATATTTTTTCCGTTGCTATGATTAAAGGCTTACTTTTTACATGCCCAATGTCGTTGGAACTGAGGATTGAAGTTTGCTTTTTACTCTGAATATATGAGTCTCTTCTAAATGGTGACTCAACTAAGCATGGTGCCTCTGTGAAATGTGAAAAATAGGATTTGGCCTTGCAGTTTAAACAGTAAAAAGAATCTACATTGACCTCAGAATGAAAGAACAGTACATATGACCTTGCCATGGCGGTCTTATTAGGTGGACTAGGTGTGTTGAGAGAGCACATTCTAAGCCTCCTACATAGTACTGGGTTCATGCACGTGCTGAATCATGCATGCCCTGAGCACATTCTAACCTGGTGGTAGAATGACAGGCTTCACTCTGCATTCATTAGATATTGTCCAAGTCATTTCCTCCTTCACCTTCACAACAGATTACAATCCTGGCAGTTTAACAGAGCAAAAAGATTAGTTTGATAAGAAAAACTCCAGTGACTTTGTGAACATGATCGACAGCGATACCTCCCTTTGAACATCTACATCTAAAGTTGGAAGATAGAGGCAAGACAAGAAAGGAGCGGGTGACTGCAAATCCCTGAAGCTCTCCCAGATCACGAGTGCAAAACAATGATTTATTCATCCAAGTTGCTTAGCCCCAATTACTTCCCTCCGGACCGCGTAATTACAACGCCATACGTCGGAGAGAGCGGCTTCCAGTGGAGATCCATTAGCAAATTAGACTCAGTAGTTGGGCCTGTGCCACAAGGTCTGAGAAAACCAATACCCTCTAGTCGCTGAGAAACTGTCAGCAGGGGAAAGAGTGGACAAACACAGGACACAGGATATGGGTTACTGGACCAAGATTGGGAATCAACAAAACCCATTCAGTAAAGAGTGGCCTCTTTGGATAAACATAATTAGATTTGTGTGATTTGTGATTTGTGTAGGTTTGGGTTGTGCAATGTTAAAAGTAGCCATATCATTATTTCATGTGTATTTTATTGCTCAATTGATGTTCCTTAAATGCTGTTTTTCACTTGCCAGTTCTTAGGAACATTAGGCTAGTTTTCTTGATAGAACTATATAGGACTAGATAGGACTGTAGCTGGGCTGAATATTTGCACCATTAGCATTGTCAAGCAATTTTAAAACTCTTGGTTTGAGGAATTCTTCGAAGCCATGACATTTGTAGTAAATTGGATCCACTGTGTCAGCTCTTTAACATTCCCAGACATAGAGAAGTGCATGTTGGGAGATTTATGAAGCTGTGGAAAACTTAATAAACCATGTCCCGTACCATGAATATCTCATTTCGCCTTGGAAAAATACTTACTTGATGCGAAGGTTAACCACACTCCTGATGTCGCATTTCTCATGTGATTTTCTGCACTTCCACATACGTCATGTACCATTCAATTGCAGTCAGACTGTATATTCTTCTACCACTTAGATTCATCATATTACGTCATGAGAAAACTGTAAATTATGTCTTACAGTCTTGGAGGGAATTTTCGTTGTTGGAAGTGTGCCAAACCGCAGACAATCATGTATAAATTTTGAGGACCAGACATGCCAAGGATGGACGAAAATTGTGTAAGTTGCTACTTCTGCTCTTCGTGCAAATGTTTATAAAGGGTAACCTTGACTAAAAGTCTTTGTTTGAAATGTGCAAGAATGGCATTGGTTAGTTTTTGTCAATACTGTCGTGGGACTATATATGGAAATCCCGGGAACACAGAGGTATCCCATGGGATCACCCCTTTAATTTGTCATGGCACATTGCTGTTACAGGCATTTTCTCTCTGGGAGTGTTTTTAAAATTCCAAATAAACACACTTGTGGTTTTTAGACTGGGTCACTTTAGCTTGAGTACAGCAAACAGACCCATGGGATATTTATGGTCTATTAGCTTCTGTGATATTTACAAAGATTAGTGAAAGTCACCTTATAATGGGGCACAGTTGAGTGGCTGAAACTACTTATTCCCATTTGATACACCAGAGTTGCCTTAGCTCATTTCTCTAAAGGAATGGGTGCTTTTTGTTTTAAGTGTGGAATTGTTTCTTCTATGTTTGGTACTTTAATGTACAGTAGGGAGGGCCCTAATGATGATTTCTAATGATCATTATGATATCATAATGTTTTGATATATTTGTAAGCAAATTATGTGTAAGTGTATGTACAATGTGCCAAATGTTTGTAATCATGCATGGAATCCTTTGTTCCTTACTTCCTAACTGGTAAAACCAGTGTATGACCAACGGCAGTGTTGACATACGTAGTTTAGATGAAACTGTTTCAGTGTTTCATGGAGGGTATGTTTGAATGGAACTAGGGATTGTCTTATTAGTCAGTCTGCAACACCCAGTCTCAAGGGTGTGCCCTCCTGCTTTTGGATCACACTGACTCATGTACAGTACATGTGCCCTCTTCCAGTCCAACACATGGATCCAGGGTTGCTTGAGTGCAGAAGCATGTCTCACAACTTAGGAAAGCTCTAGACCAAGGCTGTATGAAATGAGTTCACTATCACTACTGGCTATTTTTCATTCCATAACACTGCAAAAATCACTTTGTTTTGTTTTCTTTCCTGGCTCTTTCCTTACCTTGGCTTCCGTCACCATGTCAGTCAGGTGAACCTCTAATGCCCTCCGTGTCCGCCTCCGTCTGATGCGTGTCAGGTGTAGGGCTCTTCTCTCACACCCCCACTACTCTCTCACACCCCCACACCCTCTTTCGTACACCCACACCCTCTCTTGTTGCCTTACACCCTCTATCGTACCCCCACACCCTCTCTGGTACCCTTACACCCTCTCTTGTACCCCCACACCCTCTCTCGTACCCCCACACCCTCTCTTCTACCCCCACACCCTCTCTTGTACCCCCACACCCTCTCTTGTACCCCCACACTCACTCTAGTACCCCCACACCACTCTCTCACACCCCCACACCCTCTCTCATACCCCCACACCCTCTCTCGTAACCCCCAACTCCCCATTTTCATTTGATCTTTTACTTCCCACCCTGCCCAGACCAGGAACCCGTTCTGTGGCTATATTAGGAATCAAAGACACTTCTGTTGAGAGAGCTGACCCCTTCGATGCTTCAGAACTCTGCTCTTTGACAGCCGAGAGGAGGTTTGCACGACGGTAAAACACAAAACAAAATCAAGCGTAAAGTGCTCAGTCGTGCAATGTCCGTACAAGTGATATCTCCATATAAAACCAGACTTGAGGCCATGCTTAAGTGTGATGCTGTTTTCCATGGGTCTAAAGACCACAAACATTTCTTGGTCAGGAGGGTACTACTAGAAGAAAACTACAGATGAACTTTTGGTAATATGACTTTTCTGGTTTAAGTCATATTAAGGTGACTGTTGATTTAAACAAAGAACTCTGATAGTGTATCAAACATAGCTTAAACAGTGGGGTCAATGGAGTTAGAATAATCTACCGGTTGCTTGAAAAAAAAACATCTTTAGAAGCGTGTGCTTTTACCTCATTACTTTTTATGTGAAGGCATGCCTGGATGTGAATGGAAAAGGGAGCTCTGGTCGGTCACACCATAAATAGATACAAAAATGCATATTTGCAAGTCAAAGAAGGAGCAGGACAGATATGAAACAAAATACTTCCTGTTTTTGTTCTTCAGCCTTTCACATATTTACCAATAGTTTTTTTTTCAATTTTTTGAGTCTTTCAAAAATCACTGAAATATTTTTATTTTGTTCTGGGAAGGTCATTAAAATTCAATTTTGTAACCTTACACTTTAATTATTCAACTGTCACAATCCCATACTGTATGCATTGTGTTGTGAATAGGGTTCTGTAAGTCATTACTGAAATAGGCTCGCTAGGAATCTCACTTCCCATCCTACAGTTTAATAGGATTCTCATCTTAGAATTCTTTCACTTGGTCGTGTTTTAATGGATTCTCGTCATTGCTTCTTCCCTTCCCAGCTCAATCTTCCTCTTCATTAATACATTCATGTAGACCCAGTCCTCAAGGCTCCAAGTTGCTCTAATGGGAGTCCCATTTCTCCCATGCCTACACAGCCTGTCTGCACTTCCTCATAAACGGTCTTCCTGCCTGGGAACATTTTGACAGTGTCTAGCGGAGATGTGATCCCCATGGGAACCAGTGAAACCCAGACACCATTGCCCCCCCACCCCCATCCTGCCAATCATTGTCTTTTCCTACAATCTCAGGAGCTTTAGTCCCTTGTACAGTACAGGGCTTTATCAAGGCAAACTGCCTTGTAACATTGAACCCTCCTTTAAAACTTGAGTACAGTAGCATCATGTCACTCAAATCCTATGGGGTTCTTTGATAGACTTGTTATTGGCTACCACGTTAGATGCCTTTTATAATCTTCTCAGAAGACCTTTTGGGCAGTTGTTCCACTTCTATGTGATAATGTCCTGTCTCTCTAGATAGTTTACTTTCAAAGTCCTCCAGTTGTTAATACTGTATCTGGTGAACCAGGAATGTGGTTTTCAGCAGCGCAGGCTTGATGATTTGACACTGCGATACACACAAAGCTGTGCTTGTCCATCCCCTTGGCCCGGGACTAGCGGAAAGCGCCAGAAATGGGGATTCACTCTGCAAATCTGATGCGAGACCGAAACAAAATCTCCCCTTAATGCCAGACAATACTGACGGATGCTGACAGTGGGGGATTTAAAAAAAATCCAACATAGTTTTCCCTGTCTTCCTCAGGAAACCTCTTAAGATCAGTAACAGTGTAAAAGGACCTTAAAGATCTCATAAGATAAGGGGCCTGTAATATATATGAACGATTAGAAGGCAGCACTGGGCACGTTTCCTTGACAATCTGATCTTCCTTTAGATCAATCATTTTTAAGGGGATATGGAGTGTCCACCTAGAAAATTATTTCAGCGAGATTAAGTTCCCTCAGTGACATTTTAGACGCTCCGCAAGACATATTTTGCTCTGAGTTTCACAATATTTTGATTCGTTACCCCGAGAACCACTTTTGAGTTACTTTTAAGAGGTTTTTTAACCATGGACTGCTATATGAAAGCCTCATTAATAACTGAAGCAAGAAACAGATGAGACCTAAGTTGAACCCTTTATAAGTATCAATCTGACATTCAGCTTTTTCTTAAAAAGGCACATTTCATGGAAACTGTCATCACCTTTCTTTCCTCCCCCCATATTCAAAGCCACAAGGATCCACAACGATCTACTAACAGAATCCATCCAGCATCTTTGCCATCTGAAACCACACTTTAAACAGCCACACCAGCTCTAGGTAGAGACGTTTGAAAGCCACACTGCTCACCAACACCATGCTTTTGTCTCTGGCCGGTCTCTGATTACCCTGGCAGTCACCCTCCCAGCCCCCACATACACTCCCTGTGGGGATAGCCACCTGTCCCAGTTGACTCCAGGGATGCCCCCCCCCCCCCCACCACCAATCCCCTCCAGGTTGGGCTAACAGACAGCTCTTTGTGCTGAGGGCGAAAAGACTCTTAACAGCTTGTCACTGATAGGCCTCTGGGGTCTTCTTCTGTCATGGAGGAAACCTAGCACTGCTAGTTAGCTATGTGGTCTGTCGACCGCGCTGTGTGTACAGCTCTGGGGTTTGTCTGTGAAGAGTCTGTCTGTACAGTACATAAATGTCCTTTCCTATTTGAACTTATTTCCTTTTACATCAAACCACTTATGGTTCTGTTAAACCAACCTCTTCAAATACAGCACTCATATCAGAAACTTCCAGAATGATCTCAGTGTAAAAGCCAAGTGGGTAGACACAACCGTTAACTCCTGTTTGACTGCTGCTCAAATCAGAAAGCAGAAATCCTTAATTGCAGTCAGACTACCAGCACAGCCTGCAAATTATTACCTTCTGTTTTCAGGCTAATCATTAGCTGCTGGGATAACCTGTTAACAGTGGGGGTGGGTTCAGCTTCAGCTTAGTGGGTAAGGTGTTGGACTGCAGATTAAGAGTTTTTTATTCCACTTTTGGTCGTCACTTTGGACGAAAGCGTCTGCTAAATGAACAAACAGAGTCTGATCTACAACTGGAGATGGATGCTCAACCTTAATAATTACTGTTAGTTGATTCAAGTACATCTTTTACAACTCATTGGAATAAACATGTTATTGCTTTGCTGTTGCAATCAGCTGACTGCATGCTGAGAACAATAAACTTGTGGAAAATGCTGACCTGCTAATTGATGTTCAGTAAACTACCATCATGTATGCATATACATTTTGTCATCTTTAGCTGACATTCATAATGGGTTATATGCATTTATACCTGCATTTTGGTGTTCATAGATTCCCCTCAACATTTTATTAAGGACAGGTCTGTTTTTTTCAATGTTGGCAACTATTTATGTTTGGTGAGCATTTGACTCCATCCTTTCTAAATCAGTATCTTGTTTGAAACATCCTTATATTGTGTTTGGAGACTATCTTACAAAGATGGCAGGAGTCACTAGAACCTACATTTGACCCCGTTTTGCTGGTGCATTAAAAAGGAAATCATTCTTTTGTCTGTGATGAAACATTGTGCATTCAGACTTTTTTCCTTAAGTGCATTTACAATTGGAGAAACTTTGCATAGTGAAAAAATCTGAAATATTTTTAATATTATGACCAATGACTTAGCATTAACACTGTGATATTGTAAGCTGTGCTACAGAATTAAGCGACTGAAAATGCATGGGAAATGTCGGGCTCTTGGCTAACATGGTCACATAGCAGGAATTCCACAACAGCCCACCAATGAAAACAGAAGAAGGTTAGATTGCAACTGCTTTGCTTGGCTGGGGGTTCTGTTTGTGTATAGATGAATGCTATCTTTAGCATCTTTTAGCTACCGTTGGCATAATTACAATAAACTATTTTTATTGAAACAGGATTCATGTATTCAATTGCTTCAATTTTTTGACGAACAATTGAATTAGAATTTTTTTATAACAACCAAAACTATATGTTTTTTGTTTCTTGCATGAATGGTACGTGCTTGTGTAACCTCACAGCTTAGTCTGTCCGTCAGTCAACAAACAGAACTATGCAGACTCCATTCTTTTGGCAACATCGGGAAAAACAGGCCAAAGATAGACAAAATATATTGCTGAAACTTTCTAAATGTGCATATACATTTCCTTTGCATGCATCAAAAATGTAATTCAATAGATAGAATAGTGCATTTTTGACATTTAATGTTATCTTACCGTTTCAAATTATGCCACATAACATTTGTCTATAACAATCTACATCATTATGGTTTGCCACATATTTGGCAGAGAGGTAAGTTAGTGGCACAGGTTTAAACAGGTCTCATTGAAAACCTAAGGTTGTTTCTTCAGAAAGCTCTGGTTATTGGGGTAAAATGCAAAATAATATTTGAAGATTCTCAATTATTGTCATTTATAGATCAAACTTTAACATCTGAAGTTAAAGGGACACAAGCGTTGCCTTTCACTTACTTCTTCCCTTTCTAAGACACTGACAGCATACAAGCAATTGTGTGTAGCTGTGTCCCTGACTTGCAAAAAAACATGCTTACATACTCAGCATTTGCCTACCCTGCTTTCATAGAGACCTCTTAGTTTCAGGTACAATACACAGTCAGGATCTAAACCAGACTCAAGAACCCAGTTAAGTAAACCCCAGCTCTAATTAGCCCTGCAGGAACACACAATGGCGCCCGGCGGCATTCTTTGGGCCTCTGTGCAAAGGTGACAGACAGCCACAACACAAGATGCCATCTATGGAATCTTGGCTGTGAGGAGCCCTCGACTGCACCTCCGTTCTTGCTTTATCTATTTTTTCAACATCTCTTTTGATCTGTGCTGTTATGGATGTCGATGAATGTTTCCATTAACAATACATGACTTCGAAAATTGTCAACCGTACATGGTCCGGTCATGGTTTTAGAACTGTGAAACACATTCATCAGTGTTAACATTCACCCCCCACAAAATGGATTTACCTCAACTAACTATCTGGTGCAAATGGAGATCCAAAATTCTTGTTTATAATGTTCCATGTGCTCCTTTTGAGGGCACATCTTTACAGTGATGCGTGCTGTCGTGTAGACCAAGCTCTTACTTGGCAATGGAAGTGTAAATATGTTCTAAAGGTACTGTAGAGCCTTGTGTGCCTCCTGTTATGGTCTGTTTCTACAGCAGGTGGTGGATGTTACGACTGCCCCTGCAGGGACTGTTCATAAATCTTGTGGGGTGGTTTGGTTTAAGAGCTTGATCAAACCGCTATCACACAACCGGCAGGACATGTTTTGCAGAGGAAAAGCACAGCAAGCGCGAGGCCGTCGCTAACAAAACAGACCTTATAAGATGGTGTTATTACATGTCGCATAGACCAAGCATGCACTCCATGTGCACACTGGAATGCTGAAAATGTCACACAGTGTTTTAACAAAACACAATCCCATGCTACAAACTAAAAATTAATTACAAAACCACTTGAGAGCGGGCAAATTCCGGGTGACACACCTGTTTATTTTAACTGTCAGTCATCGGGCCATCAAGCATGGAAACCTTATCTGTTCAGGGCCCTCCTTATGACTTTAAAGTGTTCGTACGAGTACCTAACCTTGAAAGAATGTCCTGGAATTCCAGTGTTACACCTCAAGGATGTTCTGACATCTTAAAACCATCATGGGAACATTGTGTAGCTGGCAGGATGATAATAATAACAGCATGTTACTGTGCAGACGATGCAAAAATGCACAGGAAGGGGTTCCATGTGGTAAGTGTAATCATACACATACCTTAAGCAACGCTCTAGATGAAGTCCATAATATCTGTTCTTGAGGAACTATGTTTTAGCACATAATGTTTTTTGTCATCATCAATATCCTATCTAGTAAGACCTATCTAGTTCAGACCTATTCTATGAGTAAAAGGCAGAATGATGCTAATTAGCATTTAGTTTTCTTGTAAAAACGGAAGCTTGAGTATTAGCTTAGCCTTTGGCCACCTGACTCCTTGGGGATGAATTAAGTGGTTAGTATGCTACCCACCGGGACTTTGTAGGCACATCAGAACGTTTGCAAATGTATATGATACAAAGTAGGACACCATAACAAGGGCTGTTTCACCTCCTCACACCCTTGCTCTGGCCAGCATTCAACCTAAACCCTCTCACGCAGCCATGAAATGGTTCAGACAATCAATGGATAAAGAGGAGGGATGATGGCTCACCACAGCAGACCCCGAGGGCATGATCTCAGAGCATCATGGGACGTCGTTTTCTTTTTCCATTGTCCCCCATCATCTAATCAATGGTTCGGGTTATTTTTACATCCCTGGATGCAAGCACTCATGTCAGTCAATAATGCAGTCCATTAACACTTCAGCACATAGTCATGATTGGCTGAAACACAGTGACCAATCATGCATCTCATAATGTATACATGGACTATAGTATTTGTTTTGTGTCTGTTATGGCATCGTTATTAATCTTTGACCTTTGTCTTGAACAGACACACTAGATTGACACATGACTGAACAACATAGTCTCCCCAAAAATGTATCCCCCCTTCTTCTCATTACTTAGATCATAATGATGCAATAACAAATGGTAGGTAAGACAGAAGCGCCTATAGGGTATGACTGCACAATTTGCACTTTGGATGGCCACACTTAAACCCAAAGTATTTCTACAGTGCAAGGCACCATTTAATTGATTAATCCATCAAGCTAGCATCAAGAAAATAGTCTTTCAAACAGGTATTAGGTCATCTCTGGGTATTTCTACAGTGCAAGGCACCGTTCAATTGATTAATCCATCTAGCTAGCATCAAGAAAATAGTCTTTCAAACAGGTATTAGGTCATCTCTGGGAGTGTTCCAGCAGTCAACCTTGCCAGGTTATCTTTTAGCCGGGTTAAGCTAGTTCTGCTGGTGCCGCTATCCAGCCTTGCAGTTACCCACCGTCAGCAAACATTCCAACTGACTGTGTCACTGCGTCACCTCACACAGGGATCGTAAAACAGTGACCCTACGTTGTCTTATCGGGCCCCCCTGGTGTGATGTAATGAGTAGGCAACTTTACTTAGAACGCAAACATACCAAAACGAGCACCCGTCGTGTGTGTTTAAAGACAACTGGTGTGCAGTAGAGGGCTTTGAGGTTAGTTTCCATACAGCAGCTGTTTGGCTGCAGCCTATAGGATAGCATTCGTTATGTAATCATTTTAGCACTTATAACAAGAGATGACAAATGACTGATTCTCCATCTGACCCACCCCTGAGGATGTTTAAATAGTCATTTTGGTCTGTATGAGTCATCTTTATGCGAGAATAGCAAGAAATATCTATGTTTGAAGCTTTACATGCTTGAACACACAACAGATGGAGATCCCTCTGTGAAATGTTCTTGCCAAAACACACAGTCATGCTATCAAACATGTTCAACACGGTACATGGTATACGCTTTGGAAGTACATTACACAACCTCTAACGTCCTATCCGTTTGGCGTTCCCTGACAAAGCACAGGGGTTGTTGTCATTGCAAACAAATGTCCTCCTCAGGCTCCACTTTGTGCAAACACACTTTCAAGTGAAGGGAAATTGGAGACTGGGTGACGTCACCGTCTCTCTGGTTACCTTTCTAAATGTATTGTCCAGTACAGTTATACACAACAGTAATATATTTCTTGTCAAACACATCTTGCCTCAAATTACAAGACGGGATGTATGGTATTTTTAAGGCTTCTGCTTTAAAACAAGACTCCTGACAGGACACATGAAGATGACTGTGCGGAGGACGCGTCGGTAGCATGCAAATGTTGTTTAGCCAACAGCAGGATGTATATTACTGTATATGACTGTCATTATGTTCCAGTACCTTATCCACGTTCATATACTAACATTATCGTCAACACAAACAATGACTTGTGTTGAATGTGTTGAAATACATCTGTGTCTCAATTTGTTTATCTTCTCCACACTCTTGCAGGGCAGAAATAAAGGCCATTTGTTATGGAGCTCATTATCAATGATCTGAATCTCATCCATACACTATGCTTTAACTCACTAAGCTTGCACTGAGTGTCAACCTTGTGGCACTGTCAACGCTTACCACGCAAATCGCCCACGGCAACTTCATTGTCTTGAGTGAGCAAGACTTTAAAGACTCGCAAACATGTACTGACTACAAGACTAGAGTCGATTGTGCAAACACGTGCACCAGTAATCTCATTGACAGCACTTCATATAGACCAGTTAAGTAATAAACCCAAGGCTATGAGGTAACTTTGTAGGAAGGCTGAACGATTGCCTCAGCGGGGGGAAAAAAAACTCTTTCCTACAGAAAGCAACCCTTCTTCCTCCCACCATTAGTAACCCATTTTCTACTCAATCTCCCCACGTCAATAAGGTCATTGTTGTACTAGACATTCCCACCCACCTCTGTAAGGGGACATTTTATTAAGTAGCTAGTTTGTGTATGCATACATTCGAATGAACCCACGCTCAAGCCGAATGAACTTTGACCTTACGTTTTCCAAACACGCAAGGTTGAAACCTGACCAACCTGTTTTGTACAGAGTCTCAGACAGTCTCGCTCGACCCACACTAAGGGGCCTTTCATGTAAACTAGAAGGCTGATCCATGCAAAGATAAAAGCCACGTCTTGCATGAGCGAGTCGCTTTTGGAATTCCACCAGGGGATTGTATGCTCTCTAGACACGACGTGAGACATTAGTTCAGTCGTCTGTGCCCACTGTTAGCCCCCCAATGTACAAACATGTTCTGTTTGACAGGCTGGCTTGTCAGGGCTAGCCTTAGATCACACAGAACTTACGTTTAGGCATGCAATTGGAATGGGAATACATGTCATATACACTGGTGAGATTAGAGTGATTACACAAAACACATTTATTTACCATAAGTACAGATAGGTTTAATGAAAAGTTATACATCTGTTGTGACTAAAGCAACTTAACTGGCTGAAATATAATGGAGCAGAACATCAGTTTACTGTGGTAATGTCAGCCTTTTCAAGTCATAGCGGTTAACCAGAGAAGGCTGTTATTATTGTTATATTTCAGCATGATACATTGGAGCAAAACAAGCATTAATCGTCTGTGAATGTCTTGACACATGCCTCTGATCCTGAATTAACATTGTTTCTCAGATAAACATTATGTTTAGTCTCTGTGATATGGTGATTTAATGAAGCAACCAACTGTACAACACAGAGATCAAAACACATTCAGAACTGCAGAGAATATGAACAATTCTGGCAAGAATGAATAACCTTTCCAGTATTTACACTAGCAAGGGTTTAGTACGTTGTTGTTCCACTCATTTGGCAGGACATTATAAATTTGAAACCCTTTGCCTTTTGGAAACAAATTCGAAAATGGAAAATATAGCCGCAAGCAGCAATGTCTAATTCCTCCTTTAAATGGCAAAATATTGGAAAAATCTACATGATAGAGGGCTATATTTTACTGCCAGGAAATGAAGCATAAAAGCATATTTTAACCTCTTCCCTTCAATCTCTACATGTAGCTACTGAGATATAAACCCTTTACCACATGGCTACAGATGCTATAGTCTAGGAAATGGAGCCAAAGGAACTATCATGTTATAAGTGTGTTAGTATGAGTGCTCTAGGTGACTGATGTGGATGGGACTTTAAAGTGCCCAACACTGTCTCACAAGTGTTGGGCACAACTATGAAATCCACTACGCTGGCTAGATGGACTTATCTACAAAACACAATGGTTTGTGATGCTTTTTGTGTAGTAATTCCCTCATAGTGAAACATTAGCGACAGTTATGACTACAGTACAGCTAGACTACTGCAAGGTACCTAGCTATTGTAATGTACCTGACTAAGTCTGGCTTACATTCTCGCTAAAAAGATGTGTCACAACTGGTAATATTCATTTTTCTTTCCAGCGTTATAAAGTCAAAAGAGTGTCCAGAAGGCTGACTTTTTAAAAATTATTACCAGATATTATATCAAATTAATGCTAACTGTCATAATAGCTAAACATTTTCTTCTGATTATACCATCTAATGAATGGCTAAAACATTGTAAAGTTTGATCTTGCAGTCTTACAATATTGATCAAAATGCAACATTCACCCATATGATGCAAGAATTATGATGGCTAAATGTAGCATTCTCTTAAGTACAAACACATTAGTTCTGGTGCTTTTTGTCTGACAGACTGAGAGTTTTATCAAGAGTTTTATCTTGAATTATTGGGCCAAATGCATTGGTAATTATAAGAATATGAATACTAACACATCCCTCAACTGTAGTGAAGAATTATATAGCTTAAAAGTACCATAGGTCCACATTAAAATACCCTGCAACAGTTGATCTTCTACCGTGTGGTGTCAAGCCTATGCAATAAACCCGCACTAACAGACTCAGGTGTCAATCCAAGGTGCTGTGACGCATCCCACCAGGCATGTACGCTGACTCACCGCTGCAAGCTCCACAGTACGCCTGGTTTCTGTTAGTTTAACCTCTCGATGGCCACCGTGTAGCCAGGCCGTGCTGTGATACCGGGATGTTTGAACAGCTTGGGACGTATACTCGCTTTTCAACTACAGACTAAAGCCACAGGGGTCTCCGCCATTAGGGATATTTTTTTCTGATCAGGGCCTAGCATGTTTTATGTGTTAGGCATACCTTATTGAACACAACTCCCAAATTAGGCGGAAAGGAAACCGAGTTAATTATTCATTTCCGAATCTAATTTGAAATCAATCCCTTTTTTTTAGCTTATCACCTTTGAAGTACGATTTCAAGCAAAGCATGACCCTTTATATCCGATCATACTTCTAATAGAAATGTGTCCGACCCAGTCTTTCACTGACAGTCTGTAGGGCGGTAAAATAACCCAAAATCCCTCGAGGCAATTAAAACAACAGGTGCTGATGTCAGGGTGCTAGGATTTTGTCCAGTGTTAGCAGCTGCAGGCAAGCAATGTTACCAGCACCCTTATTTATAAACTGCCATAATTAAGAAAATAATCCTAGTTGTTAATTCACTCATTGACACCATACTTGTTACAAGGCAGACTTCTGTGAAGTTTGTTTCGTAGTTTGAGCTATTTTTGATCTACCATTTCAGTCTCACCTGCAAAGCAAGAGTAATTTAATTGATGTCAGGACCTATTCGTACTCATAATTAATCATTAGTCATGTTTGAAATGAGCCTTAGAGGCTTTCTTTAATAAGGGTGAATTCACCTTTAGAGAGAAATTTTGATCTAATGCAGTCGTCAGCAATCCTGGTCTTCAGAGCCCACCGTCCTGTATGTTCTAGATGTTTCCCTGCTCCAATACTCCTGATTCAAATGAGTGTGTGAAATCAACCTCAGCAGAAGCCTATCTTTCATTTGAGTCAGGTCGAGTGGGCAGCCAGTTCTGCCAGTGAGGGTGGAGACTGGAACTAAGTAGAAACACCAGTAGAGGCGATGACTAGGATTTGAATTGGCCTGTTATCTTGGAGGAATTCCATTTGTCGACAGCCAAATCATTTAATCAAAAAGATGGGGATGTCTTCCTCTCCCTGGAACATCCTCCCATTCACACCCATCGTGGTTGGTTCACGTGCGATGGTAATGTTGCAGTCTCTGCTCACAGTCAACCTGCTCCGTGCGTGGGACCTCACAAGCACCATGCGATAGGCCGAGAGACAGCTGGACCTGTCGGTATGGGAACAGCTGAGATCCCTCACGTTCACAGTAACCTCTTTATCTCTCTCTCTCTCTCTCTCTCTCTCTCTGCACCTAGTGACACAAACACTTCATATTAAAATGCACCCTTTGCCCTTGTAAAGGAGTTATGACTGCATGGACAAATTCATGAAGTCTCACTTATCTATATATGAAATGAAAGGGAACCGGTATTCTCTTCAATGAGCGAGACTGAGTAATAGGCTGTCTATAATATTACTTTTTATTCATTTAGAATATTCTTAACCCCTAATGACAAAAAGTCCGATCTTGTGATCATCCCTCACCGTACCCCTACAGTTTAAAGAGGACCTTTACGTGACTGCAGTCTAACTATACCCCACGGCTGTCTTCGACAGTAGAACACACCAGCATGTACATTTTGTATCTCTCTAGCCCATTATTTAATCGGGTGTTCACACGTTACACCTTTCATCTAAATCTGGCCTGCGGCCAAACACATCTGATTCATACTCTAGTATGAATCCATGTTTCCTCATTAATCATCTATCAAGAGGATGTGTGGTATGGATGCGGAGAGTGCTGTGATGCCCTGGGCATTCTCTAACCTGTTTCCTAACCATGACAAGCAGCCAAGCAGATGGTTGTGGAGAAGAGACAGAATCAATAGATGCCTTTGGGGTCACAACACATACGTAATGTGCAGATAGTTCAGTGAAGGTCAAGGTGAATAATAATAATAGTTAGATAATAGATTAGTTCTCTGTGTGCTCTTCAGTGGCATTAGAGGAAGATTTTTATTGCACCAGACCAGACATTTCATGTTGATGTAAATGCTTAATCTACCGCAACCAATACACACATTGAAAAGGAATATATATCTCACATTGAACAAAGACCAAGTCAATAGCTTTGAATTTGAAGGTCACTTTTAATAATTTAGACAGTGAGCCCCTCAATACTGTGTCAAACGCATTAGGTCCAGTACAATACTAAGCATGGTGTTGTTACATTTTTGTGCAACTAGAGTGTCTGCCTCTATCACATTACACAGTGGAGGGCTAGGTGCTCTTCCTGAACCAGTGACCATATGAGGAAGTCCTCTGAACCGAAGTTAATGGGTTTTTACCGTGGTCGGGAAGAATCCCCTGTCAGGTGAAAGACAGCTGGTGGGTTTTCTACGCCTCGGATGATAGAATACATTTTAACGGCAGGAAATCAAAAGAAAAATAGTTGTGTTTTTTATCATCCAAATACTGTTACATAATACCTTACGTCATCTGCCTCATCAGCACTGTATGTCAGTGGGTATCCCATGCACACTTATCTTACAGTGAGCCTGAGCACGCAAACAGACTTGCACACGTTCGATCTCACTGATTCTTCAGACCTTGACGTGGGTAATATCCAACGTTTTACCCTTCAGACGAGGTTCTCTGCATCACGGAATCGCATCAGTCCAAACAAGAAATGTCTACACTTCTACATTTACAAACGTCCATTGCAGTTGCTTCACTATCAAAGTGATGTGACAGTAGTTACAGTAATGTCAGGCTTAAAGATCAGATCTTATCTAGCAGGAGTCTCTGGTCTTGCGCAAGAGGGCCGTTGAACCCTTTTCCTTTATAGGAGCAATAATACAGCTTGTGCTAGAAAATACACTGAAAACTACAGTAGAAAGGATCCGAGCCACAGCATCCAGTGAATACCTCAGTCTACCTGCAGCAAATTAGCTTGGATACAAATGTGGATCACAGTGTTCAACGCTAGAAAAAGGAACATTAACAAGCTAATTAGGAGGATATGTTTGTGTTTGCTTTGTATTCCATTTTTCTTGCATTCTGATGTGTTTGCTCATATGTGTTTGTGTGTGAGGTACAATCAACCTTTGACATGTTTGCGCAAATAAGTCAGTGTGTGTGTGCGGCACAGTCTGCATTTTCTCATGTATGCGTGCATAGATGAAAGATGAGATTAGGGAAATGGTTTTCTGGCTTGTGTATGCGTATATGTGTGTGTGCGTGTGTGTGTGTGTGTTTGTGTCTATGAGAGCACTGTAAGGGTGACGGATCCTTTCGTCCTCTTCAGAATGCCCACGGCCTCTTCGTGGGTGACCCCATCCAGACTCTGACCGTTGACAGCCATGATTTGATCTCCTCTCTTCAGACGGCCGTCCTCTGATGCTGCCCCCTGCACAGAACACACACACACACACACACACACACACTGCAGGTTACCTTCATGGCACAGAAAACACACACAGCAAGCTACCTTTGTAATACATTACCTTCATCCTCAAAAGGAATAAGAAAAGATTCAAAGATGTGAAAGACTGTCATTTTTGATGGGGTAAAAATAGGTACTCTGTTCACATCCAGTAAATATGCACTCCTGTGCAGCGGTCTTGGGTCTAATTAAAGGTTTTTAAAAGTAAAGAAACAATGCTTCAAGACCGAATTAAATGAAAATACAGACATTTCCTTTCCCCTAATTGCACGCTTATACTGCCGAAAAAACATAGTAGACAAAACATTTAACATATAAGACACTACTTTGGTAACAAATCTTTTGTCCCTAAGGCAGTACTGTATTTTCCTAGCCGTCAATGGTTTTTATTGTATGTTTGACCAACCTTCCCAAACACAGTTTTCACATATATGGGCAGGTCTCCGTGAGGGCTTCCAAACCCCCCCACGATGCTGAACCCCAGCCCATCTGGACCGCGCTCCAGGGTGATGCTCTTGTACTGGGGGGGGCTGGGGGGAAATGGGAACAGGATTGTTACTTGAACCGTGGGGGTGTGTGTGGTTGGGTGTGTGAACCATTGAAGAAAATGTAGCACTTTAGAGAAAGGGAGACTGAGGATATTTTGGGGTGCCTGCTAGCCGTAGTGGAACGTAGTACTATCGAGAGAGAGAGGGGATGTGTGTTTGTGCCATTGTGAAACATGGCACTATAGAGAGTGAGGGAATGTGTATAATTGTCGCATTGTTAAACATGGTACTATAGGGAGATTGGGGGAGAGAGAGCCACAGAGAAAACGTGCATGTCCCATAGTGCAACGGACTGCAGGGAGAATGAAAGAGAGCGGGACACTGTAGAAAGAAAGAGAATGCGTGTGTGCTATAGTGGAACATGGCACTATAGAGAGAAAAGCTACAGAGAGAAAGACAGAGAATGTGTGTGTACGTGCACACATACCCCAAGTCATCCTGGAAGATGGTGCTTGGAGTGAGGCCAGGGACAGAGAGACCAGCAGCTGCATGCTCCTGTGGAGGTCCTGTCACGGAGGTATCCCCCCCAGCTACCACCTGGACACAACACACATACACAGAGGCACACACACACAAGGACACACACACAGGGGGCTCTATTATGGACAGCTGCGCAGGGCTACTAAGACCTCAGTTAAAATGAAGAAGTGTGTCTTGGTGGACTGTAGTTGGTCTTTCTAATTGGATGTGTTGTCAAGGGCTTAGATCTCTCTGTGTGTGTGTGTGTGTGTGTATGTGTGTGTGTGTGTGTGTGTGTGCTGACCTGCAGCTCGATGGCTCCTGTGGCGTTCTTCAGCAGGGTCACTGCCTGTGTATGGCTGATGCCCTCAGCTGGAGTCCCACAGATACTCACGATCCTGTCCCCTATCTGGAAAGGGCAAAGGTAACAGCAAGCTGATGGCTGCCGTTCTTGTTGAGCAAACCTTGTTTTCGTTTCTTGTTAGTTCGAGGTTAAAAAGATCACTCAGAAAAACCAATGGGAGGAAATGACTGAGCCAACTGAGCCTTGTCTAACATTTGTATGTCGCTTTGGATGAAAGCGTCTGCCACATGAATAAAATGTAATGCTAAATGTGTGGTTTTAGTTGAAAAGCACAAAATAACCAACCAAGTCATGATGGAAGATGGGACGAAGCACAATTCAGGGAAAAACTCTCCCTCGAATCTTCATTCGATTGTTGTTTCCCACTCAATCACAAACCTGTTGTTAGACTTCACTATAGTCTGTATGGTTCAGGGCTACCAAAAGTACTTTACTATTCTCAGCAGGTCTTTTGTCCCTCTGGACTTTTATGTCGCCAGGGTAATAGAGGTTGATTTATTGTCACAGATGGCCTCTGCTCCTCTATTGTCTGCCCCTGAGGACCATAATGGTCAGCCTGTGTGTCCCCAGACAGAGAAACGATCCCTGGAAGCCTGACGGAGGCTTGACCTTCACCCACCCAGCAAGATGCCCGACTCCAGTCTCACCACGCGGGCAACCACTGCCACCTTCGAAAGGTCGCAGACAGTGGTGTGGGACAGAATATGGACCTTTTCTTTCTAAGTCAACTGGGGGTTTATTCAGGGCTTTTCTGAGCCACTTCTGAGGTTGGTCTGCACTTATATACACTCACATACATATACAGTATATATATACACACACACACGCATACTCACAGTTTCTTAAACAGAAGACATGGTGGCGATTCTAGACTAGAGAGGTGGTCAGGGTTAGTTGTTGAGGTCACCTTGAGTTTCTGTGTCTGTGCAGCCAGGCCTGTGGGATTCATCATGGCGATGAAGATGGGCACGTCACCCAGGGGGCTGCCCACGCCGCCCGCTATACTGATGCCCAGAGAGTCAGTGGGACCCTGGGGAGAAAGATCCTGCGTCACACCTGACACACACCCACAACAGCGCTTCGGTGGAAGTTCAATTCAAACACACACACACACACACCTTGGTAAACTCCACCGTCCGGACGTCCTGACGATCCAGTGCTGCGAGAGACACACACCGTTTTAGCAAGAAGTCACACATCAACTGTCAGGCATGATGTAGTCTTGATGTAGCTGCGTATCTTACAGTCCTGGCTCCTACTACGGTTATCCAGATCTCCATGGAGACTTCCGGAACCTGACAGGGAGGCATGGCTCGCCTTGTAGCTGCCCGTTTCACTCATCTGGAACAAAATACGACAAAACATCCATGCATTTAGCTAGTTCTTCTGTTTATAGTAGAGGAGCACTTATCTCTAGGAGAGGGTAGGTGAGAAATGTTCACTATTAAAGCAGTCACGAGGTCCAGACAGATCAGTAAAAATATTAACTACAAAGCAAAGATGCAGAAGAGCCAAACTTCCAGTAGCAGGCAGGAAGAGAGGAGGGGAGGGATGACGCCTGCTCACCTGACTGCTCTGAGACAGCCTCCTTTCAGAGTGGAAGGGCCCAGCTTTGAAGCGGCCCACATCCAGATTTATGGGGCCCGCGCAGCACTGCGAGCACACCATAACACGTCAACACGCGGAGAAGCACACCACGCAACTCACATCTCACACCCTTCCCAATGAGGTTTGATGGCAACAGAAATATCACATTGTAACCACCTCCCTCAGGTTTATAGTTTATAAATCAGCGCTGGTTCCTTTGTCCAATTTGGATGATATCTCCTTGTAACAAAAAGCCTGTGTAGATGTTTGACCATGGCCCTGACCTTGAGCAGCGCGGCCACAGCCTCCTGGGTGGCAGAGCGGACGTCCTTGCCGTTGACTGCCAGGATCTGGTCTCCCTGCATCAGCCTGCCATCCCTGTCCACCGCGCCCCCCTTCACGATGTCCGACACAAACACCCCCGTGTCGCTCCTGGGAGGGAGAGGGACGGGGGGGACAGGGGCAGAGGGGAGCGAGATAAGCAGTGTATTCTTAAATGAAATTCTCTTTGGTTACCGTACGGTGGTGCGTGGCTGTCTGTAAGAGACAGACAGCTTTCTCGTTTGTCTTCGACCGTGTTGCTGAATTTTGCGTTCATGGAGATTTTTATGGATTCAGCAATGCATCCTGGGGCAGCAGTGAGCAGTGTTTTTTTCTACTGTTGGGGGATCTGTAGGGCTTCAGTGCTGCCTTCCAGTCTCTGAAGCCAGACGAAGACGAGCACTCACTGTGATTATGCAACCTGATCACTCTTTTCACGCGCCAAAGAATCTTTGGCTGTCACAACTGCTAACCGCTAAGTGGTAGCTTATAGTTTTTGTTTTCCATGACATGTACTCACACACACACACACACACACACACACAAGGAAAGTCACAAAGTCACATACAAACAGTAACCAAACTCTCCTCTGAATGTTTCCCAGTTGTCTTTGTGACTCCAGCCTTGGTTTGTGAGCTGCAGTTGAGTTATTCTTTGTCAAGTAAGCAAGACAACTGTCACTGTCAAAAACGCTGCAGAAGAGGTCAAATACTGCTCTCATCCTTTGTCAACCACACACCCCACACCACACCCACCAACCACACTCAAACACACTCTAAACCCTACAGCCAACAAGCTGGAATCAACAACAACTCCAAGTGAAAGCAGTACACACACAGGCACAGAGGAATACCACAACATCACACACAGCACAGTCACACATGGATTCATAAACCCAGACACAAACAGCACACACAAACACACTCAGGAAGCCAGTGTGGTGTGTGCCTGGGGCGTCCTAACTGAGACTGTCTCCAGGTCTGGCTGGTCAGGGGTAAGGTCAGGATCATCCTCTTGACACCAGAGGTGAGAACCTCCTCAAGGCCCTGACAGTGACACGATAAACAGTGACTGGTCTAACTGGCCAAACGTGGAGGGGAGAGGGCGCTTGTTCCGTATGACTGGGCAGCTCAGTGTGGCCTGGGTGGACGTATTGTCTCTACTTGTCACTGTACACGGAGCATAACACTAAAGCAAGCCAGAGGCATTCGCACCTGCATACTGCATACCAGCTGAATTTATATGTGTGGTACAAATACGTGTATGAATGTGTTTTATGTGTGCGCGCGCGTGTGTGTGTGTACTTGTGTGTGTTCCAGTACCTTCTTCCCACGATGCTAAGCCCCAGCCCCTGGCCAGGTTTCTTGTGGAGCTCCAGGGAGAAGGAGTCCCACATGTCCTCCTCCTTGTACTGTGCCTCGTCCCGGTACACGGCCAGGCGCACCCGCTGGGGCGTCTGACGGAGCACGTTGATGGCCTCGTCGTGGGTGGCCACGCGGAGGTCAATACCATTCACCTGGGAGGAAGGATAAAAAATATTTAGGGGGGAGGGGGGCTGGAATGGCTTGATGTCTGGTCTCTGTGTACTCTGGCGCAGCTGAAAATGGTTCTGCAGAACATTCCAGATTGGCGTGTCCCTCTAAATTTAGGTTTTCAGAGCTCCTAACAGTTGGTCTGAAGGGAAATAGCCCATTAGCTTTAGCGTAGCCGGGTACCCTTGGCCGGTTCTCACGGCAGATAGTATTAGCTTGCTCACGACATTGGTTACCAGGGACATAGAGGGACTCGCACCCCTTCACCTCCCTGACCCTTCTGCTGAATGCAACAGCCTGGCTAGAAGCAACAAGTGAATTACAGGGTACAATTAAGTCCTAGGCTGTGTGTGTGTGTATGTGTGTGTGTGTGTGTATGTGTGTGTGTGTGTGTGTGTGTGTGTCAGGCACGCCTATTGACTGGGTTATTGTGATTAACCAGCCCTGTCCTGCCCCCAGTCCACCTCCTGTAGAAAGCCAGGGTTCAAAGAGGGGTCAACAAGCAGCCAGGCTGACTTCTTGAGAAGTATCTTGGCATAAATCTGTCCCTACCACACATACATTCCACCACACATACACACATCCCACTACATACACACACACATCCCACCACACACACACACACACATTCCAACACACACACACACACCACCACATGACACACACACACATCCCACCACACACACACGCACACACACACATGCCGGTTCCAGTCCAGTAGGGTGCCTCTAGGATCAGACCAGTCACACACACACACACACACACATACACACACGCGCCAGTTCCAGTCTGGTCCAGTACCTCCAGGATCTGATCTCCAGCCCACAGGCGTCCATCCTTAGAGGCCGCCCCCTCCTCGTATACCTCATGGATGATGATGGCACCCTGGAGAGACAAGCAGAGAGAGAGAGAGAGAGTAGGAATGACAGAGTGTGAGTCAGATTACAAGAGAAGGGGAGGGGTGGGGTAGGGTGGGGTCGGTAGGAAAACAAAATGGAGGCCCCCTCCAAAAAAAACATAATTTGGTGATGACACAATGACAGGAGTAGGAGAGTGAAAGACCAGGAAGACAGGGGTACCAGGATGAGAGGAAGAGAAAAGCAGGTTGACACAGTGCTTCCTCTGTGCACGTGGGTGTGAGTGTGTGTGCTATTGCAGAACGTGCGCATACGTGTATGCGTTTGAGCATGCATTTTCTGTGCCTTCCTTTTCCATGTGCTCGTCCCAGAATGTGTGTACATTCACTGCATGTCTGTGTGTGTGTGTGTGTGTCATCTGGAGATCAGGGGTGACATTCCAGGCCTGGCTATTGTCTCCTGCAGCCCAGGCAGACAAAGAATAGCTCCTCGAGCCTCACTGAGCACACAGAATGGAGAGGAGGAGAGCAGAGGAGAGGAGGAGAAGAGAAGAAGTAGAGGAGAGGAGGAAGAGAGGAAGAAGGAAAGAGGTCCTGACTGCATCATATCCTACATTCCTAGGTGTCTGGCGTTCTTTCAAACTTCAAACATGACCTCTACTGCTGTGACTCACAGATCGAACATCAGGTCACTCAGTGGGTGGAACCGCATTCCAGAATCTCACATCCATCTTATGTATGAGGTGGTATTTCAGGGTAAATATTCTCCTCCCCATACTGTGTCATTCATGCTGAAATACACGCCATTACCAGACTCTGCAAAAGGACACCGTTGACAGTGCAGCCTGTTCTTCACAGAGGGAAGTGTTTACAGGAAGCGTCTGCGCGGAATATTCTTGACATTATAATGTGTGCTTACTTGGCGGGTCCACGCTTGAGGAAATCTCTTGGGAACTGTCTAAGAAGACATTTGCATCTATGTTCCTCCCGTGTTACAGGAGAGGCTTCCATTGCACGGCGTAGGCATGTGACACGCCGGTGACAGCACAGGGTAACCAGGCGTCAACATTAAATGTATGCTTTAGAGATCTGTTTTAGGTTCATAGTTTATCTATCATATGCGTGTATTATATTACCTGTTTATGGTTTACACAGGATAAAGATTGATTTATTTTTAGAAATGAAGATCCACAACCATCACTTAGAGTTTCAGTTCAAACACCAGAAACACCAAGGAGTAAGACCAACATTTCCAATATTCACAAATGGCAAAAAAAAAAAAAAAAAACCAGACTCTGCAAAAGGACACCGTTGACAGTGCAGCCTGTTCTTCACAGAGGGAAGTGTTTACAGGAAGCGTCTGCGCGGAATATTCTTGACATTATAATGTGTGCTTACTTGGCGGGTCCACGCTTGAGGAAATCTCTTGGGAACTGTCTAAGAAGACATTTGCATCTATGTTCCTCCCGTGTTACAGGAGAGGCTTCCATTGCACGGCGTAGGCATGTGACACGCCGGTGACAGCACAGGGTAACCAGGCGTCAACATTAAATGTATGCTTTAGAGATCTGTTTTAGGTTCATAGTTTATCTATCATATGCGTGTATTATATTACCTGTTTATGGTTTACACAGGATAAAGATTGATTTATTTTTAGAAATGAAGATCCACAACCATCACTTAGAGTTTCAGTTCAAACACCAGAAACACCAAGGAGTAAGACCAACATTTCCAATATTCACAAATGGCAAAAAAAAAAAAAAAAAACTGGAAACCAAGGAAAATTCAAAACAGCATGGGGTTTCAATAGTGCTAAGTCAACCCCCCCCCACAACCTCTTCCACCACCCTCCACCCCACCCCTCCTCCACCGTACCAGCAGTGTGTCACAGCCGCCCACGATGCTAAGACCCAGGCCGGTGCGGCCCTTGGAGATGTCGATGGTGGTCTCGCAGCCGGGAATGATGGGACAGGTCACCGGGTCTGAGTCCAGTGTGTCTGGGGTGGATGGGCGACTGGAACCTAAAAGATAGATAGAAAGAGAGAGAGAGAGAGAGAGAGAGAGAGAGAGGTGGGGGGGGTTACCATCTTGTCCACAGAAAACCTGTTTGTCTGATGGTGGAAACACACCCATGTGTGTTGAACACTAAGTTACAGCTATTACCACAAATACAATTATACAGCAATAAACATCTGATGCAGCCTGAGTAATTATGTTCTTGGACTGTCAACATGATAGTACATGAATTTAGCAACTGAATGACAGCATGTAGGTGGTACGGTGTATCTACCACCTTGACACCGCACTGCTGACTCACTGCCGGTTGGCTCTTCCGCAGGCTGGTCTGTCGCTGTGACCATGGCGGTGCTAGACATGGTGGGCAGGGCGGCGGTGGTTGAGTCTGAGGTGTGGCTGCCGGAGAACGAGGGAAGGAGGGGGAGCGACAACTCATCCTCGCAGACTGTTAGTTTCATCGAGCCTTGGCTCAACAGGGAGTGGACCTGGCACGCCCACAAACATACAAGCTGTAATGCACTAGCATTTAGGTTCACCTGTTTTAGCCTTCACCAAATACCAATTCCTTCTTGTTAGTAAACAAACTAAGAATAGTGTTGTGTCCGAAGAGATTTGAGATATTACCGTGTCTGTGGAATGGCTCAGTACAGGTTCATCTTCCACCGCAAGCAGCTTATCCCCCGACTTTAGGCTGCCATCCTAAACAGAATTATGCAGCATTTTGAAGAAACGGCATGTTAGGTGAGACTGAACAAACGGCCCCGAACATCAGAAGGTTCTACCATCTAGACAGGGCGCTCAGAAAAGGGCTTCACCTTCCCGACTGGTTCACTTTGAGAGATGCTCTGACTCCCCAGTCCTTTACTAGAATCGTCCTCACCGACGGTCTTGCCAAGTTCACCCTCCACCTATGGGAGACAGAAATGATTTGCCCCGTTTACTTGAGCTAACGTCGTGGCTGGATGCAAGTACACAGCAGGTTAAGCGCTTCGGTTGTTTTATATCCTGGCAGGAGTGAGAATCTTGCTTTTTCGCATATTTGGATCTCTTCCTTGATCTTTCACATAAATTTACAAAAGGAGGCGAGGTAGATGTGGGGCTGGCCCACAGGCTGCCCTTTCTCCTGTCGTCGTATATATGCAACATAATAAAACCATGCAGGCAGACAGACACACAGACGCCAGCATTCCCATCCAGGTGGTTTGGCTTTTCAACCACCTGTTAAAATAGGATGTGTTGCTGTCCTCCTTGTGGTCTCTTCCTCTATATTTATATCCATCCTGTCTGCCTTTCCCTCTCTTGCTATCTATCATTCAGACGCCTGGAAACTTTGGCCCTTGCATCACTTCCTATCAGTGGCATTCTCGATCTCTCTCCCTCTCTCTCTCTCTTTCACCAAAACCATAACACTAGAAGCAGATCCTATCCTTTGCTCATACACAATTAATAGCAAATCCCTCTTTCTAAATTCAAGCACTCGGAGCTGCCAATCAGCTCAAACTGTCTCGGTTGTTAATTAGCTCTCCTTTGTTCTCTGAGCCGGGGTGTCTTTGTTGTGGTCTCTCCCGGACGACTGCACACGCTCCTGGAGAACGAGGCGTGTTACCCAGCGTGCGGAGGTGCCATGCCGCAGCGCGTGCCTCACCTTGGACAGACCAACGTGCTTTCTGAACGCTTCCCCGTCGAGCACAGCGGGGGGATTGGAAGCACATGTTTCAAGCTGGGAGAAAAGAGAGTGGGATGGAGCACTGGCCTCACTTGTTGGGAAGCTTCTAACATGACCGGTGACAGAATCCGAGACACAGGACAGGATGTGAGCAGCGCCACATCATACATACATCCAGTCTGGGTGTCCAATCACATGGGACATTCAGGGTCTGTGTGTGCACATGGATTGGCATGTAAACTATTTTCTAATAGTGTGTGTGCAAGAGCTATGAGCGCATGTGGATTTTCACGTCGAACTGCGTTTGCGCTTGTCCTTATTGGTGCGTGTGTGTGTGTCCGTGGGCCTTTATCTATGTGTGTATTTTGTGTGTTTGTGTGTGTTTACCTCTACGTGGTGCTCCTGTGTGTCTCCGTACTCCCTCACGGGTCCCACGGCCATCTGCTCCAGCGCATCCGTGTTCCTGCCATGGGAGAGGAGGGGGGGGGGGTCATAACTCAGAACGTAAATCACCTCAGAGGGCCCCCTGACATGCAGGGTCCCTGCTCAGAGCCTCCAGACTCTGAGGGTCGACCACACTCTCACTCAGACCCTCACTTCAGAGGTCAAGAGAAGGGGAGGGTTTGGTTGGTTCCGGTACAGGCGTTCCAGAGTTCAAGGCAAAGTTCATGAGCTTGGGACCCGACCTCAGAGATAAATCTTTAGGGAATGAATACGATAGCGTGACTGGAATCTGATTTGTGTGTTTGTTTAGCTGGCTCACTGTTTTAAAAAAAAGAGGGGATTCTAGTAATACGCTGTACTTGGTAAGGTGGAGAAGTGTTGAGGAGGCCTGGGAGGAGCGAGAAGAAAACTACACAGATTTTCAGGGGAGACGAGGGAATCTGGTATCCATGGTCTGCGTGTACGCATTAAAGCCACGAGTCTTCCTGTCTGGTCTTGTCTTCTTTTATGCAACAGCTCTCTCTACTGGTCATGGAGGGTAATGTAGTTTGGTGTTCTGGGATTCTGAAGGTGTCCTCAAGGCACGCTGGGGTGAAGAACTGATAAAGCTGGATGGGTGACTGTACCTGATGAAGATGATTTTGACCTTCGATGGAGCGCTTTTAATGATGGAGGAGGCGTTTTGGTGAGTCCGCCCAAACAGGATCTGTCCATTGATCTGACGAGGCACAAAGCGCACAAATAGTCCATGTGAACAATTTGAAAAGCGAAACGTTCCTGACAATATAAAACAAAAGACAGTTAAGCAGAGCTACGCATAGACAACAGTAAAGGCCAACCGCCACAACTTCCAACAAGGTAAACTTTCCAGAAGCGCTGTCGTCACAAAGAGATGCGGTCGTGGGTCCCCCTTCCCACTCACCTCCAGCAGCTCGTCCCCGACCATCATGCGGCCATCCCTCCCCGCGGCCCCGCTCGGGTCGATCCCCACCACGAACACGCTCATGCGGGTGCGGTCGCGGTTGCCCGCCAGGCTGAGGCCCAGGCCGGCCCTGCACTTCTCCAGCTCCAGCACCTGGAGGGATCCTGGGAGACTTCCGTAGCGCTGGTGGATCTTCTCTGCGGCAGAAACAGAGCCAGAGACACTGAAGATAAACAAGGAGCTGGAGACACGTCAGTGTATGACACACCTCCAAGCACCTTGTCTGAGTGTTACTGATGTTTGTTTATTTTGCAATGCCAATGCTGTTGTACTTTTGCTGGCTTTTATTGCTAGCGTTGCTTTTATTGCTGTGTTTGCCAGTACTTTTAATCAACATTTGATTGCATTTGCTTTGTTTTTATTAACAGCGTAGCTGTTACCTTGCCTTGTTATGAGGGTGAATCACCCAGAATGACCTGTGTCCCATTGTGCATATCACAAGCTCATCTCTTTGATGCATGTGATAATAATACTGCACCCAGACTCCCACACATATGCATGCCTATTCTGAGGACACAAATTAAGGACAAACGCAGTCGATGATGACGTTTGACAGTGGCTGTCTGGATCTCTCCCGTGTGAGTCAGATGGCCTGCTTCAGTGCCAGTCCCTGGTGTTCCAGGCCTCCTGCCACCAGCGTGCCATCAGTCCTTCACTAATCTCCTCTATACACTTCTCCAGTCCCCACCTCATCAATCTTATACCTGCAGGACGCACACACACGCGCACACACCAAGCAGCTTGTACGCATATGCACGCACGCATGCACACCCAAAGCAGCTTGCGCACGCAGACATTAACACATGTGCATAACCGAAACAGTTGGCATTCACACACACACACACACACACACACACACACACACACACACACACACACACACACACACATACACACACAAGCCACGTCCAACTTTCACCAAGCACCTGGGGCCTTGACGGAACACTAATCCTGTCTAATTCAGAAGAGGCTGGAAATGTGTCCTTCCGTGCTAACCTGGGGCTAGGTGAACGTGGCGTCCTCATCTGGTTCAGCTTTCTGCTGAAGAAAGTGGAGTCTGTATTTGGGGTAGTCTGAGAAGCAGGATTACTCATCTAACTGACCGAGCTTTGATCTGTTGACCCGAGGCAAGTTAAGCTTTCTTACACAGTCGATCACCATTGGATCAAGGGTGTTTCTCTGACCAGCACAAGGTCCATTGAAGACTGAGACCGCGGTGAGTGTTTCAAACACGTACAAAATGTGATTTGGGTGCCCTCTGGTGGTGGCTTTGTGTTAACACACTTCAGTGGGCTTGCTGTTCGACGTGCTTAGATATCATCCACAGCAGCATGTCATCATCACACTGAACAAATGAATCTCAACTTGGCCCAGGGTGTCGACTGATCTGATTTCTTATGTTGTTCGATCGTTCCAGTTATTTGCACTACTCCTGTCGCAAAATCTCTACCAAGCTTGTGAAGGTGACCCCACAGGTGCCTCCAGACCCTAGCTAATCGACCATCGACGGATTATGATACAGTACTTACTCCAGCTGTAGCCAAACTCATCCTCTTCCTCCTCCTCTTCCTCCTGCTGGGGGGCTCTGTCTGGGATCTCTGTCAGCGTGTCGGTGTCTGTCTCCCCCACATGAGGAACCACAGGGAGGGAGAGGACAAGGGTGGGCGGGGACACCTTTCCATGCTCTCTGTTGGGGATCTGGGGGAGGTTGCGAGGACCAATCAGGGGCAGATTGAGAGAAAAACATGAGGGGAGGAAAGGCCATTTGTTTTTTTATAAAGTTGAGGTGAATAAATGGCTTTTGCGGATGCACTCCTAAGCGGTTTGAACACTTAGTTTGAGCAGGCAACCATTTACTTTTAATTTGGTACAACGCTCTTTAGTAATGCTACTTTCCAAGACATCAGCATGTCATTAATATATAAAACAATAAAAACAAATGAACAAGTAAAGCACAACATTCAGGCCTTAGTTCAAGTCCAACAATTGTCCATCTGATTCAAATGGAAACTTACCTTTCACAACCCATGACCACATAATAAATCAGGTGTCATTCATTTGAACATGCATCTTTTTAAACCGATCAAAGTGCCTTTTGCTTTCAATCCATTCACACAAATCGTTCGCGAAACATCGGATGCGGGCGATGTTTGCCGAACATCGATTTCCGTGCCGTTCCCGTTCGCATCTGCGATCGGAAACAGCAAGACACAGGAAACAGAAGTGGACACAGAGGGGGTTAGCATGAATCCGTGTACAGCATGTGTCCATATACGCTCCATGTGTATATTGCGAGAACAGACTGAGTGCATTGGCCTATACGCTGTTCTCTTGGGGGTAGCCATACTGTACACGCAGACATGGGGGCAAGGGAGGTTGGGAATAGAACACGACACAAAGACCCACAAACCTTAAACGGAGTAGGGGTGAAGGGGTTAGTTGGGGAGAGACGGAGGAAAAGTCTACTGTGACTCTCAACCTCCTACAGAGAACAGAGACAAAGTCAGCAGTCATGAAGAAGACACTGACAGAATCTACATCACACGAGAACACAACGACATAGAGACTACACACGTTCAGCTATCTCGTCTGAAAGGCCGAGACAGAAAATCAGGTTCCTAAGTTTATTCACATTTACAACACGTAGGGCAAACTCTCTTCTTGAAGGGATATCTGTTTTCGGTCAGTGTGGCAGCCAAAACTGACCCTGAACTACCTTTTGCTACAGGTGCGCCCTCCAAGAATTCAGTTTGAATTTACTACCATATTTAAAACTTGTAGAAGTTGACAATTCTTGTGGCGTAGAACGTACAAACCTTTTCGCTATTGGCTTTGGCCACTGCAGCTTCTCTCTCCTCATTGGTGTTTGTTGCAGATGACTGTCATGGGAGAGAGGGTTGGAGACTTACAGGAGGAAGTTAAGGCAGTGTCTTACAGGGTGACCCATCAATATTAATGCTCAACACTCCAAGCTTCATTATTGCCTAAGAACTAGTTAATTGATATTCTGCCTAACGGCTAGTAGCCACATTGGATGTGAACGGTGTGGTTAGTGGTTTATGGTGCCGGACGAAATTGCTTTTGTTTTTTTACTGTTTCTCTTTCTCTTTAGCTCTCTGGGAGATTAATTAGGTTGAGGGAGAGGCTTGAAACCGTGCGGCGCTGTTCGGCACAAAAGGAAAACCTTGAGCACCGAGGCAGGGATGAGAGAGAGCGTCCAGCACTACATAAAGCATCAGAGGTGAAGAGAGACAGGCGCAAATACACACACCACATACACACACACACACACGCATATATAAACAGACACAAAGCAATAAAGAATGTTCATACACATCCACACACCACACACACTCTCACACACACAGGCAAATGTATATACAGCATACATGCGAAACAGACGTGCAGAGACAGGGTGGAGGCAGCAGTCTAACCTGAGGCAGGGCAGGTAAAAGGCAGGCTGGGGAGTGATTAGAGGCATGAGGGTTGGACCCCAGCAGGTATCCTGGTAGTGGGAAGGGCAGTGGAGGCTTCTAAACAGCAACACAGAGCATCAGCAATAGACAACGGAGAAGGGTACTTAACGAGACACGGCGCCTGAGACAAAATTGAATCGGAGAATGTGCGCCTGGGAAAAAATAGAGGATGGAAACACCTCCAGAATTATTTAAAACTGCGACTGACAGTTAATTAAAGTCCTGGAGGAGGCCAGCTTTTCTGAGGAATCAAAGAAAGAACTCCGACTCTGAAGAAGTCCAGCTAAATGTTTCAAAAGTATCCTCCAGGCTAATTTTGGATTATTCAGCACACGCCGGAGAAGAGAGGGAGCTCATGAAAACAGCGAGGGCGTATCATTAGTCAGCAGGTGGGCCCCAGAGACTCCATATTAAAAGACATTACAGATGCGCCCCGGGCACTTAACCTCTACACCAATAAAAACACATTTTCCCAGGATGCACCACCGACTCCATTTTGCACACTGACTGACTACTAGAGGGGTTGCACAAAGAAACTAAAGGTGGTGTCCAGAGGGACGCAGACCAACACAGAGTCTGAGGAAATGTGTAAAGAGTGACAGAAAAAGAGAGCATGAAAGGGAGAGAGAGCGAGATGGAGAGAGAAAGGGATGAACGGAGTGAGAGACAGAGATAGAAGGGGTATAGAGAGATTACCTGGTGTGAGCAGGGTAACAAGCGTGTTAAAGCGCTGCTGTGCTTCTCTATGACTGGAGATGAAGCGGGGCTATAGAGCGAGTCAGGCTGCGAGGCAGAGGGAGGCAGATAGAGGCTGAAGAAGTTAGTGGAGGCCAATGTGGGAAGGGTTAGGATGAGGATGACACAGCCACGCGTGAAGATCGATCAGATGTGAGAATTTAAGAAAGTATTATGGGGCCAGAAGCTATTTCTCAAGAAAACTGGTTAGTCATGGTTCCTGGAAGGCTGAGGGTGCTTTTAAACATTTTGAAGCGCAACCGATGCAATGTTTTTCAATGAGAGTTCTGCAGATAAAATCTTTGCTATGGACCATAACACACCTGAGAGCATTTTCTCAGACAACTCTATATGAGATGTGTGCAAGTGGATTTGAAATCCACCTCCAATCAGGACTAGTTGGGGGGCATGCACTGAGTTTCCAAACGAGACACACACACAGACACACAAACCCCGGTCCACAAATCTTACAGTTGGGGACTCCTGAAGCTAAGCGCAATGCTACCACAGATGATTTTCAGGGTAGGGGAGGAAGGGTCAGGGTGTGTTAGTCTTCTCCTGGAGGTCTTACTCTGGCCCGGTGGATGATGCTCTGGACCAGGAACACCACAGGGTTGGCGGCCCGGCGGATGGCCTCCACTGCCTGCTCATGGCTGGCATCCCTCAGGTCCACCCCGTCCACCTGCCACAACACCAGGTCCAATCAGACCTCTTCATCTCCAAATCCTACTCGTGTTGGTCACTCTGGATGAAAGTGTTCCCGTTTAATGAATTCTGCAGTGTAATGTCACATGTTGGGGGGGGGGTTGAAATGTGGCCTTTGGTTGGCTGCTGATTGGTGCTTTCAAATGCATGGTATGTCTGCATTTGGGACTTGTAGCGGTCGGTGTCTACTGAATATTGTATGTGCTATCAGTTGAGCTATCAGACCCGTGGTGGCTCTTTGACAGTTACATAAACTAGTGCCGCAATGCAGTTTGTCAGACATCATCTGCTCTCTGCTAAAGCTGGGCCTCATTAAAGTGTAGCTTAAAAACTGGTTGTTTTGGTTTTGGCTGACTGAAGTCGAACTAAAACTGTATTTCGGGGGTATGTTTACTTCTCTATTGTGAAACGTCTGGATGAAACTGGATGTATACGCTGTGCATAACAATGGGAGGAATTTCACTTGACCATGACGAACACACTGATGTCTCATTGTGTTGCTAGCTAACTGCAAAATCTTAGCTGTATGCTGCTAAAGGTTGAAGACAGATTGATGGGTATATGTTCTGAAATTATTGGTTGATATTTGTTGGTTCATAGTTACATACACACCCATAATATTCTGTGTCACACAAAGACCAGTTATTGGATTCTGATTGGATAATGCATAGGTTTGGTTAGATGTGATCTGAAATGTTTTCAGTTTGAGGGTTCAACACTTTGGCAGCATTTCGAGAATAGCTTGAAGTCGCCGCACCTCCACGATCCGGTCGCCGGTCTTCAGGGTTCCGTTCTGCCCGGCGGGGCTGTCCTCCAGGATGTGTTTGATGAAGATGCCCCTCATGACCTCGCCGTTGCTCAGGCGGCTGCCCATCCCCCGGCCGCCCACGATGCTGATGCCCAGAGACTTGCCCACCTCTCGCTGCAGCTCCACTCTGAGAAGGGCCAGAGAGAGGACACGTCGTACAAGCAGTTTGACGGTCTTCTAAGCTGCGCTAAGCTTTACAATCCACTAATCTATATCAATGAATGTGAAATTATTATTTGTCTATCCAATATGGACAACTACCCAAGACATAGATAATACGCCATCCAGATTGTATTATTTTACAAGAGGTTTAAAACCAAGGGACCCTGAGTGACTGTACACTTCAAGTAAATGGATCATCAATTTCCTGTTTGACTTCCTATTTCCTACTCACTTCCTGGGCTGGTTCCAGTTGGTGTAGGAGCTCTGGAGCTCACTCTCCTCTCCCTCTCCATCCTCTCTCTCTGGGAGCTCAGAGGCAGGCTGTCCAGCTCTCCTGGACATATCAAAGCATGATTAGGCACCGCCTCTTACGTGAAATTACATTTTAATTGCCTTACTGTCGTTACTATTATTCTGTTGTTTTAGCAATGAAAGTGGGACAGAAACGAGTACAAAAGGAAAACAAGCCGAATTCAACTTGGATAACCATTGTTCTTTTTCTTTACTGATTGGGTTTTGCACCCCTTGACCTAAACACAGCAGGTGCACAACGCACGTTTATTCCCTGCGTAGACAAACCTTGAGGCGTGGGATGAGTCCGGAAGCACATCATCTTTTGGCTTCTCCAGGCTCGCTTTGTACTCTTCCAGATACTCAGCAGGAACATAGGTAATGCTAGGAGATTCACACACACACACACACACACACAAATACACACACCACTAATGAGTCTGATTAGTTTGCCTTTCCTGACAAACCCTTTCACCATGAACTGTGTCATCATCACTGCAGATATACCCCCCCCCCCCCCCGAAAGATTCTCTCACCACAAATGTGTGACACGAGAGTTCACCTTGGGTGCACGGCCATGTCAGTGTTCATCATTAGGAACGACACTGTTATTTACCAGAGCATTAGGTTTGAGGAGCAGAATTCACATGCAACCACATGTGACAGGAACGGGCGTTTTTACAAAAGAGCGCTTTATTTATTCATGACTGGCTAGTTTGCATTCAGTACCTCTCCCGTTATCTTGCTCCCTGTCCAATTTAAATGTGCCTATAAGATTGCAGGAACTGCGTGTGTATTTTTCAGGGAATGCATTCTGTCTATCAAGAGCCCAAGGTGAGCTGTCAATGAATAATGGAGAGACCTTCCTGGGTAAGTATTCAAAAACAGATGTTTGCCTCGTTTATAAATGTCTGGCCCAATAATGTTTGGGTGAATCGAATGAGGCTTGAATAGCCCTTCTCCCAAAAGTACGTGTCATTGAATCTTGGAAGGGACACAGATTAGAGTGTGCAGAGAAAATTAAGACTGCATTTCTAAAAGTTCTAACAAAAGCCAGGGTCATTTTTGTAGGTCTCATCTTAAGCAGTTCATTGGTAGTTGATTCTGCAGAGCACGCCAAGCACTGCACATTTGAGTAAGGATGACAGATTTCAAGGTGATGAATTCATTCTTGTTTTAACACTGACATGCAAACCACAGAGAAAGCAGGACTCAATAAGAAAAAGACTAACATTTTTGAGAACAGACAGGAGAGAAAAAAGGATGGTTAGTGAGTGATGGAGATCATACAGTATAGACACATGAATTGGTTATGTCAGCCATGATCAACATACATATGGACCTGCAAGACTTCAGGTCACAGGAGAGAATGTTGAAGCAATGTTAGAGGCATGTCACCATGGGTTAGTGATAGCACCCACTGGTAGATTTATCCAGATTTGTTGAATGTGCAAGAACACTGAATTATAATACATGACACATGCACATAAAACCTAATGCAGGTTTTGCTGACGTAACAAGGAAAACCTTATAAACATGTAAGACCTAGAAGTATCTAGGCGCCCTGTTTTGAAGACGTTTTGAAAAAGGCAGCAAGCTCTATCGCTGGGGTTTAAACTAAAACACTCTATATGGAATAATACTGCATTTATCTGGATAAATCTTCCAACAGGACACTGCTGATGTAACCTTCTTGAATGAGAATTGGAGACAGAAGGCGAGAGAAAGAGAGAGAGAGAGAGAGACACACACACACACAAATGGGATGACAGACAGAAGGAGAGGGAAAGATAAAGGGCGAGAGAGAGGATGAAAGACAGAGGATTAGAAAGTGAGAGAGAGATTGAGAGAGTTGGGGAGAGAGACAGAGAGGATGAGAAAGAGAGAGGATGAGAAAGAGGAAACCGTGGCTGGTTTTGGCTGCACACCTCCATTGTGTGAGTTAGCCCCAGCATACTCACACATAAAAGGGGCACAGATCATCCTCAGGTGCACAGGTAGATCTAGAACGTGAAGAGTTTTTTTTTAATGGGCCATCGCTAACACACAAACACAAACAGCGCAGCAAGCAGTTCTCGTATCGAAAGATATTGGATTAGACGATGCCACGACCAGCCTGATAGGCTATCTCTGATTCACGAAGAGAAAGAAACAAAGAAAGTTAGAGGAATCGATGTCCATTGTTAGTTCCTTAATTTAGTTTAAAACAGTTCGATGCTAATGAATACAGCATAAACCGTATATAAACCCTTTCTGCAGTCTTTCCATTTCACTCCTCCTGTCTTCTGGGAAGACGAACATTGTTCAGTAGGTGCGTAATTACATGTAGCATGCAACTGATGGCAAACCGCTGATTAAACATAATTAAAACAACACTGCTTTTGCAGATGGAGAGATGTTATAGAAAAACAGAGTGAATACAGTGCTCTGCAATATCATTTCCAAAATGTTCGACCCTCAAGCATTTTGGGGGGGCCAGGCTCATAAATTCTCAACCCCCCCCTTAAAATGAACTCATTAGATCTTTAGTCGCATGTGACCTTGTGAGTGTGCATTTGTGGCAGTCTACATGTTTTAGCCACGTTTCACTGCCATGGAGAGTAGCTGAGATTGCAGGGTGTTCTGTAGATGCCTTACCCCAGGTCGGGCCCGATGAGGGAGTGTCTTCTTAGCATGGCCCGAGCCTGGGCATTGGTCAGGTGAGCGGTGGGCTCCCCGTTGATGGCCAGGATGAGGTCTCCCACCCCCAGGCGGCCATCGCGGCTGATGGAGCCCCCGTGGATGATGCTTCGGATGAGCATCCCCATACCGTCCTTCAAGGCACTTACCGTCATCCCTGCAGAAAACCAAATATCAAGACCCTTGTTCCTGTTAAGGACTGATTCGATGTTCTCATTTTGTGATGAGAATCAAACTAAAAATTGGGATAATCATTAGTGGGATACGCATTGGGAAACTAGAAGTTAAATTAACTTGTAAATTACTTGACATGGTACATTTAGAAAAGCAGTGGTCATGATAAGTGAGATCACCAAGTCTGAAGGTTCTGGGGGAAAATAATTTTCAAATAAAACATCTAATCAGTTTTGAAATTACATTACTTTCCTCATGGTCCATTAGGATAAAAGTATGAATCAAGGCCAATTCTTTCTGTGAGCATTTTTCCCATGAAGGGTGAGTTGGAATCGGTAAAATAAGATTGGAAATCAAAATTATACAAACCAAGACTGGAGTTGCCCTTGACAACAGTGATAGTCCTTTCAAAATTGCTCCCAGAGGTTGGTTCTTTCTGGTCAGCATCCTCCGTAGACTCTTTAGCACAAGGCCCCTCTCCCTTAAAATGGTTATTAAATTAAGAAGTATTAAAGATACCAAAATAATAACATTAATGAGAAAAGTTCTAAAGCATGACGGAAGTAAGAGGGTTTCTAAAAGCAACTTGGGCTCAGAGGAGAGGGGAAGGATAGCAACTAAGAACTATAGCGAATTAATTTGTAAGAGTGTTGCCATTACTTTAGTGGGGGAATTTGATTAAGCACTTATCAATGTGTTGAACGGCTCGTCTCAGATTGAGTAACCAATTTGTTTGACTTCAATTGTGTGCAGTTCAATCTGGATGATTGTTCCTGTGTGTGTTTGGATGTCGGGCTTGTTTTGCCATCTTCACCACTGAACCTTGATTGAATTAGACCTGCTATTTTAAACACACTTTTCCAAAGCAGAGAGACAAAACACTTTCATTTTGATGAAGGCTCTTTACCGTCATTAAATCGCGAAACTCTCCAGTGTCCACGATAGAAACGACAGTCTCCATCTGAAAATGGAGAGACGCCGTTGGCTCCGGAATAAGATTAGAACTGGGCCTGCAATCTGGACCGTACGAGATTGACAAATCCGCGGTTGCCATTCGGCCTGTCAGCATGCCCGGGTAGAGATCTGATTCGACGAGCGGCACGGCGCCGGCGTGACTTCTGGGCGGAGACGGAAAGGCGATTGACTTCTCCTCGAGTGAGAAGGGCTCGGTCTCGTCGCCGACCTCGGACACGGTCGCGAAGGAAGGACGCTCGTCCGACAAACCCAGATGAGCCGTTCGCTAAGTAGAACAAAACACAGCAGCCGGATGGAGGTTAGGCTCCATTAGTCTGACGATCACCCAACTGTGGATGGTAGCAGGGGGGGGGGGAGTGGAGTGGGACAATGGGGTGAGGTTGGGGGGGCTGGATATCATCTGCCTCCATCGCGCTGTAATGCTCTTCTTGCAATGAGCCATGGAAAACCCATCACCAGTCAAAAAGGGAATAGCAATAATTACAGATGATCCTGTTTAAATCATTAAGGAGAGCTCCAAGGACGCGATAAAATAAAATAAAAATAAATGAAAAAAACAACCTAGGGGTTCAAAAACAAAAGAGGGGAAAAAAAGACACTGCTTCATTTATCGCCTGAGATCTAATTCAGCGGGCCTAGACTGCGCCGGCAATTATTTTCCAGAGTGATTTCTTGCACTTGTGAGATGGGAACCATAAACTAAAAAAGTGGCAAGCATGGTATTCGGAGCCCAAGACTGAGGATGAGAGACAGACAGAACTGCTGAGAGGTGAAGTACCACCGCCAATGGGCCGTTTCATTCATGTAAAACTAGGACTGGAAGGTGTGCTGAATTACTTTAAGCTAGGAGCAGGATCTCATCTAAAGAACAATAAAAGTTGACCTAAGAGCATTGGGGGATTGGCCAGGGGTGCGACACAGAGCTACAGGGTGGCACTGAGGTAGAGCAGAACCTGACATTACAGCATCAAAACTCACACAAAACATCAACATCAGCGGGACATCATTTAAGTACGAACACATGGTCATAGTACAGCTGTTCAGCTACAAGCTAAGTTATAGCGCCAATAAGCAGTTGTAATGGGGGTCAATGATTCATCACATTTTTACATGAGGTCTCTCCAGGATGGAACGGAACAGCTGTTCTGGTGACTTTCCAAAGACTGGAGCTTCACGTCAAGGTGAGATAGTTCTCGCCTGAGGTCTGGCTGATTTGGGTGTTCGTCTACTGGGGTACGGGGACAGAAACATCACTGTGTCCTACCTTGGGGGTGGAGGAGTGCAGGGTGATGTGGTAATCTGGGTCAGAGCTGCAGTTGCTTCCATGGAGGGCAATCATGGACGCCTGGTACGTGTCGTCTTCCTCCCCCGAGAAGTGATGCTCAAACACTCTCTCTTCGGCCACGTCCACATCGGTGGAGTCAATCTGCGTCACATAGTGAAATGTTGATTAATTCTATGGTCAGGTTCAGTGCTGTTGATGGCGGTGAGCTCTCCAATCAAGGATGGCTGTTTTAAGTGCCCATGTGTGAGAATTGTCAATGGTGGTCTGACCTCTGCCAGAAAATCAGGGTTGGATCATTTCAAATAATACTTCTTTGCTCTGATTGGTTATCTTGTTCCGAAAAGACCGATTCACCCAATCAACACAATTTCCATACAGTGTACACTCTTTTCAGTTTTTATTGTCCCTCATTTGTGATTGGTTTGTGCCACTTTTCTTCGAGGGTGACTAACCAATGCCGGCTCAGCTCGGAAGAGGAAGCTGTCAGCTGACTCCTCCCTCTCTTTCACAAGTAAAGTAGCAAAGATAAGAGCACGCATGGCCGAGGATGACGATGGACTGTCCTCTTCATCGTAGGACTGTTGAGACAGGGCCATGAGTAGAAAATATGCTGAAATTCCCTGGATGAATAAAGGGATTCAGATTGTCTCCTGGTAACATTTTTGCACAATGGTAGTGTCTTAGGTCAGTTTGTTAGTAGCAAAAAGGGTATTAAGTTGAACCATTTTTACAGTCCATTGACAAGTAATCATGAAATCGTCAGCCTAAGAAACCTTTCTCAATTGCCAGGAAATAGTTCTTAGACAGTTTTTTCTCGGTTGCTTGGCTTTAAATGGACTGTGGGAAGAAAATGTCTTCTGATGTGAATATGTCTTATTGTGAGATACAGAGAAAGACAGTGTGTGAGTGAGAGAGGACAGAGATGGGATAGGAAAGAAAGACATACAGACAGAAAGAAAGAGAGAGAGAGTGAAAGAAAGAAAGAAAGAAAGGGAGAGAGATTTGGAAAGTATTGAAGGATTATGCCTGTTGGACTCAATTTTGAGAGGCAATACGAACGAAATACCCCCAAAACACATTCTGAAGCCGGCATGATAACTCCTCAGAGGATTCCGGAAACCATGTAATCCACCAGACCTGCAGCAACCTCAACATCCCAGAGGCCTTCCCAGAACATAATCCAATGGCCAAGTCCAATACATGAGAAATCTACCACTAAACCTAAAAGAATGCTAGCAATCTTCACAGATAACACACACACACACAGACACACACACACAACCCAGGTGCCTGGGGTCATAAATATGTTGTTGAACTAACCAATATTTTGACAGATGCCTTTAAGTGTAAGGAGTCCAAGCGCTTTCAGAATTCAATAAGAACGTAATATCAAAGTAAAGGGCCTGATGGTTTTGCTGCTTGCAGGCAGCTGGGAGTCGTGCATGTCAGCACGTAGTTAACTCCACTGTCTTCTCAGCATGAAAAATGCAGGCCATCAGTAAGATGAGCCTTCATTATCGGACAGCGAGCACACACACGTCATTAAAGGCATAGATATGCTTTCATTAATACACCAACACACACACACAGGAGAGTCTCGTCACGAGACAATATCATGATATTTTTCTTACTGGCAACGGCTTGGCCACTCCTATTCGGACCTGGCCGATGTCGGCCCCTTTCAGCGCCTGGACGGCGTCCTCCAGACTCGCGTTCTCCAGGTTGGTGCTGTTGACGAACATGAGCCGGTCTCCCGGCAACAACCTGCCGTCAATCTCCGCCACCCCCAATGGCACCAACGAGCGAATCACGATCACTGTCTTGGCCGGATCCGTCGGGTCCTATGACAGTCCAGTGTCAGTTCGGTCGGTGCACATGAGAACATAATGCAGAGACATGCTCGGAATCTATGTTTATGTAGTCTCCTCTATTGTGAATTATACATGTAAAGCAATCTCTTGTAATGGAATGTGTTTATATCTCACACTACAAACTACATTTCCCAGAGGGCAAACCTCTGTAACACTTAGCCTCTGTAGCTCATTGCTGTTGTATATTCATGGCCCATTAGTTCAGCATGAAATATTTTCAAATGAGAAAAGCACACTGATCATCTTTCTGTATGATGTTCCCTGTCCTAGAAACATAGCATACATGTGCACAGACAAGTAATCACAGAAAACATACATACACACAAACGTGGCAGTGGGGTGGCAGAACACCGTTTGGGTCCCAAATATAAATCCCATTTAGTAGTATGGCATTGGACATTATGTACAATATAATACACCAATCATTTTACTACCCCTTTTACTTGGATTATCTGGTTTATATTCAATTACTTGGACTATTTAAATCTGTATCAAACTGAGGTAAATATGTAATGAAGGATGTTCTGGCTGATACATCAACATTCATAAAGTTGTCATGAATGTTCATGAACACACCCTTTCAGTAGCTCCATAAGCTCAGATGTCAGCGTCATTCCCCAAGAGCGAAAAAAAGTTACAGTGAGCCAAATCCAATCATGCAAGCGCACGTTCGACACCCCTCCATCATTACTGTGCTTTGCCACCCTCCGGCCCCTCTCAGAATCCCCACCTGGTAGTCCAGGATGCTGAATCCCAGTCCGTCCTCGCCCTTCTCCAGCACAATGTCTTGGATCTCCGTCTCCCACATGGCCAGAGGAGATCCCAGCGGCTCGTCCGTCGTCACATGTCTGTCCCCGGCCTCCGCTGCCGCCGCCTCCAACCCCTCGGAATCCCCGGGAACCACAAAACCGATGGGAGCTCCTTGTATCTGCAGAGCCCAAAAACCAGCGTCCTCAGCGCTGCTCACGCGTACCTCTGTTCCCTTACTCAAGAGCCCATAAGGCTGCTGCTGACGCCAGGTCCGTTTTCTTTGGCAGGGGATAAAAGGGAATCTGGAGGTTGCTCGATGCACTGCATGTAGTGTTTTCCCTTCTGCCCCCCCACCACCCCCACCCCCCTCAGCCTAAAGCTGGGCTTGGGTGCCTTTTGAAGACTTATGCTGTGGACTGCCTACCAAGTACGGTGTGACCTGTACCTGAGGGGTAGCTTCAGATGCATGGATGGTAATAAAGCTGTCATCGTGCCCTGCTTATCACTAAGTCTTAATCCCTTGTCATTGACAGTCTGGACAGCCATTGGAGCACTGGAATGGCTGTGCTGGGATAATGAGAGTGTGTAGGGAGGTGTGTTTGGGCGGGCTGGGAGGAGGAGGAGGGAGAAGAGGAGGATGAGGATGAGAAGAGAGAGGAGGGACATGGGGAACGGCAGGAGCTGGGGTGGAAGGAGGGAGGGAGTCGGGGAGGACGAGGAAATAGTCCTTCAATCATATTCATCAGAATACATCAAGAAGTGGGGAAAAGCTGTTTACTCTGCACTTAGGTAAAGCTGGCAAATTCAAATCGTGTTAGAGTGCATTGCCGTTGCAATATATTTGCGAGATGCATATATTAGAAAGCAATTTAAAAGTCTGAACCCGCAACATTCCTAGGACATCGAATTAAATACCTTTATGCTAGGTTCCGTCGACAGAGCCTCCAGGCCTGATTTACCAGAGTCTGTGTCACTCCGCAAGAGAGGGGCGGGCCTGCAGCAGGCCATGTACACACGAACAGGAAGCTCCTTCAGAATGCTGATCACTTCCTTGTGGGTCTCGCCAATCAGAGAGATCCCATTGACCTGGGAGGAGCGAGGTGGAGAAGTATGGTAATTACAGCTCTGCAGAAGCACGTTTGTGCTCAAATATGGCTCTCACAGCACAACAAAAAGATATGTGATTATGGAGAGGATAATTATACTAATGTTGTTGATGAATGCAATCCCGGTGACCCACCCCCCCACCCCAAAAGAAGTTCAACTGTGACCTGTGCCTGCTTAGTGAAACTTCATTCTCAGTTTCTATGCGCCTATAGCTATCATTGACATTTCCTCTGTGCTGTCGGAGAGTCCGGTGAATTCTGTGAAGTGAGCTACTCACCTCAAGCAATTCGTCCCCGCTGAAGAGCTTCCCGCAGCGGCCCACGGGGCCCTCGGGCAGAACAGAGCGGATGTAGTGGTGTCCAGCGCTGGCCTCCAGGCTTACGCCAAGCCCACTGCTCTCACTGAACTTCTCCACCTGGGCCACCTAGAGCAGGGAAAACAGGTGGGCAAGGAAACGAAAGATCCAGCTCTTGAATATTTGACAGTGGAAAGCTTCAGACACAATGCCTATGGCCTCTCTTTTAGGGATTCAATGTAGACTGGTGCAGACGCGATTATGGGAAATGTAGTACTACCGGGATGTTTACAACTGCACAAATGCAGGGGCCGCTTATGTTTACTTACAACTACTTCATTGCTGCAGCCCAGAACTTTCTGCCATTTGTTCATCAGCTCCTCCTCTTCCTCAGCTGTGAGCTTGACTCCTTGAAAACATTCCATATATGCACGCAAAGTCATGACAACAACCAAATATCTACGAGTACCTAATTAAGAACCCCCCAAAACATTTGACTGCACTGTTTCACAAAGTTTTAAGCTTGTTTGTTTTTCATGGCAAGGTACCGATCTAGCCAGCCATTTGTAACATTGACTGGATTCTCATGCGCCATCTCCAGTGGTGCACTTGGCAACAGATCCCAGGTCACCCAGGGTTAAGTTTCCTACCGTCTCTGTCCTCCGTCAGCTGATCTATGGGCAGGACAGCACGAGTTCCTCCACTTGACTGGAACTGCTTCTCTTCTGCACTCGCAGAGACAGACAATATCTTCAGAACACACACTGAGAACACACACTCTCTCTCTCTTTCTCTCTCACATACACACATACATGTTGAGATCCATCTCTTGAGCTCTGTACATGTTCTCTGTTCTCAAGCTTTGTGAGTTGGGTGTTTACTCTGCTTGTGTTTACTTCTCATGGGGCAGGACTCAATTACAGGCTTCAGGAGGTTCAAGTGCCTGAGGCAGGGCGGAGGGTTGGGCTCTAAAAAGAGATCCAGCTGTGGTTGTAGGAAGGGGGCAAAGTAGAAGGGACAGCTACCACTGTTTTCTGACCCAGCCCAGTCTGAGTCCCTGTCCCAACCCAGTCCCAGTCTCAGCCCACGTCTCTAAACTAGACCCCTTCCCCAACATTGGTCTAATCCCAGGTCTGATCTTGGCTCAGTCCACTCCAAGGTCCAGACATTGAGGTACCTATATTTGTGTATAGTGGTATAGTATACAATGCTAACACCCTTCGATTCATGTATTAGAATACATTTGGGAAATAATTCAACACAATCAGAGTTTCAATCATGTAATGTTCTCGAAGTTGTACTTCACCAATGTATTATACTCTGTGAGATGTGTTTGTTATCTCGCAGGTACCTTGAGCGATCTCAGCGTTCACCCTCTCCAAAGTGAGGTCCTTGGCCTCTGGGGCGGGGAGGGGGACCAGGGTGCTGGAGGGCATGGCGGGTGGTAGGACCAGGACACTAGGGGCCACAGCAGGTGGTAGGACCAGGGCACCAGGGGCCACAGCAGGTGGAAGGACCAGGGCGCTAGGTGCCATAGCGGGGGGGATCTCCTCCGGCCGGAAGCCCCGCCTCACCAGCTTCAGCAGCACGGTCTGGCCTGTGTGACGCAGCACCTCCACAGCCTGCTGGTTGGTGAAGCCCTGGATGTTCATCCGATCCACCTGTAGGGGGAGATCATCCACATGGAAATCATCCAATCCTGGGGGCTAGGATGGGATTGGGTATCTTCCTGAATAAAAAGCTCAAAAACACTTGCCTTTTATTGTAATAATTAAAACGTATTCAGCTGTTAGGCATTGTATTATTATTTATTGATGTATTAGTATAATTTACCCCTAAAACCAAGCCATACAGAAGCACACATATTTAAGAGACTACAATACCCTATTATGTGAGCAGTTGAAACTCATCAAATGTATGATTGTGCAGCAATACCAATTGGGAAAATGTATTAGCTGTTAGGTCTCTTTTCTCTGATTAATGTAGATCAACTCAAGTTAAAGCCTTTTTTCTTCCTAATTATGGCTAAATTATTCAAATATGCAAGTTCATTGTTCCCCAACAGTTTCATAATGGATTATGCTAAAACAATTCAGAATCCCAAATTATTTGATAGATTAAAATAATTTCTGGGTATTGGAATCACTTACAGCTATGATCTGGTCTCCAACATGAATCCTTCCATCCTGCTCCACAGCACTGTCTTTAGTTATGCTCTTCACAAAGATACCAGACGGCTCTGCAACGTCATTAGAGACAATGGCAACAGGTGTGAAACTAAAAGAAATGAAAAAATACTATTGGATAAATGTCAGTGTATCTATTAATCACCAGTGCACGTATAATCTCGTACAGTTACTGTCATTCTAAATGTTTGCTTTGAATAAATGTACAGTTTTTTTTTGACGGAGGTTCAAGTGTGATGAATGCAAGATTACTTTATAAAAATCTATGTTCTATGATGTGTCACTAATTATTACTTATTGTAATTTTTCACTTGAATAATTGTGTAAATGAGCTGTGTCGTGTATTGCACATCATTGGTTAGTATATCAGTGGAATAAATTAAGGGGGGAATGGAGGTCTATCCTTCGGTCGAGGCAGCTTTTGCAAAGCTGTGTTAATGCATTGACATCCAAATGCTTTTAGACTAACCTTTGAAGTTGTTCAGAAAGTTCTAATCGACTTTGGAAACAACTTGATATCTGCAAATGTCTTACTCTAAACTCAAAAAATATGGTTTGTAAATAGGAGTCTACCATTATTGATCAAATGTCATTTTTAAATGAAATAACAGGCATTCTACAGGAAAGAAGATGCCAAATGGCAACGATTAAAGGAATTATTCATATTGAGTCAACCTACAAATGTTTCTTTCATATTATCACCTATTTGAGTCTACTTATCAACTGCTTTTGAACTGTCAGGTCCAAAAATCCTGTTTTCTCACCAGAGTTTTTATCGCCCACGTAGCCAGCGATGGTGATCCCCAAGCCCTGGGCGTTCTTGGTAAGCTCAACATCAAAAGCATCAGCCTCTTCTTCCTCATAGCCCTGCAGGGACACGAGCGAGTAAAGGTCAGTCACCAAGATGGCCGACGCTGACAAGACAAAAAGGTGGTGCAAGTCGTTGGGGCTCCATTCCCCTCCGTCCGCACACTTCTCCCAACTCGCCACATTCCACACCTACATAACCTCCTTGTCAACCAAAAGTTTAGATGAGTAATGCCTGCGTTAAATGCAAAATCCCATGGGGAAGGTGTCAGAAGAGAAAATAACACTTTGAGTTCCAGTCATGGGGGTTATTCATATGTAGATAGGGCTGGGGGGTGGATAACGGGAGGGAAAGCACCATTGTAAGCACTTAGTAGATGTAGTCAGCACAAAACAACAGCTCTCAAGGGGGGGTCACAGAGTCTTCAGACTCTGAAACCAGAACGGAAGACTGAAGTCTGAGAGAAACCTTCTGGCTTCAGGAGCGAGGCAAACAGCACAGAATGAGGCAAAAAGCACAGAATGAGGCAAAAAGCACAGACCGAGGCAAAAAGCACGGAACGCCCTCCTATCTACAACCCAAAACTGTTCTCAAACACCTCCCACAAGGCCCAAAGAACCACCCAGTCGTCCCACCTGTTGCTCTGCAAGAGTGGGCAGCACCACGGGCGCCGCTGAGTCATCGGAGGGACCCCTGGTGATGACCAGCTTCACCCGGTTGCCACACAGCCTGAGGACCTGTGCCACCTGCTCGCTGCCCATCCCCAGCAGCTCCGTGTCCCCGATCTTCAGGATGTGGTCCCCACTGCGCAGACGGCCATCCTGGAGGTCAGGGAAGGGGAACGTTACAGGAGGCCGACACCAGCTAGAGCACCACGCCATCCGCACGGTATTGCGGGTTTAACCAGAGAGCGATATGTGTTACCCCAAGGCTGATGTGTGAATCAGTAGTGGACTAGCAGTGGCGCCAAGGAGATTTAAATCAAGGCCTTCCCACTAATCGTGCCTGGTTGTTCACTTAGTCACAAGCAACCAACTTGCCTAAGGGCTGAATGTGATCTAATAGGGGTTTTGAAACCAATGTAAAAAAAATGAAATACCTGTGAAAATATAAAGTGTTCAAGCTTGCTATATGGCCATAAAGACTATATATATATATGACTATAGTTATTATTTTTTATTCCAGTAAGCCACTCCAATCCCACTGGGACTTCATTACTGGGATCCGGCGTTATCAATGGTTTATCTGATGACAAATCCTTCCTAGCATTCTCCTACTACAGATGCAGGCTTCCTGTATGTATGCATTATTGAAGCTCCCGCAGGTCTCTGTACAGCACATCTCTTTGAGCATATGCTGAGGTGAGTGGAGTATTCTGTTGGCCTTAGGTAAACAAAACTCTGTAACCACACACCACACACACAGAGGTAGGAGGTATGGCTGTGACGGATGTATGGTTGACTTGAGCGCTGACTAGGCCCACCTAATTATCGGGCACAGGCATCTCTAAGTGGCATCCTTTCTATTCTGAAAACCGACCAACCAGTGAGGAGGTAGATTCCTGTCACTCACGCAAAAACCATCTTGTTATTGCCTGTTAGGCTGTAATTTCACACATACTGTGCAGACTCAACCAGAACAAAACAACAACAATTGAAAGAGAGAAAAAAGAATAAAGAACAATTAAATAAGGATCAATCCCTGATCTTCCTATTACAGCTCAAACCGTGATCTCCTTACAACTCTGCACTGCGGTGAGTCCGGCAGCTCACCTGGTCAGCGATTCCCCCGGGCAGGATGGTTTTGACAATGACCCCAGTGGTCTTTCCTCCAACGATGCCGAAGCCCAGGCCTGTGCCATCGTTGACCAGTTCGATGGTCTCCACATGTTGCCAGAGCGCCTGGGGGACACCAGAGACGGACAGACGGCAGACGGGAGCCGCTTAGGATGGCACCAGGACTAATGATGCGTCAAAGGTGATTTGAGAGCACAGTGATAGCTAATGGATGTGATGCTGAGTGGAAAGGAGGATTGAGCTGTGCAGTGTGGATGTGTGTGTGTTTTCTGCGCCTGAGGTAGGTAACCTGCTGGATAGGCCCTCTCCGTATGTGTGTGTGCATGCGCGTGTGAGAGAGAGAGACTATTTGTGCTCTGTCAGACCAGCCATGCGTGATACTGCATCCCATGGGAGCTACTGACACCATCACAATGGCGAAGCAAATCAGCGTGCATCTGTATGATTGTGTTATTGGTTTGTGTGACAATGTGTGCGTGCATGCAAGCGTATGTGTACTCTCCCCGTCACTATGGTGAGCACATGCAAGGAATTCACCTTCAGACACGAAAATACACAATTCCACGCACAAATGATTGGAATTTAATTGAATAACCACCTGCCTGTCTACACGTGTGTGTGTATGTGTGTGTGTGTGTTTGTGTGTGTGTGTGTGTGTGTGTGTGTGAGAGAGAGTATGTGTGTGTTTGGGTAGGGGGAGTTCTCACAGCGCTTGAGTGAGCTGACAGGGTGCTGGCGGCCGAGGGGGTTCTGGACACCACAGGGCTAGCCAGCTGGGGGATGGGGCCCCTGGCTACGGTCAGCTGAACGCTGGCCGAGGCCCTCTGCAGGATGCCTATAGCTTGCTGGTGGGTCACTGTCTGGTCCAGGGGCTGACCGTTGATGGCTAAGATCTGGTCTGCCTCCTTCAGCTTCCCATCGCTGCAGGTTAGGGGGGGGGGGGGGTGAAATGAAGGGGGGGGTGAGGTGGAAGAAGATGTTAAGCAAGAGGATTCTGTGGTTTGTTCATTCAAGAATGGCAGCTCTGAGTAAGTAAATTGTCATCCAATATTTGGCCATGGTTTGAATTCCATATTCTCAAATCCGCCCTTTAATGTACAACCAATACATTGTATTACTACACATTATACAGATAACGAATGTGTTCTTGCTAAACTCTTAGATACTTACCGGACAGTTACATTATGATAAGCCTACGCTTTGCTCAGAAACATATATAGATTAAATACCTTGGATCCCCAAATTCAATTCAAGTAAGTTCAGCTCAGTTCACTCCGGTAAGAGATCCAAGGTATTTCAAACCCCTTCTTGAGGACATGTTCCTTTTGTCCAAGTGTCCTTACCAGTGAGCCACGCTGCCAGGCTGGATCTCCTGGACAAAGATCCCCAGCTCTCCCCTGTTCTCACTCCTCAGGCCCACCACACTGAAACCCAGCCCCCCTGACAGCGGCTTCAACAGCTCCATATGGGTCACGTAGCGGCCCTGTCAGACACGCACACACGCACACACAGACATACATACACACATATAGATGCACATGCAGACATACACAAGGACACATGCAAGCATATGTGCAAGCACAAACGGGTACATAGTTATCCACGCATATGCGCATACATCCACGCACACACACATTGACACACACACAGAAACACACAGACACACACGCAGTCAGTTTTCAGCCCCTCAAGGCAGCATCAAAGACAGACTGCTTCAGAAGTCTATTTGAAGTCAGTCAAGTGAGTGGAGTGTGCAGAGTGTGGAGTACAACTTGTCTCTGAGTGTCTTCAGATATCTAGTTTGTGTCAAACAAGACTTGCTAAGGGTAAATCCAGGGCTGATAGGGAAGATTCAGAATTTATAGTCTGGACATTCAGAAAAGATATTCCTCTTAGAGGCAAATCTCACAAGACAGTACTTTGAAACATAATATAACAAGAAACAAAAAACTAATAACTTATTTCACTGTTGGCTTTGCAAGTGATTCTCAGACTGGTGGTTCTGTGGGGCACGCAGACATTTCCATATCTGTAATTGGTTGATACCTGAGCCATGGAGCGAATGATGTGCTCAAACTCCTCCGAGGAAGGTTTTCCATTGATCTGTAGGACAGTGGTGACTTCTGGGTAAGCAAGATGGCCGCCGTTGGGTTTGATTGTGTAGGGCTCGTTCAGATCGCCTCCAAGCGAGGATGGGACACCTCCCTGTTGTCGCAAAGAAAATATAATCAATGAATGAACTCAATCATGAAGGACTCTATGTCTTATTTGGAGCCAAAATGCATGAGGTGTTTTATTTCATTCTGAAGACAGTTGACATTGAGGTAAAAGTAGGACAGACGTTATATTTGCTCCAAACATCACTTTTCAAATACCTATCAACTCTGTAAACACGAACAAAAAGGCTAATTTGTCTAATTCCTGAAATCTTGCATAAGTCGCGGACTAAAAGCGTTGAAGCAGGATAGCTCGTTATCCAACAGCGATTAGTTGGATCTATAGCAGTCTAATCCTGGAGAGATAATGGCTTCTAGCTGATGTTCCAACAATGATTGTGCTTCCAATGCAATATTTCCATCATGGCGGAACGCATCGCCCGCCATCTGGATGCATTGATATGATACCAGTTTAATTGCAGCACTGAGTCGGTTTGTGTGACTAATGAATTACATGAATTAGGCACTGTATAAAATTGTGGTTGGGGATCATATTTGCTGTGGGTGTTATGTTTATGATTAGTTTGAATGCAATCCAGGAGAATAAGCAATGCATGACAAACATTTTATAAAGAATTTATTTTTTTAAATCTGGCCCCTTTAAAGTTGTCCTTTTGAACTTGCGTTGAGATTTAATCAGTAAGGCACCTAAGTTCAGGGATTTGTGTTCCAAATTGAAACAAACACCTTCCAGTCAGCCATAAGTGCTTTTGTTTAGCTTTTGTCAACAAAACCCAGTGGGTCTAGACTAGGTTAACATGATGCTCAAGTAGCTGTCCTGTACATGAGCTTTGTTAGCCTCAATGGCTAAGAGGATTAGCGTTCCAGTTTGGTTCTTGAACATTTGAGAAATTGTTTCTGCCCCACTTCACATGGCGGTGGCCTCCCCCTCTTTACAGAAAATGCCTCGTCGCCATAGCGACCTGAGCCCTGCTAGGCCCTGACGCAGGGGCGACAGACAGAAGACTGACTACAGTCTGCCTCTGGTCCAAAAACACAAACAGCACAAGCTGCATCTTTTCAATAGATTTGTTCTGCCTTTGGTGGCCAGCAAGTGTTCCTGACATCGGAAAAAAGCTCTGTTTTAAACTTTGTTACACTCATTTTAACTGCTGTGATCTAAGAAATGTTGGTCTTTGTGAGCTAGTACTTCGTTATATCAAAATAGTTCTGACTCTTGACAGATTTTCTTTGAACAAAGGAAAGCATACTCCCCATCCCCACACACAACTACACACTAACATAACTGTCTCAAACAAGCAGACCAACACACACAAGCATCCTTCTCAATCACAAACTCCAGACGTCACCGTATCGCATAGGAATGTGACGCCACCGAAATAAGGAGAAGTGCAGGCGCGCAAGAAGATTCCAGCTGGCATTTTATCATCCGGAATTCCACCCCCCCCCCTTCAAAAAAAGGTTCCATCATCCTTGCCTCCCACTGCATAGCTAACATATCTTTCCCCTGTGTATATCAAGCACTCCCAAGCTCCTTCACACACATCCACTCTGACCCAAACGGCTCGGCTCGGGCTGGAGAATGCAACATTTTGCCGTGGGCCAGCATAAACCCAGAAGAATATCTGGTTCTGGCTGCCTGTGTCTGCTTATATAACCTTATTAAGTCTGCTGAGATGAACCCTGACTGCAATATGATCATAACCATTCATGGTCTAGCAAAGGAGAGGGATAATCTAGGTTTGTATGGATGGCAGCCCAAGTAGAGAATAATTCAATAATATTCTTCTAGAGACTACAGTAAGATGCAATTTCCTTGAAGGTCAAGGAGCAGAATTATCCTACAAGATTATTACAGTTTCTGAAGGGGGCATGGTCAGTGTTAAATACATGTACATATATATTCATATCTAGACAATTTTATCAAAGAAAGAAATGATCTGCCATTTAGCTTTGAAAATAATTATTTATATATTCTCATGACAAAAATATACAAAAATACTACTACACATTAGAACCACAAAAAAACCCAGGCCAGGTCAGGTTGGTATGATTGACACTTGTATCCAGCCAATGAGGCAAGGAGAGAAGGCATAACCAACACTAGCAGCTGTCCCACCTGCTCCTTGAGGTGCTGGACAGACTTCTGCAGGGCCAGGATCTGGTGGAACAACGGGCTCTGAAGAACAGACTTGAGCAGGCTGAGTTTCTCCTCGGTGGGCACCTCCCCACGCTCCCTCAGTTTGGCCTGGAGCCGCTCCACTGCCTGCAAGGCACGCTGGGTATCTGCAAATCGTTGCATATTTCAGTGACAGCGTGAGCCGGCCAGTGAGGGAGAGAGGGAGGGAGAGAGGGAGGGAGGGAGGGAGGGAGGGAGGGAGGGTGAACAAGAGGTTGAGACAGAGAGACAGGGAGGGGTGAAACAGCAAGATAAAGATAGATAGGTATATAGGGTGAGAGAGACAGAAGGGAAAGAAATGATGAGACGGCAAGAGAGGTTAAAGTATAAGGAATGGATATTGTCTTGCTCTTATATCCTACGTCAACACCTGTAAGACTTAACATTATTGCTAATTGTAAAAACAGTATTGGTCAGATATATGGATAGATATATGAACAGAGAGAGAATATCACAGAAAGAAATAAAGAGAAAGCCAAAGAGACAAATGAAAAAGGTTAAGAGAGAGAAACAGAGAGAGAGAAAGGGAGAGAGAGAAATAGAGAAAGCTGAGGTCAACCGTGCGTCAATTTCCATGAGGTTTAGCTTAGGTTGACCGCAGCTTAACAGAGCTTGGAATATCAGAATCATGTAGCTCTTGGCTTTTCAGCCAATGAGCAAAAATATCAAATCAAGGTGATGTTCTCAGAATAACAATGGTTCCACTTTAGCCTTTTAACTCCATCAAGGAAGCCGAAAAAGGAAGCCCACCCCCTGCGCTACTCTGTTTGCTTGCTAGACCTTACCTAAGCTCCACAGTCAAGCAACACAAGCCTGCTTGCCTCTTCAGAGTACCTTGTTAGTGAGGATGGGCTCACTTCATCTGGATAAGAACGAGGCAATTTCTGAAGCTTGCAGACTGTGACTAACACCTGCTAGGGCATGCTCAAGGTCCGAACCTCATTTTGGGGGGGGTGGGGGGGGGATGCTCCAAGACGCCCACTCTTTTTGAATCAAGGCTGTAAACAAGCCAGCAGGAGAGTCTCTAAAAAGAGCTGGTGTCTTTCAGGGTGACACTGGAGCTGTGTCGATGAGGCAGGAAGAATGAGGAGCCTCATCAGTGTGTTTGTTTGATTGATAGGCTGGCTCCGGAGGAAGCCTGTTTATGATAGGTTATTAGCCTTTAGTTATGGCTACAGGAAGGGGGTAGGACATTCAACGGGTACCACTTTGAAGTGACCATCAGATAGATTCTGTGTTCATACCAATGTTTGTTGAATTTTAGGGGAAATATTTCACTGTTCCCATATAATTGAGATCTATAAGACTTAGGCTTAGTATGTAAATGTGAACGAAAATGTAAACAAAAAAGGTATCTGCAACAGGCTAAACAATGTATATATTTGAAATCTAAATGTAACTGACAGATGACTTACCCATTGACTCAATCATCTTGTATTCTTGTATCCCTCAGGCCAATGCAATGTGCCAGTTAATTGCAGAGTGTTCAGATTCCCTTAGACACAGCCTGTGAAATAAAAATATTGTATGTCATTTCCTTGAATGAACAAGGAAGCTAATGTTCAACCATGTTATGCAGAACCTTTGCGTAAATGATTGTATACTCACTTTCCCACAGTATCCTCTCTAATTCACTTTGACTTAAAAAAAAGTGCTCTCAGCATATTCTGTCGCTTGCCTATTTACACAAAACAGTTGCCAATGTCAAAGGCAGCCAACCAACGATACAACATCCTACCTTTATCTGAAATCCTTCCATCTCCAAATCACCTGGGACTAAATATAACAACCCGACTTGATACTCTGCGTTGTACTGTACCATTTAAGCTACTGCTTGGTCACACTCACATCAAGGTTGTTGGGTGCTTTTGTATTTGACTAATGCTCTTATTGAAGGATTAACATCTGCCCATTGCCATTCCTGGGGCCTCTTAATTGACTTTGGCAATGTCTATGTGATATGTAAGGCAGGCGATGGCACAATGTGCATGGAATAAAGACTGTGGTCCATATCTCCTGGTTTCATTGGAAGGCTTCCATTGTTGGACACAGCGTGTTTCAGTAACAACTTCATGATGGATTCATAATTGAGAACTTAGTTTCATGTATTTCTGATAGGGGTTTATTTATCATTTCTAATTAGTCTGTATTGGAAACGCAGATCAATATGGGATCATTAGTTATCTAATCTTATATAAAGCACATACCATATGTGTTATTAGTCGCTGTGGGTGAAATGTGTATTAATAAACACTGAATTATAATTGTGCTGGCTTGTCCACAAATGTATCCAGACCACAGCATTGAGAAAGTTCCAAAGGTTACAATGATTACCAGCACACTGAGTCTCACAAACACAATAGACTGCTGCCTTTGAAGATTTGTTGCAAGGCAGAAGTGCAGACTTCATTACTCTTGTTCATTAGTTACAAATGTTTTTGGCAGAGACGTTTCTTGATAATTAGGGAAGCCATTTCTTTTCATAGGTTAGCCTTTGTAAAATATCAAACAAAAGTACCAGGCAAACAACAAGCCATTGTCACATTTATTTATTTTGAATATCTTGTATACTCCATATCTAACATGGCAAAACAAAACTATATGAGGTCACGATTTTTCTTGTACAAGCAGGCTATAGGCTACAGTCAACAGTGAATTTTACCATAACGGAGGTTAGGGACGGCTTTACGGATAAACAATAGACTACAGCGGCTACATAACACAGTACTGTGATCAATTAACCATTACTGATCGTATATTTCAAACATATACGGTACCCACACAAGAAGGCTTTTATGTTTACAAAAAAAAATGCTATCCTACAGCTAGCTTTCTGAAAGGCACAGCTACAATCCGCTTTTCTCAACTCCTCCTACTCCATCTCATCCATGGGACGCTGAAGCAACAGGCTTCCGACGCTTTCAGAGAGTGGACGTTAAGTTTGATTTAACAGGCTTTGAGATGAACCACCGCAAAATGCATGTTCATGCTGAAATGCTAAATATTTAAATACAGAATGGATGATCAGACACAATGAAGCCTGTTTCACAAACACTTGCACGGGCCGACGTGACAAGCGCCTAGATGTAGCCAATTAGCAACATTGTAGCTTGAAAAACCATACTCGGTGTTACATTTGTATCCGAAACAGTAAACTGCGCTCCAGCTATGAAGTGCATTAGAAAGTTAATTTGAAACATGTAAAAACTCACATATGCGTTGACCTTATATCCTGCGGATACGGGACATATCCTTTCTCGTTCCTCTCCAGCTAACGGCGCACAGACTCTGGCTTAAAGATGGGGCGTAACGTAACCTGATCTTCTATAGACATTTTCAGCACTAGCGGCACCGAGTTGAACTGGGACCGCCTATATACTGGACTGCTGGGGGTTTATAGCGAGGTCACAAGCGCCGCTTGGTGGATACCATGACAATTAGGCCTGAAGTGCAGTCTGCTGGCTGTAAACTGCAGCTGAATCATCTTAAGCGTTGCGCTCTCCCTCTCAGTTGGCTACCAAGTGATTAAATGACTTCAATCATTCCCATAGTTTAATGGTATTCAGAGACAATTCAAGGGATGCTCATTGACTTTCCTGTGACATTAGGGCTACTGTTCGTGCATTCTTGAGACCCAGGCTATCTTATCACAATGTTTGTTACATTGTTGTGCCAGCATAAGAGTTTGTAACTACGGTATCAATAAAGTAAATGGGTTTAGGTTTGCTAAATGATCACAGTGAAAGATATTGTAAGGCAGTTTATGCGAACTACGAAACAACACTGTAAAATAACCCAGCAGGGTCACTATAATTCATTGTGTTTTTTGTTCAATCGCTGTGGCATAAAATAATTGAAAATGTAACGTCAGTATAGCATTTGCACACAATGTTGGCTTATTGTGCCCGTTGTCATTGACCGTGAACACCGTAAGACTATGTGAACATATCTCATTCATGACATGGGGTTGCTTTGCTGAAGTACATCAATAGTCACCTCTTCTAGTTACACACAATGCACACACACGCACACGCGCACGCGTACGCACACACACACACACACACACACACACAAACACACACACACAAACACAAATATCTGATCCAGGGAATAGCCAAGTACAACAGACAGCGTGCATCAAACGTCTGATGGTGAGCATGCAAATAGCAGGCCGTATTATGTGCTCATGGATTTTGACTGAAGAAAACACCTTGAAAGAGGACGCACTGTACTGATAAAATGAAGATCTTTTGTCTATGTCCTGTTTATAGGATTATGTGCTCAATTTCAGGGCCCAATGTGCCAAGCTTATCAAATTGGATATGAGCGAGAGCTGTTACTCAAAGTTAAACGTATCAAATGCCCGCAGGGACAACGTCCCGTTTTACCTTTTTAATGGCCTTGCGATTCAGTAGCAGCTCCAACCAGGCTTGTGCATCTGTATCCTTGAAATAATACCTATGGCAGTTTCCAATACTTCAATGTATGAATTAATGAAAAAAATACTTTCATAAATTGACCTAAGCACGTCAAAGATTCACTCACTAAAGATGGTCATCGTCGAAGAATAAGGGACAGAGCTCTCATGTTTGATCAAAGTTCAGCTGGAGATGACCAGCTTGGTGGCATTTAACCCAGTAACTCGAGAGAGCTATCGATTAGGCAGAAAACGTACCTCAGTCTGCCAACACCTCGTCCTTTAATGGAATGCATTAGTCTTACACTAACCATTGTGAAACATTGGTACTTATAGCGGGAGCAGTTATTCCTTGGGCTTCTTCCCAACGTGAGAAATACAAGCTGTTGCATGAGAGCGTGTGAATTGGTTAAAATGCGTCAAATAAGTGGGACTTGGGAGCCCTGCTAATGGAGAATGTTTGCATCGTTTCTCAGGGTGGCCACATTAGACAATACATCTATTCGGTACAGAAGATTGTTTTTTCTGTTGGACTTGTTTGGAAGTTAAACATTTTGAGTTGTTGCTTGTGTTGCGTTGATACCAGACATCTTGTTGACATATGTCAGTTCATCCCGGATCCTCTTCATTTTGGTGGTTAGTGAAATAAACTGTCTGAGAACCTGAAAACTAAAAAAGTCGACTACTGTGAAACCGAACATGTCCAGAAAGAATGTGAAACAAACAAATATGTATCTCATGAAGTTAATCATGATATCATCAAAATAATAATAATTTATGGAAAAGATACGCCTCTTCATCGATACTTTCGACCACTGTACCGTTGAATGAGGCCTTTACTTTTAAGACCAATTCAATTTGGGCCGCTGCAATGCATTTGTGTTGGGTTGACTACACGAGACATGATGACCACGGCGTCACTACAATACACACACACAATAAATAGCAGAACATTTAAGGTGGAGTTCGACAAAATATGCTTATTGGCATGACTTTGGCAACTAACCTGGCGATGGTCTGGTAGCATACAATAATTTGTTAACAAAGGTAATCAATTGTGTCGCTAGAACGGTTCACTAGTAGAACCCATGTAATTATTACATCGACCTGATGATGTTGCGACGAAAAGAACTAGCCATAGGGTACAGTCTGTAAATGGTGCTCGCTAGTTAGACAAGCTACCCCTAAACTTGTTTTAAGACTCTCAAATGAATTATAAACAAACTTGTGTCATAGTCATTCATGAATAGTAGGGTATCTTATATGCTAATCAGAATTCATAATTTGACATTTTCATTAGATCCAAGTTTAAAGATGATCATGACTGAACACAAAGTTAAAATACAGAAATAATAGTTTGGCCATCTCATTTTCCCCCTTAGGACAGTGACCTCCATGATGGTTCCAGGTTTCCCTGGTCATCTGGTGACAAGGCATGGCAGCAAAAGTTAAACTAATCACCATTCCTTAACTTTTTACTGGCAGCATACTATCTTGTGATGGCTCACACCAGTCAGTGCAGTCTTTAGAATAGTTTAAATATTTCTAAACAGTGTCTTTTTAATAGTAGTAGTATAATAGTATTATTACAATTATTTGTCGTCTTTCAATCACATCGGAACATGTCCCAATGTAAGGCATGTGCAACACCAATGAACATGGACACATTTGCATTGTGTTGAACAGAAGACAAGCTTATTGAGGCATAGGCTCTCTCAACAGTACTGCATATTAAAGTGTCAACGCTTTGGTGATGAAATAATTCCCCATCTTACTTGCAAGAATAACTGGGACCTTCTCAGATTTTATTGGATTCACTTCACATAACAACTTTCCCCCATAAGCCTTAATTTTCCTAAACAGCTTTACACTTGGCAAGTAGGCTTTCACAACAGCATGTAGAATTTGTGCACAGCAGTTTAATGGTCTCATGTATTACTTTATGATGTTCAATTATGACTATGTCTCAGGTGCTTAACTGTCTGTGTTGAGTAAATCCATTGTTGGCAGCCGGATTTGGCAGTGACACACACACAACATTATATATGTTGTCCAGAAACTCAATGGCCATGTTTGCAAGTGACTGAAAATTGGATTGCACCTCTTCAAAAGCATTTTACAAAACTGAAGACGGATTGGCCTGCTGTTTTCCGTTTTTTTGTCTTCTTCTTCTGAAATACAAAATGTGAAGTGGAAACGCTTCTAGAGCTCATTCAAAAATGGAATTTAACAGCATACCCCCTGAATAGAAATTAAAATGTTTCCTGCTAGTCCACTGAATAATTCCTTGTCTGATGCAAGCTTCTTATTCCGGAAGTCCTATAATCACTGAAAGATTGTTCTGAAGTGCAACACAATTGAAAACTATTGGAAACACAAATATTTCAAATCCAGGATTTTGGGGTATAGGAACGTAACAATAACATGTCGTGGCCTGTCATCATTTTGACATTTTAGAGGGTGAGTTAATCCCAATGAAAACTCTGGAATGAGAGCAATAAAGATCCTATCACAGGTGTTGATATTTTGACATTCCAGTCATTGCTCTTAGAGTTTGGGCAGGAGACAGGAGGCAGTCAGCGCCCCATGTTGTCAACATTCTAGTCACGGCAGCAGGATATTACAAAGGATATAGTTAACCATACAGATGCAAACTACGCTTGGTAGGCAGCATGTACAGTAACGACATGAAGCTTTGGTCAGTGCTGTACCTGCAGAAATCCATTTACATGCGGGCAATATAGCAAGCAGTATTGCGGAGAGATAAGGCTTCATCTCTCTTTCTCAAAAGCATCGGTTGGAAAAAGGCCTGACCTGCTTCAGGTTCAAGGTGTCCCTGAATGATTACGAGGAAAGTACTTCCTCAACAAAGTCAAAGTATGCGTTTTATGCGAAGGTTTCATGTAATTTTCTAAGTGATTCATGGATGGGTTGTCCGGGTCGACGAGCTAGTAAGATGGAGAATAGATTTGATTTGAGAGACCCCAGATTACAGTTATTTTTTATCGAATTGTCTGTGTCTTATGATGATTTGGATGTTGACTTTGGTTGGTAGGTAAACTGTTTGTCCATGTTTCTCTTCTATCATTGTGAAATATGTTGAGATTAACATTCAAAGCCCCTTTGAAGATTAGCATTATCATCCCACTGTTGAAAACTCATTATTGGTGGGTGTGACATGTCTCATTCACATCCCCCTCCCCTTTTTAATAAGAAAACATGATATGTAATGTATGTGATACTCACTTATTAAAAAAGATGTTTGAAAACAAGCCAATGTCTTGGCTCTGTGGCAATGCATGAAATTTTGGAAAGACACCACACAAAAAAAGACATTATTGTCTTGGGAGTATTATTGTATTGGGAAGCTAGATATTTGTTGGCTAGCAAAGTGTTATTCTACAGCAAAGTTATTCTACAACAATAAACACAACATAAACATGAAAACATTTTTAAATGATTGTTACTCATGTAGACTACAGTACCATACATTACAATGCTATTATATTAAACATCACACATCAACTCTTGGAACCTAACCAATATAAATAGTGGAACAGAATATACATAAAACATAAGAATAGGGATAGAATATACAACACAGACACACAAAGCACAATCATAAAAGCAACCATTCCTCAGTATAAAGTCATCAGTCATCATTCTGAATTGCCCTAGAGGAACCAAACATTAGGCTGCAGTTTTGGGAGTTATTCCAGTATGGGCTGTGCCGTAAAACTGACCGCTTTACCTCTCTCTCTAGACACCGAACTAATTTTCAGATCTAGTCATCCTTGAGACTGTGTTTTCTCTGTTTGCGCTCACTAGATATGTTTAGTATTGTTTTTGTTTTCGACATATAGCTTTTTAATTAATTAAATAAGTAATCAGTTATCTCCATCAACATTAAAGACAGCGAGTCCATACGTTCTAATTTTCTATCTAAATACTCATGCAGTCAAATTGTTGATTGTTGTGGTCGGTGACAATTACGTTAATTTGTATAAGAAAGAATTGTGCTGCCATGGGTCTGTCTTTCAGAAGCGCTGGATTGACTTTTCTAGTCACAATCAATATCTTGCCATTTTACTTTTTGGTTTCACATTACAATGTAAACGGGTAACAAAGCTGCCAGTTCCTATTTAGGAAAAGGTGTCTTTCAGCGAGAAGTGAATACAGCCACCGCATTTTCCGCCATAATACCTGCAGCGAAGATGCCTGACTTTGACTCAACAGTCACACGCTGTAAGCATGCATTACAGGTAGCCAATCGAGGGCGATGATGTTGGTGGCCCTTTATCTTATGTCTACTGGTAGGGGGAGCCCGAGTACATGGTGTGAGAGGCAATCCAGATCCGAGTTTTTCTTCTCACCACTCTCTTGCCTTCTACCTTGACTGTCCGTACCCGCATTTCTCCCAGGCAGTGCTGGAAATTGGTTTGTCACATTCGCAGAGAGGTCTGTATTAAAAGAACTTACTTTTTTGGTGATTTTTGGGGCTTTTTCGTTTCCCAAACTTTCCTTACATATCCTGGATACTCAAATGCGTTTTTGCCTCTGGGCTCTTTGGACGTGATGTAGCAACTGCACAAGGAGACGCGTTGTGCCTGTGCAAAGGGACAGTCATCTGGATACCAAACACGGACCCTGTTCTTTTCTCCTGCGATATCGTCAGAATACACGGATTCTAGCCATTCATGCCTCAACAGCCGAGCGACTTTTCAGAAGAATTTTTTATTGGAGTTATGCGAAAACATTATTATGCTTCACGTTTCTTTCACGTCTGACTCTTTGAGGAGATAGGCAAATGCATGTCGCTCTGTGCGTAAGGACAAAATCAAGTGGATAAAGACAATTGTGCGATTTTTTTTTACCACTTACACTTTCAATGGCAGGACTTCAAGGGTATCATCGCGTTTTTTTAATCATCTAAAGGCACGGTAAGAGCATATTGTCAAAGAAATGCACAGATATGCACTTCATCTATTCTTAATTTGTTTTTATATGCACTTCAATTCTTAATTTGCGACAGGGGTTGTGCTCCATTGAAGGTTGTGATAATAAGCTTTAGTTAGACTTTCTCTTAATATATTTAATCTATTTTTACGCGTTTGTAATCTTGATATCGCTACTCATTGTGTCAGTTGAGGTGATTAATGAGATACCTTTCATTTAAGGTTAGTTTATACCAGAAGCGCATCTATTTTCAACAACCAACACATTTGAGGCAGAGCTTAAAGGAATGCATGGATGTTAATGCATGGATTTATAGACAATATATTCGTAGTCGTTTTTCCATTCATGCTTCCGAGCCTGTTGAAATGATGCGCATGGGGAAAAAATGTGGTTTATGCGCAATCAGAAGTTAAATGGATAAATGCGTTACGCTGAATGAAGTTGCGCTTGCCTTTCAAAAATCACAGTCCCCTAATCATTTACGTAAGCTAATGTTTTAATGAACGGATACATTATCACCCCCCCCCCCACACACACACACACACACACACACACACAAAAGACCTGAACATCATTTTAGGTGATATAACTGAAATCAGTGATGTTGCTTTCCCGAGTGCCATCAGTGAGGTTGAGACGGAAAAGTGACGCAGTAGCGTCGGTCGATGTGCTTAGGACAGGACGAAACGGATGGACTGATTAGCAGCACGTATTATGTTGTGGTGGGACACTGAACCGTTAACAACTCACAAATGTATGAATTAGGATTTTGTTATACGACACTGTCGTGACTACTACACCCCCTCGTAAAATGACACACTTTGTGTGCTATTGTGCGCAAAGATAGGCTGTCTTTATGTATGGCTGTGCACATACAACTTTATGTTTCTGTAGAATCTGTCTGCAAATATGTATTAGTCTAGAAACGTAAACATAATACAAATCAGCTTGTTTAAGGGCATGGTGTACTATGAAATTCTCTGACACAATGCTACCAAGACACGTAGGTGGTTCTTTGTACACGGGGAGGCAATAGGTAAGACATTATCTGGGGGTTAGCAGGTACGATTTAGAGTAAATCAGTGGGGGAAGAGATGAGAATATAAATTAGAATAAACTCTGAGGTGTTCTCCTGTCTGCACCCCGCGTGCATTGGCATTTCGTCTGCATGGATGTGTATCATTTATATGTCTTCTATGCCTGAGACCGTGCGACGGAGATTGAACCATTTCTCCGTTTTACACTTTGGTAGGCTTCACATGTACAGCCGATACTTAATCCAGCATACTAGACAGCGCAATCAAATTACTCTTTTAATCCACTTTTTTTTGTAAGAGTTGGAAATATATTCTGTTTGTATAAATGTATAGTTTGTCAGGTATTTATCTTACACTTATTTGATCAAGGACACTTAGTTACTTAGTAGTATCTGACATTATATTTTGTGTTGTCAAGCAGAGGACAGCTGATTAAAACAGTGTAGCCGGTACACATGAAAAACAAACTTGTACGCACACACACACACGCATGCACATGCACACACACACACACAACACAACACAACACACACACACGCACCTTGACTGTTGGGGGAAGATGAGAAGACAGTTGATGGTTTGCTCTAATTGGTTGTCAATCTGTAGTTTGTTCACAATGTACCCTGCCCATCCAGGTCTGATTACATCTCCTTCTCTATATCTGTTGGACTATTTATTAGCCGACTCTTGGAGGAGAAAAATAGATTTAGTCTGTTTTCCAGAAACACTAACCCCACCATACCTTACTGGTAGGATAGTTGTGCATTGTGCCTCAGCTGTAAAACACAGTCAATTGATTGAAGCTAGATCAATTCCGGCAGGACACTGAGCTGTTTTAATTATGAACCGAAACGTGGAAGAGCATGAAAAGGAGAGGGATGGAGAATGCATGGCTGGGTAGCGGCTGCCTCCCAGCGTGTGTGGATAGGCCAACCTGAACCATCTGCCGTGCGAAACCCTGAGGTCACCGCTGCTGTCTTCCACGCCGCTGATGGTCGATCCGTGTGTGAAAACCAGGGCTGGCGTCTCAGTTTGCAACGCAGCTGAACGTAGCACTAGGAAAACACATTTTGAACAATTCCTTTCTTTGCGCTCCGAAAACAAATAGAGGTTAGAGCACTACAGATTCTCTTGGCATTCTGCATTGTCATGACCAAAAAACTGCACTGAAATCGTAGCTGCTGACAATTCTTTTTGGTGCAGAAATATGAAAGAAAAGCAGTGACGAAAGAGCTTGTATAGCAGTGTAGTCCCACCCAGTCCTATTAACCAGGAAGAGCTCCAACTGAGAAGGAAAGGCTATTGAACAGTTGCTGTGCACAGGACGTACTCCAGACAGCCTCCCTGCTCCCTATCCTCCTGTTTCCCTCAGTGAAGCGCAGACAAGCCAAACAACTTTATCTCCCTGCTCCTTTTCATCCGGGTTGCGTTGTCAATCTCGAAAATGAATTCGCATTGTGTTGTTGTCACTTCAGTTTCCCTTCTTCTCCTCGCTTTAGATGCTAGCGCCCTTCTCTGAGGAAGCCTTACCGAGACAAAACACAAAAGAAACTCTTAAAGATGATCCCCCCCCTCTTCCAAGATGGAGAGATGAGTCAGCTAGGTTAACCTTTCTGACACGTATGGATTCCAGCAGCTTGCTACACTTGTGAGGCGAATGAAAAGATATATGTTTATTCTTCAGCGTTTCTCCCCAGGGTCCCTGTCTGTGTTTATATTACTCTCATGATTTAAGGCGTGTTCTATACAGCAGTCTACATTTCCCAGTAATGGCGTCGATTTATAATAATATGGGTTAATTTGGTGCCCTTAATGAAAACCATAGTTTCGCTGTAACCAAACCTGACCGCTTCCATATGGGCCATTGTGTTACATGTCTAAAACTATTCTTCTGTGTGTGTCTCAGTCAGTTTTCAATTCAGCCAATTCCATTAGCTTGATTTGATTTTACATTTAGACATTACTCCCTAGCTTTTGAAATCAAATTGTACTTCATGGTATAGGAGCAGGTACGAGGTCTTCAGTTCTCTTCATCATGTTATGTTCATGGAATATGACAATCAATGGATCTGTCTGATATACATTCAGCTGAGACAACTTTTGCTGCAGAGGCTGATACATATAACTGAATGAAAACGTCCTAAGAAATCATGTTGTTTTGAATACATTTAGATGCACATTTACCAGTTGGGCTTTATATACAGGCCTTGTGTACTGTAAAGACATTGGATAGGTTTTGTATGTCCCTTTGAATTAAAAATGTCAATATAATAATCGCTGACATACTACCTGTATGTTTAGTCTTTCTCTCACATAAGCAGACACCCACACAATCAATCATATGCACGCACGCACACACACACACAAGAAGCTCTCCATTGTCTCGCCTCTTCTGAGCATGAAGGAGTTTGTGGCCTGAAGGTGCAAGGTTGATGTGATTCCTCTGGGCAGACGTCTATAAACGGTATTAATAGAGGCTTTCGACACATGACATTTAACACGGTCAGTGAATGTAGCTAATGGATGACGATGAGTGGGCTGAGTGGAATACAATGTGACCAAACAAATACCTCCACAATCCCCGTCATCCTGTACTCTGCAACCTTATTGGTTGAGACTGTGGTATGTAGTGCGGCGTAGAATCTGGACTCGACATTAATTGTTCAGGTGCACACCGCCGGCAAATAATTGTGTACGGCGGTGAAATTCATATTCATTTAACGCTTGCGTGTAGCGTCATCTGTTCTGGCATCAGAAGTCATTTGTTCAGTGTGGCTGTGCACCCTCTGCCTCCTGCCTCTGTGTTTTTTCGCTTTAATGAGGGGAATTAATTTCTTTATGGAAGCTCGGGAAACAATTACAGAAAGAGAGGCGAAGCCAGGAGCACCTGGCGGGAGAGCCGTGTTTTCCCGCACTCCTCCTCAGCGCTGTGCCGACAGCATGGAATAACCATCAGGTCACGCCAAATACTGGGCCCTTTTCCCCCTTCTCTGGCCAATTTGGTCCCATCTGATGTTACTGTTGAGTCTGATTTTCTGGTTGCTGGTGGCTTAAGGGAGCTATTTTTGTGATTGATGGTTGTGGCTTGTCAAACGTTTGGATTATGGGTTGGTTGCTGTTGGTTTGGAGCCTTGTGCTATTTATCTGAAAAGGCAATGCTGGTCTTTCGATGTGAGCGCAGCCAGGTTTCTGAACGTGGCCTGTGCAGACAATGTACAGAAGGGCATGACTCATGAATTTAGGATGAACACGGCTCATCTAGGTGCCATTACAGAGAAGTGCTTTGACACCAGTCAGACAGACACAGACAGGCACACGCACTCACATAACCAGGTGACGCTTGAAAACCGTGCTCCGCTCCCCCGAGTCTGGCTCTCGCAGGGTTCCTCAGGACAGGACCGATCCTGCGGAGGAGGAGGAGACGAGTCCGTCTGCTCTTCTTGGCAGCGACGTGTCAGAAGAAGACAAGAAAGCGGGGAGATGATAAGCCGGGACCTGTCCGAGAGAAAGGTCCTCAAGGCGCAGACCTCTCAACGCCTCCGGTGGCCTGTTACACAAAGGGCCATGGCGGGGAGAGGGTGCGGTGCGGAGGCTTTCACATACCCGTCAACACAGCGGCCCGGCAGAAAATGGGTTTGTGTTGAAGTGTCAAGAGCACAGGTGGGGGCTGGGATAGAGGGAGGCGGCCGTGGATTTATCCCAGATTGACATGTTTAAAAGGAGGGGAGGGGTGTGGGGGAGGTTAGGAGGGTTGCTCCAACGCTGTGGCTTTGAATAGGGCGACATTGAAGCGTTCAAGGGCTACAGGGCCTAAGGCACAATGTTGGACACAATGCAGTAAAACCCACCAAGCCATTAAGGCTGAAGTGTGCTTTTAGAAAATGACACTAGTCATGTTTGACTGCCATAACCACAGCTCCGTATCAGAAGCTCGCAATTAGGCCACAAAGCAGAGATGCCTTGTCGGCGTGGGTCATCTAAGTGCTTATGCATTAGTGTTTTGCTGCACATAGGGTAAGACAAGACAAGAAAAATATGACCAAAGGTTTAAGGGAGGGAATGTCCGACGCTCTTTAGCCCCTCAACTTGCGTGCGCTTTCTTCGTCGTCTCGCGCCGACGCGCCACGATGGAGGTGAACGGCTTGGCGTGTGACTATGACAGGAATGTGTGCGAGGCCAGGGGAGGAGGAGAGAGAGCGACACGGTATCCTGCAGCCTCCTTCATTTGCTATCCCTCCCTTTTGTCTACCCTAACAACCACATTCTTTATCCCTGTAATGACGGGGATTATCACATTAATTCCACCTCCTTTCTTCCTCTCCCGGTTTGCCCCCCGTATGAGGTTGTCGGGGAGGCTAGCGCCCATGGCAGGACCGTGATGGGGTGAGGAATCGCTGGCGGTTGTGGGCTTGTCGGAAGAGTCAAATGGGGTGTTTTCACAAAATAGAGGAGTGAGGTCATGGAAACTTCTCTGTTCTTTCTCTTTCTCTCTCTCTCTCTCTCTCTCTCTCTCTCTCTCTCTCTTATAGACTTGTCAAGCTTACAACGTGCTGAAATAGTACGGCGTTTCGGAGACGCCCCGCTCCTCCCCTTCCTGTCTCCCCACCTCTTCCACTCTGGAAAAGTAGGGTGTGCAACCATTGCTGACCATAAAATAACCTTAAATCAGCTTGGGCCTCATTGATTAGATGGCTCCAATGAGACGGCTACCGTTGCAGTTGGGCAAGACGGGAAACAATGCACATAAAAAAAGCTTTGGCGGCCATGTTTCCTGAGTTCTTCCGCGTCACATTAATTCTAGTAATTTATGCACTCAATTTGAATAAAAGCCTGCGAGGGCATCGTGTTGGAGGGGCTGGAGAGCTTGATGGTGTGCACCGGGCGGACCAATGACACTTTTCCTTCCTAGTCCAAATTTCTTTGGGACTCGGTAGACTTTCCCTTAGTGTGCACTTTTTGATAATCTGCCACCTTCCTAGCGCCCTCAATTTGCCACTTAGTTAACTTGTCCCTACGGGGTCAGAACACTTAGACACAGAACACTGGTACAATGTACCACTCAATATGCAGGCAGATAGCTCAGCGAGATCTGTGAGTTGAATGTGTTATTTGCCTTATTATTCTATTACAGAGTGAAGGGATGGGCAGGAATTCTCAAAGATGTAAAAAAAAAAATTGAATTAAGAAGTAGTCTTCTCTCCACCACAAAAGCCACACTTGGAAATCTCTCTCAGTCATTATCAACTAAGATTCATTTTTTAGAAGGCATTGAATGATTGATCTATTGTTAAAGCCAGGTCTTAAAATGGTATTTGTAGTAAATGAATTGAGTGACCTTTTTTAAACTTGCATTGATTTGTATGGAAATCATTTGAATCAATCCCACTTGTTTCTTGCATTTAGCGTAATTGGATCCAAGTTAATTGCTTCTAAAAGGTGAGCACACATTGCTAAGAGGCCCGTCCATATCTGGTTATGTTTCTTAACCCAACTGAACCTGCATCAATGGTTGCCTGTAGTCAGATCTCTCCCTGCTGAGACTGGTGCACCAATAGCTGTGCAGCTATACCTCCCAGCTCAAACATAAGTTTAAAAAGTACTCTTTTGCAACGGCATATATGAAACGTGACCAATGAATGTGTGAGCCAGACACATGTTAAATCATTTTAAATGTTGGCATCAGTGCAGATATTGCATGAAATGTCGATTTAGCGTTTCGAGCCGTCCGAGCTCCTCTTATGACCCTCCTGGTGTTGTTAAAAGGCGTCCAAAAGCTATCAAACTGACACAGAGAGAGTGAGCCCTAGTACATCAACCTCCTTTTACAACTCTGTAAAGTGTGATGCATTTGTCTACATGCATTTTACAGTGAAGGTTCATTTTCTCCTTTTTTTTGGCCAAGGGAAGATTGATATTGTAGCTCTGCTCTGTTTTGAGGGGTTTCTGAAAAGGGCAAGGAGGAGTCCCTTAAACACAGACGCAGCGCTTCACTGCAGCAGAGCCCTGGGAGAAGTTCATTTATGGCCTGTTAGAGAGGCAGGTTTGGGATTGAATCGTTAATGAGCGCAAGCCACCGCAGTCGCATACCGATGACCTGGAACTGACGATTCATGTTCACTTTCGCCCAAACCATTTAGACACTCCCATCTGGCCACTAATTGTCCGTTAAAGACCCAAAAGATGATTTCTTTTGCAGACTTAGTGCTTTGAATTTGTTTTTCACCATTTCTGTCCCAAATCCTAGTCCCAAAGGATTAACTCTTGCTGGAGAAATGTGTTGCCCATCATTATTATGGTGCGGAAAACCAAATCGTTAAAACAACGAAGGTTTATAAACAGTGAATTCACCGTTTACTACATTTAGTTCATTAAATTAGACTTGGTGCATAGTCTACAGACTTTTATTATGTTTCTTTTTGATTCAATTGTGATCTCTGTATTGTGGAAAAATACGGTTTATTGAATTGATGTCAAGCGAAAGCTAAACTGTGTTTTGGGTCATTCGTTTTATATTTTAGTCAAGAGCAGGGCAAGGCATGACTGGGACATCTTGAAAAGCAATTCAACCTTGTTTGCTTTCTGGCCAACCAGCTACTGAACCTTCTTGAAATATACCAAACAAACCAAATTCAAAGACATACACATATTGAGCATGAAGGACAAGTATATTCTCATGCTGTAGACCAGGAGTCCATGGATGTTACTGATTTGAAAGTTCCTAATGATAATTGGTGTTGGGATCCAGCCCACTGATACTGATTCGAAAACAACATTTTGCCACATCTTGTCAGGGCCTCCTTTTGAATATGCTGAGTACTTTGTTGGTGCCATCTCCATGGCTCCAATACTCAATGCAGAGTTGATCTTGATCATGTCCTCAGAATGTATTGCAGCTTTCTAGCACCTCCGTCTCTTCGTCTGACTCAGTCCAAATTGATTTAGCTCTGATCGATAGGAATAGGATTGGATTTGAACTGGGGAGAGAACCTGACTGCCTTATCCAGGAGGGTACAGAGTCCTCACAGGCTTTCATTGATGTGGGCTGTTGCCCGGGGAAAGATGTACTTGAATCCCAGGTATGTTTCCTGCAGATCACACTCAGGATCGCGACAGATTCTCCATCTCACCGAGAAAAAGGCTGCGAAACTACAGGCAAAGGATAATCTTGCCTGGCGGGCCCCTATGTCACCTTCAGAGTGGGGGAGGCCAGAACTGACGCCCGGCCCAGTGGAGCAAAACGATTTAAACGATGACACTTTTTTGGGGGGGGGGGGTTCACCTTGAGCTTAATTGACTGCCTAAAAGGCGACGTTTCACAAGCGCTGACAGAGCGACTTCTTGTGCTCCTGCTGTCTTTTAGAAAGGCTTCACGGTTGACAACAGTTTTTTGGACCCTGCGTTCTTGTCAGGGGGCAGTGGCATTTTTTGCACGTACATGTCAAACTCCTAATGCCAAGCAGTATCTTAAAAGGCAATGAGGGATAGATAGGATATTCATGAACATCAGCTGACACCCATTGAACTCCTCAGCTTGATTAGAATGTATCACTTCTTTCCAGGAAGGAGCGGTCGTAAAAACCAGGAACAGATGAGCTTTGAGAAAGACATACAGTCTGGACCCCTTACCACACGCATACTTGCCGATTATCATGGCGCCAATAGTAGTTTGCCAGCCTCGCGGCCACCTCGCGGTCCACGTCGTGAGGAGGTAACCACCACGGTAACGAGGCGCACGGCGTGAGCGGCTAACTCCAACCCCAGGCGCCCAACCTGGCGTGTCTCCCGTCTGTCAGACGTGACAGGTAGAGGAGGAGGCCCTGTTAGGTATGTCAGCGCGCCCCCATCTCCCCCCGCCACCTCCCCCCTAGAAGGTCTCTCCTGCAGTGCCGAGCTGCTGCACGCCTTGGTCGGTGGCAGAAGTGGGATTTCGGAGGGGAGCCGCAAGACTGTAATCAGTCATTATGTCAGAAGCGGACCAGGGGAGCCCCGCTCCAGCTCGTTCAGCCAAATAATAAGCAGCAGATAACGGTGTTGGCGGCACAGCCGGGAGCCCTGCGGGGCGAGGAGCTGGAAAATGGGGGGCCTTTTCCTCTCACCCGCCCTGCGCACACACCGAATCATCACCTTCATTCAAGGGCTGGAGTTAGGGCTTCCGGCTTTCATAAAGATCCCCACCCTTGTTTTCTCTCTCTCTCTCTCTCTCTCTCTCTCTCTCTCTCTCGCTCTCTCTCTCTCTCTCTCGCTCGCTCTCGCTGTCTCTCTCTCGCTCTCTCACTGTTTCTCTATCTGTCTGTCCCTCTCATTGTCTCTGTCCAGCTCAATCTGTCTTTCGCTCGTTCTCTCTATCTCCCTCTCTTTCCCCTCTTACTCTCATTCATTTGGACTCACTTCATGATCAGTTGTCAACACATGCTCAGAACAGATGAGTTTGACCCAGGGAAAGTACAGTGTGTGGATGAGAGCTCGGTTGGCGTGTATCTACTGTGCTCTGTACGCATCTGCAGAACAATCCCAGATCCCTTAGGATGGTGAACTACAACTACATTCACTGTTTGTTTTTACAGCCGTCAACACGGAAGGCTGCAATGCAACCAATTAGACCTCAAAATTCAGTCACAGAAGCTGAAGCAGAATGCTTGGTGTGTCAAAACCGACCATGTTTTCACTTGATTGAGGCACTGAGCAGAATCTCCCCATCGGCACAGCTGTTCTTTATATTATTTGAAAATACCAAATAAAAACGCTTACTGCAGAGGATTGTATTCAGCGGCGAAGTGGGGGGGGGAGTGGATTCTTTCACCCCTGTATAACCCGTCTCTCCCTGCCATTCCCAGTGTCCCCCCCCCCTTGTAGATTTTTGTCATTCCGTAACAAGGGGTCACAGTCTCCCATTGTCTCCCTAGAATTCCTCTGCTTGGTCGTATTGACTAGTACTGTGGGGTGACTGGTGCCATATTACATCCATTTATCATCAGGGAGACAGGAGAGTAGACGTCAGATCCTCTTCTCTGCTGACAGCTCCACTCCGTTCTGGAAGACTCTAGACTGTGTCGCCTGCCACAGAGAGGGTCTGGCCTGTGGTCTACAATGGTAGGCTTGTCGTCTATGATGCACCTTGCGTTGGCACTTACAAGCAGAAAAGCTTGGCGTTCTTGCATGAGGTTGAAAACGACTTTTGAACCCTTGCCTTACGTAATGGTTTGTCCAACATTTGCTCGTGGTCACTTTTTAAATTCTGTGAAACAGTGTCTAGACACATGATCTCATGTAGTTAACTCCTGACATCGGATAATGATTAATTAGGCCGCTGCAGTCATTTTGTCATTAGTCATCCGACTGGTGCCCAAGTTCAAGTAGCTCTTTGTGCAACAGGAATACTGGCTCCCTCTGCTATCCCTTTTACCTGAGAGGCCGGCTGGAGCTCATCTAATCCTATGGCTTCAAACTTCCCTAATGAACAGCCAACCTATGCAATTGAAGGAGATGCGTATCAGAGATGTCTTTGTTCCTCTTGCACTCTCCTCAGCCGTGGAGCTAGCGATAACAGAACACCTCGCAGGGGCGACGTACCGTTGTCTTTCTTTCCGCCACTGGCTGAAAACCAAAGGTCCATTTAACGTCACTATTGTCACAGACGAGTGCCACGGAAAGGTTAGCCCCCCCATAATCTTGTTGATGTTTTTGGTCGGCGGTAAGCCTTGGTAAGCCAGCTTTGTGTCAAGCACAGCTGGGTAACCCTGTATAATTGCAGCTGGGCCGTAATAATTGGGGCAGCAGCTTGAATGCTACCACTACACCCAGGTAATTTACTGATTTCTATCTATTGGCTGGACCGCAATGGTTCCAGGTTCCAAAACAAATGTGTAAAATGAGTAATGTTCACATTCTGCCACTTTCATTAAGATAGGAAATGGCTGTGTGCATGTGCCAGTGATGCGCTAGGACAGAGATAATTTGGTGTGTGGGAGCAATTTTCAAGCAGTGGTGCCATGGTTGTGTTTTTATGTCAAAATAACCATTTGAAGTTGTGCAGCGGCGGAAATGAGGGAAGTTGAGAAATTAAGTTTCACTAGTCATAAAAGCACATTTCCAATTTGTCTACGTGACATTCCAATGGCTAGATGGAAATATTTCTTTAGATAATTCAGTTGAAAAGTAATTTGGGGAATTACTGTACCAGCCAGCCATATTCCTCAGTAGATTCAGTGCCTCATCCAGTGACTCCTTACGCTGAATTGGTCAATAACCTGACCGTCCATGTAATTAGTGGAGGCAAAGGATATAGAATGTCAAAGTCACCCTGGTAAGAAAGACTTTCGTCCCCCAAACATAATACTGATGACTTTGAACAGCCATTCTGTCTAAAGGAGAATTTGGATTAGAAAATGGGTGGTGAGTCCTTTTAATTGTACTGGCAGCAAAGGATGAAATTGAGCAGGAATTGAAGTGCCTTTTTGCACATCGATCTTTCTGTCTGCCTCCACAGAGATAGACAACGGGGAGAGCGAGACAATTGTGACTCTCTCCATGGCAAGGGTGCATGCAAATGGCCAATCCCCATCCCATGTCCTCTTCTCCCCCCCTTTTAAGAAAAAGCAAAGCGCGAAAGTCCGCTTCAGACATCACGTCCAATTAGGAAATGTCTTCGGAATCAAGCCGCGACGGATAGGTAACCCTGGACTGTGGCCATATAACCACTTTATACAGGTACTCCATTTGCTACATTGTTTTGACAGATGACAACAGGCTGCCAAACTTTGGTCTAGGACTGTTGTACTTGGTTGACAGGGGGTGTCCAACCTTGTGCTTGTGGGGGCCCATGCAGTGTCTACTGGTTTTCCCTTAGGCTCAGTGCCCATATCTGGATCAGTGTCCGATGAACTGGAGCCTTTATTTTGGCACCATGTCACCTCACCTGGGTGCCTGGAGAATTACTGGCTCCTTGGATTCAGGTCTGTACTCCTCCACTTCTGCAAGGCAGCAAAGACGCCCAGGATCGAAAACAAACACGCTTCTCGAAAACCGGCCCACATCCTTGGTCTTTTGCAGGCTTATTTTTCGACGAAGGAAACGTACTGCTGGTTTCTTGAGAACTTCCCCTCACCCTGTGCCAGTCACACCAGCGGCAGATGCAAGAGTTCCTCATGCATAAGAAACCCCACTCCGACAGCCATCTGTCCCCCTGCAGCCGGCAAGCCTACAGTTTGTTTTCCTTGCGCCGTATACAATTTTAATGGCGCACGAAACATGCCGAACCGAGTTTGTAGTCCCCGCACCTCTTTTTTTACAAACTCATTCCCCAATCCCGACCTGTAACTGACCCACGTAACTGAAACCAGGAACATGTCTACTGTTGGCATGTCTATGTAGGTATTGCGACTTGAGGAAGTCTGCCATTGCTTACCACGCTATACAGTTACCCACTAGACGGCTGGAATGAGTTATACTCACGGTCTGAAATATAAGTTGAACCTCCATCGACCCACGAGCAAGAGGATCTAACAACATCAACACGTCAAACTATAACGGTACAACTGGTAGATACCTGAGAGGTCAGACAGATCAGTTTGACCACCAAACTAGTTACAACCTAGCCGAAGTTGTTCTATGCTGGGCTTCGCGGAATCACTGACAATAGGAAAAAGTTGAGCGCATGCTGACAAGAACATATACCGACTCGGTAACGATGTGTAGAATTAGCCAATTGTTGCGGCTTGTTGTGCTCGCTACATGGCCAATTAGACGGCGCCAACAGTGAGATAGAGAGAGGAACACAGGCCGCTTCAAAGAGCCCCAGTCTTATTAGTATTCTGCTCCCCGCTCCTCAGTCAAGCATGGAGAACTGCTACCCACAACACACACAGCTCGCCATTATGATTGCTTGTGCCCTTTTGTTGCCACTAGCACAGCCGTCACATACTGTATTGCTCCATGGCTGAAATTACTCAAATTCCTTATTTTTCGTGACAGCATTCCCTAAAATGTTTGCTAAGAAAGAAAACAACTTTATCCAGAGGAGTTGTTGGTAGCTGCAATTGGAACTCTTCTTAAGCTATTTGAATTGCACACGTTCCCCTATCTGTATTTTCTGGACAGGAGGATGCATTGCCGCATATTTCTATTACTGTTTCTAATTTCGGCAGGTGCCCATGCTCTTCAACTGGGTTTTCCTTTCATCGGACTCGCATTTGCTGACATTTGACAGCACTGTTTACGACCTTGCCCCAGTTAGCTCTCTCTGTTTTGACCTGTAGCCAAATGCTACCAAGGGCAGCTAGCCCTTTTTTCTCCAACCATTCATTGCAGATGACCCAATGAGGATATGGCCCTTATCGCTCCCTGCCCCTTGATAAGAATTGAGAACGTTCCAGAGCAACAATGTCACGTTACAGCCATCGTCTGCCATATCTTATCAGCCGCCAGCACAGCACAATGCAACGAGAGCTTTTACCCCCCAAAAATGATCTCTATCACTCCATCCTTGGGCTTGTTCAAGACTGCATGTATAAGACGTTGCCACAATGATAGATGTCATAACTCTGGCTTAATAACCCTCAGCATTCAAAGGCTGCATACTTAGTGACCCAGTATACCTTGGTTTTAGAGGTTTAAAGTAAGCTTTACCTGAGTTTCTGTTATATAACAGCAAACTAGGTAACGACTGGTTAGCATTAATGTTTTTACTGTTTATCTACTAAGGTAAGAACCCAAGAACATAGCATAGCGTTGACCTGCACTACACAATTTTAATCCAATCCCATTTTTGAGGGAGGCGATCGGTATTCAGTATTGACTTATCCAGAAGAAAGAGAGACTGCCTGGCCTGTATGCATCCCTGCAGAACATGCCCCCCTGCACAGTAGTGGGGTTCCATGGAGGTGGTTCTGCTGACGTTCTCCAACTTTGCCTTCATCCCACATTCAATTACCTTTTTTCAGGCCGGGGGGGGGGGTGGTAGTTTCATCAGACGCATACTATATGGTTCTCCATGTTTGCCACCCGCCCATGGATTTATGCCTAGGCTGAAGGATGGCTGTCCAATTTTACGCATGGATGCTCCTAGCACCGCCGATGTGGATGTTTTAAAAGCTCTGTCAGATCTGCGTTTAGGGCATACGGAGAGCATCGGCGTAGTAATTCATCCAGACAGTGACCATTTCTGTCACATCTTAGCATTAGCTTGTGTGCTGCTGTGATTTGCGATGGGAAGTTTCTCTGGTTGGCTACATGTGGGGGGGTGTCTGGGTCTGTTGCTGGAGGGAGGTTGTCAGATTTTTGTTCAACGTTCAACGGAAATAACTGTCTGTAGATATCAATTGGGGAGTTAGAATGTAACTAGATATTCTAAACTGTTATTCTTATGAATAAGAAATTCATACCAGGGGGAAATGTGAAGTATAGCCTGTAACCGATGTCACTTTGTTAACACAACAAAGTGTAAGACTAAAAGAATAGAGGTTGGCCTGCAGTTAAGAGAATATGAACACTAATTAACGGTTTAAGTCTGGAACAATGAGATGTCAGGGATGGGAGCAAGACATATGTTCTTGAAAATTACCCTCCTCTCTCTTTTCCACTTTTTCTCTTGCTTTCTCTGTCTCTCTTTCCTCTCTCTTTTTCTCCCCCTCTCTCTTACTATATATCAGGCTCCCTCTTCCTCTCCTCCATCTCACTGATGCATGATTATATGTGCCAAACCTCACCAGTTAATGGTGAGACAAGCCACATTAATGACTGTTATCCACAAGTCCTGTGTGCTGGACGTTTGGCTGACTAACCAAATGCAGCCAGGCAAAGTGTTCGGATCTGTTGATACAGGTACAGGCCAGGCTGTCTTTGTAGTAGCACTGAAAGGTTGACGTGTTCCCCTGTCCGTCTCAATATGAAGGAGCGCTGTACCCTCTGACCTCCACGTTACAGGGGTCCTGGGATATCTCGGCTGTCTCGAGCGATGTCTGAATGGGGTTATTGTGCTTGCCCACCGGCCCCCGGATCCAGCCTCTGTTCAGGGGTCCCACACACCTGTCAAGTCCTGTCCATGGCGCCTACAGCCGTGACAGACTCCAGAAACCCCCTGCTACACACAGACCCATGCAAGGGCACGACCGCGCCCACACACACACGCTCACTCACTTACTCACTCTCACACACGCACACACACAATTGCAGGCACTTACGTTCCCACACATATGCACGCACACACACAAATGCCTGCACACACACGCAAGGTCCTGCGTTTATTGGAAACACATCTCGCCCCCCTCACCTTTGTCAAGGTTGCATTCAGTTTGTGGGTCGCTCTCTTCTGAAAGGGTCAAGTTCCATATTGGTGGGGGAGGGAGGGGTCGGGGCAGGAGTCCTGAAGGTTGGGTCCCAGCACACACATACACATGGAAACAGGATTCAGAAGTACCACGCTGGTAACTCAATCCTTATTTTCAATCAGTTGCAGGTTTCTTTTTTTCCACAACTTCTAACGCCCAAATTACGTTTCTTGAGTTAGTCCGGAGTACCTTTTTGTGGTCCTGCCATAACTGTCATCCACAATACCCATTACTATAAACAATCAAGTCACATTTTGTTAAACTCATTGCGTGTACCCCCCCAAAAAAATCTGTGATACAAAAAAGAAGCAGTTGCTTGTGTAATGGAGCTAAACGTACCCTTCAAATTATGATACACCAGCACTTCCTATCAGATAATCACAGTATTTAGCGTGAGGTGCCGTCATAGGATAATCCTCCGCTCAAGCCATGGGTACCTCCATTCTCCTTGGCCTCACCACACCTCCCAACGAACAAAGGTGTGCTAAGTACCGTTATCCCCACACAAAAATGCTAAGCTACTGATTGTACATGCACGCGTCGTATACCCTCGCTGAAGGACCTCCAGTGTCAGGTCCCGCTAGCGTCAGCCGCGCAATTTTCTCCTCTGTTGATTTTTATGTTCCACCGCAAGGTTGGTCAGTCCGAAGAGACAATGTATGTATTCCAGATAGAGATGAGTGTAATTATCATAATGGTGTTCTCTCCAGCAAAGATAAACAACGTTTGGACCACATTTGTGGGGTGGGGGTGGATTTCAGTCTTTATCGCCAGGAGATTGACATGTGGAGTAGGAGCATTTTTGAAAATGTATCTGTCCTATCTCCTACTGTAAATAGTCGTTCCGCCCGGCCACTTGTGAGCCGGGGTGGGGGGCGCGGGAGGGGTGGAGAACCACTCCACATGGCTGCTTTATCGATCAGTCGCATCATAAGAACCGCTGGGAGGCAGGAGAGGTGCTGGACCTGTGCTGTCCTGCATGTCTAGCTGCTCCACTCACACACATGTCTGGCTGCTCCACGCTCACACATCCGGCTGCTTCACACACACACACACATATGTCTGGCTGCTCCACACACATGTCTGGCTGCTTCACACACACAAACATGTCTGGCAGCTCCACACACACATGTCTGGCAGCTCCACACACACATGTCTGGCTGCTTCACACACATACGTGTCTGGCTGCTCCACACACACATGTCTGGCTGCTCCATGCACACGTCTGGCGGCTCTACACACACATGTCTGGCTGCTTCACACACACACGTGTCTGGCTGCTCCACACACACGTGTCTGGCTGCTCCACACACACGTCTGGCTGCTCCACACACACGTCTGGCTGCTCCACACACACATTTCTGGCTGCTCCACACACACACACACACATATGTCTGGTTGCTCCACACACATGTCTGGTTGCTCCACACACACATCTGGCTGCTACACACACACACACGTCTGGCTGCTCCACACACACACACACACGTCTGGTTGCTTCACACACACATGTGTCACTGTAGGAATACGGACCTATGGACAAATATTGTAATTTGTACGCACATCCACAGTCACTCACACACAGTAATACCCACTCTTATTTTCCATCTCCTCCTTTCCCTTTCTCCAAGTTCCCCTATTCATCTCTCTCTCATTCAAAGACATACACGTCCGTTAGCGGCTATCTGTCTGTGCACACACACGCATCACAGGTGTGTGTACGAACACACAAAAACGCACGGGGCCCACTCAGTAACGCTGAGACCCACGCAGCTTGCTCCAGGTTCCTCCGCTCTCTAATAAGGCCAATTAGGACGGAGGCATGAGGGAGCCTGCAGCCTGAGTGGCTCAAAGGTTGGAGGTGTTATAAGAGCAACTCCCTCCACTGTCTCCCCTCATCAGTATGCAGGCAGACCGAGAGGAGAAGTGGAGGGACCGAGGGAGGGGAAAGGAGAGCGGGTCAAAAAGAGATTGATAGAGGAGACGGGGTGAGGGACAATGGGAGAGAAAGAGAGAGAGAAAGAAAGAGAGGGAGGGAAGATGCAGACTTGGTAGGGGAAGGCAGAGAGCGATGATAAGGAGGAGAGGAGAGAAAAACAAGAGAGTCTGAAAGCAGCAGGCCCATTTGAATAGCATAATGTGCCTGCGCTTCCCCAGGCACAGAGTCGCCACAACCTCAGTCAGTTGTTATCAGTGCTCCGGAATTTAATTTGACCCACAGGCTCTAAACGCCGGCCACGTATCACGCTTATGACCTCCATCCGTCCACTCCAAGCAGAAGCTAGCGCTAGCCCCCGAGGTAACACAGTACAACCTGCACACAAATATCCTGAACAATGTTTGAACACCAAAATATTTCTCTTGGTATTGTTATGCCAGCATCTAGAGGCCTTCGACTTGACGCTAGAGCACACAATTTTTTGTTTTTAGCTATGTTTTTTTCCGTTTTATAGTCTAGCGAGGGCCCAACCGCTAACTTGAAGGATGCTAATGCTTGCATTTCAGCTATGGTACTGCGTTTTTGCTCCACGTACTTGGCAGCTATTTGCATGGCAGTGGTTTTCAAGATGGTCTTCCTGTTTAGATGCTAAATGTCACCCTGCCCTCCATATGTGGCACAGACTTAATTTGTCCTCATAATCCAGTCACAGCAACTGTGCTGGGTGCGTGGCGAGCGTGCTGTTCATTAGAAAACCTGCTTCTAAGAGAGCATAGTCCTCGTCCATTAGCCTCAATACCCACAACGGCCGTGTCACTTGGAGCCAGCGGCTTTGCTGTCTCCATTCTCCTGTCGGCCCATTGCACCTTATGTCCCCCCGACGCCATCGTCTGGGCGGCGGAGGGCACAATGGACTTTACAGACATGGTCATCCTAACATCTCACCCCTCTCAGCACATTTTCCACTCTGCTGATATAATAAGCCCGCTCGTCGACGAGGTTTCGTTAGGGGCCCCTTTGTCCGGTGGGCCCCACAGGCCATCGGCGCACATTAGTCACAGCACACGCTGTTCTCACTGGTGTTTGGCTCTTTTTTCCCACCCAGAGACCTGCTCAGGTGTGATGACCTTTCCCTGACAGTCTTTGCAAGGCTTTAGATGGAAGATGGAATAAGAAACTTGAAGTCCTCGGAAGAGGTTATACATCAAGTCTTCTGTTCACTTTAATCCCTTTTTTTGGTTGTATTTTTTATTTTTATTTTAAGCATACATTTGGTGATACATCCATGGTATTATTCAATGAAGTGGTTGACTTCTTCATATGTCAAGTTCATTGCCTATTTAGATAGTGTTTCAAAGTATATCCTTAAGTCTCTGCGGTAGATTGAATGAACTTCAACTTGGCATAAGCACATGACACACACTCCCAGTCTTGTAGTTTCACCACTATTGAAGAGGTTTAGGAAGCTTCCCTACCCAGCAGCTTGCATCAATTCTGCCCTGTTGAACGTAATAGAGTTAGATGAAATTTGGCAGAGACACCAACTGCCTGATGGGACGTGGAGTTTGGAGAGTTGGGGGAAAGAGTACTTTGAAGACATTAGAAGTGAAGTATGTAGTGTACCTATGGGCTGGAATAAAAGCCTTGCACGTCATTGTTCCCTAGGCCCAAAGTTGGACAAACCATGAAATAAACAGAACCATATGTTTCAGCTATTTTCACATCATCTAGTTTGTAGGACTTTTCAGTACTAATACTTACCGTGAATCCTTTTCTATTGTTCCCTGGATCAAACCATGACTCCTGTATCTTTAGTTTCCTGTTATGCAACACTTGTTTCTGGGTGGGATGTCTGCAATATGCCAGGGCGCTCTGCTCCAAACCCTTCTGGGCTTCCAAAATAACTGGCAGATGCTCTGTCTGGCCAATCGAGTTCAGCGGTTCAGCAGAACTGACCTATTGCATCTGGCGTGCTGACACGACCTCCCTGTTGATTGGTTGTAATGAAGACCGGGCTTGCAGGGGACACACTCACTCCACTTATTAAACCAAGTGCAAATGGTCAGTTAGTCTAGACTGTGATTTGCAGTTGATAGATTGTAGTCACGCAACAAATCATTCATACTTGTTTGACATTACCCGTACAATCGAGTGCCCGGTGCCTATTATTTTACAACGAATGGTTACAAAACATGAAAATTCTATTGTATACATATAGATCGGTTTGACGTTTCTAGCATTATGAAAAGTCTCACATTTGACCTTGTTTAGATTTGAAAATGGACCCCCTGCTTGCCTACAGTAAGTCCTCTAAGCTCTGAACATAACTGTAGTCTGCCAGATGAAATCCACGATGACAATATAAGAAAACTAATTCATTTGAGCTGCCATTGGCTATGGTTTTATGCATTGCTTTACAAATCTGTATGGGTCTTAGCTCAGAGGGAGGGGGTACTAAGACACAGAGAAGCTTTAAGAAAAGTCACATGTTGCCAACACCAAATTGACCTCGGAAAAGTGATTATTTCAGGTTTAAAAGTTATCTCTAAGACAACAAAATGGTCAGCTATTCATACAAATATAACTTTGGACAAAATGGCTAAATGATCGCAATTACAACTCCAATGCCATTCCAGGTTTGTCTTGTTGCTATAGATAAGTCGGATATTATCTCGATAGGTCAGATAAGGAAGCAAGACAAATTGCTAGCAATCACAGTAAACTGTTTCATTAAATACAATTTCACTCCAATTTGCCTGCTAATACGATTACCGCTGATTCCAATCAAATGGCCATACCTCAAACAAGATATAGTTTGGACACTTTGTTTGTGGACATGTTTTATTATAGCATCAGAGGTTCAAATGGAAGGAAGATGCACATTGTGCGAACCAAATTACAATTGCGTCTCAATCCTCTTTTTCAATGTGAAAACCCTCACATAGCAGGGAGGGGATATGGTTTCTCAGGGTTTGTGCTACGTTCGAATCCATCCTTTCCGTACTCTATTATCCTCCTTTTTCCCCAATTATATGTAGTTCAGAAGAATTAATTATGTAGATATTGTTCACCTGGTCTCATTAATTCATCTGTAATTAAACTCAACCTCTTCACACTCTGGGCCCATTTGAAGAAGACAGTAGAGGAAATGGATAGAGCCGAAGAGAAACGACACATGTAGTGATGGACGGCAAGCGAGAGCACAAGAGGCAGTGAGTGACAGATACAAAGGCTAAAGTAGAGGAGGAGCGCATGGCTGAGATGGATTAATACAAAGGCCTGCGCCGACACGGAGAGCAGCAGAACGGATGGCGGGAGTGAGAGACAGAGTGAAAAGGTGAACGGGGGAGGCAGTCATCAAAATGCTAATGCGTGTATGGGATATTTACCACAGAGTGTTAATGCAGTTTAAATCAGGCTGCATGTTGTGGAACCGGGCGCTAAGGCCTTGTTGGGCCTTCGTAAATCAACCATTAAAAGCTGATGTGACCTGAATAGCTCTTCATACATTTATAATCAGTGCCCATCGCCAGAGAGAGATAGAGAGAGAGAGAGCCAGACCCGCACAACACGTTAAACATTTATGAAGACGCAGCTAAATAACCCTCATAATGGTCCCAAGTCAGAAGACATCAGGCAAATGCAGGCGGCAAAAAACGCTGATAACACAATGGTAGCTAACTCCCACTCTTCCAAAAATGGATATATTACAGTTTTCAGCACGTAGTCAATCGATGGATGTGTTCACTGAACTTGTTTATCAGTTGAAAACAGGAAGCTCCCCACCGCATCGCTCGCCCATATTTTCCAGTGTGCTAAAATAAGAAAATTGACTTTTAATGGTTATTTTAATGTCTCCTTCTCCTAGATTGGATTATGACCCTCTGAAATGTGATGCCCTGGATTAATAAGGAACTCGGCCAAGCAAAGAACCACTCACACAGGTATGGAAGTAATCAGTCCTGCTTAAATCACACTGCTCATTCCACCGGGTGCTAACATACAGTGCATGTTAATACCGTGACCATGCTTCCTCATCCGCCAATTTCTCAAGACTTTCCACATATAACATTGGACTCTGGATTTCTAAAACAACATTCAGTTAATGTTCAGCTATCTTATTGACTTTGCAAAGTTTCAAGAAGTGTTATTGCAATGCATGAATATGCAGGAGTTCCAGATTAAAGCCACTCCAGCTCCCTTCACAGTAATCCACTGAAGAACATTTAGGATGCAGGGCAATTTTCCTTGTTCCCAGTGTGCGGTATGATGTTTATGGAAATGATTCATGATAGGTGCTCATCAACATATGCAAATCTCCCGGACTGTGCCGGTAAGCCTCTAATTTCTGCCTTTGGCGGTGGACTGGTAACCACGCGCATCCACCAAGCATTGGATTTTGTTCCCTGATGCAAAATCTTGCTTTGGGAGTCATCATGCAAAAGTACAGCTGGCTTCTATTTGCCTATGTCTCCAGTCTCCGTAAGCTCCCCCCCCCCTCTCCCCTCACACACACTCACACACATTCCCTGTCATACATTTACACACCACCTGTCATCTTTCATTTCCTCTCATGCACACACACACTCTCTGTGTTTTATTTGTCATTGTTTGCTTTTCACCTTGCCTTCCTGTTCTTCTTCCCTGATTTCTTTCTTCCTCCATTGTTTCTCTCCTCCTCTAGTTCTGTGTTCCTCCCACAGTCTTGTCAGTTTTGCTCCATGTCTCCTTTCTCCCCACCTCCCTGATTCTATTCCAAGTCCTCCCCACATCCTCCTTCTCCCTCCCCTCCCCTCTGACTCGGAGGTAGTCGCTAGCTTTGGTGCATCCCCGCTGTGAACTAGGATAGAATTCAATTAACTTGATTGTTTGCCCTCCAGAGTTTACTGGCAGGGTTTTTCCATCAATGACGGGCCAATCTGCCCACCAGGTCCTCTTCCCCTCTCTCCTCCACACCTCTCCTTTTCCTATCCCTCCTCACCCATTACCCTCTCCCTTCCCCCTCATCCCTTGCTCCTCTTCTTCCTGCCGGCTATTACGTTTATCAAGTCAAGTCTCGCCCCCCTTGTTTACTCTCTGATTCTATGTTCGCCCCCTCCGTCGATCATTCCGTTTCCTGCCACTCAGAGAGGCAGGGGAGGCTGGCTTCGTCCACAGGCAGGCACACAGAACGGGGAAAAAAGTAATCTCCCTCACACCCCTACAAAGGAACTCTTGACACGATATAAGCCTTGGGGATGAAGGAGACGGTGGGCGGAATTAGCGTTTCCTTATCGCGTTTGGTTAGTAAATTTGCTGAAGGTGACACACTACCTTCTGAAAAAAAGCTGTGGAGCCGGAGATATGCTAAGCAGGGGGTTGTTTGGGCCATCAGAACGGCGCACTTCCTGCCCAAAAGTGGTTGTTCACGCTTACGATGCTAGCAGTAATCTCTTGTTCTCTCGTAGAGTCCAATAGATTTGAATTTGTTTCCATCAATCAGCCCACTGTCAGCACCACTTAGAAGATGGACTAAAGATGCTGGCTCTTGTGTCACATTTTCATTTCAAGGTGAAAGTGTAATTTCAACTGATTTCAAATACATTGAGAATGGTGAGTTGGTAGTACATGGAATGTAGCAGCCCATTAGTATCTAGATATTTTAGCATTGTCCACAAAGTGCTTACGTTACACATCTATAAACTTCAATTTACAGAAACTCAATCTTTCCCCCTGTATGGCCTGCTGACGTGAGAAAAAGTGTGGTTTGAGGAATCAAGCACTCGATCAGAGTTGAGAGGTGTCAAATTAATTTGTGTCCATGCAGCCCTCTCGTAACAAACATGTTAATACATCCTGACTTGAAATTAAGACCTTCGTTGAAAGCACTTTGTTTCTGCCTAATATGTGGTCACTTTGAATTATGTCTTTTGATCATGAGTAGGCCAGGTTTGGCCTGGAGATGAAGGCAGCTATCATGCAGGGAAACTCTACACAAGACTGGATACAGTTTCTGCAGTTTTAAAACACTGGTGTACTAGTATTTCGTTTGAATTCAAGACTTCTACTTTGGTGATCTGGCGAATGTGGTGGGTCTCCCAGGGCTTCCTGCCACCTGGCAGGAACCCTGGGACTTCTAATGCCTCCGTGGCTTAGTGTGGTTCAACGTCGCAACGAACATGTTTATATTTATTTGGTGACAACGGCTCATCCCAACAACTCAAGAATACAAGTTCTTGGGTTTGTAGCCATACACTGACCAGATCTGAACTTGAAAGAATGCCCAAATCTCAAGATAATTGAGCCACAGACAGACAAACAAACAAACATTTCTGCCTTTTGAGTTAAATGTTAGAAATATTTTCCCCTCATCAAGAGTTGATTTAAATGGTGGAGGTGGGGTCACTACTCTGTGGTTGATTAATATGCAACACACATATGAAAACATAGTCAGCGTGTTGGGTCTCCTCCGACTTTCCCATCATGCTTTGCATAGCCACCAAATCCAGGCAATGTCAACATTTCAAGGCCCAGTTCACCACAATGGGGCAATGATGACACTGCACTCCCTAGAGTTTGCTTTTGTTATCTTAAAGCCCAACCATTTGTTGTGTTAGTGGCTGGCATTGCCGATGCTCTCTGGGCCTGCCAGAAGGGATGCAAAACATCGTTTGAATGGAGTGGAGATAAATCCTTGTTGTGAACACCAAAGGTAGTTTACTGGAGTCCCATTGCCACATTGGAAAACAAAAGGATCTCCTGTAAGAATTTAGGAACTCATAATTCAGTCAAAGGTACTATGGAAAAGACACGGTCTCTCTCAACCACAAAGGGGTTGATAAACGTGTGATAAGAATGTTATGGGGCAAGTTGTTGACACGCAACACCGACCATTGTTATCTTGACAGGGAGAGATATATTTGCTCAGGCATGTTTACAGTCACCTCTGCCCCACTGGGCGAGAGGGGTCCTTACTGATCATGATGAGCCTCCCACAGTTAGAGATAGTCACCGTGGAAAATGTCAACCAATCATCTCACTTTCCTGATGCAAATGAGAGATGTCTTGCTGTTCCAAAGACATGCATGAATATAATTAGTTATAGAGGTCAGACGGAATACAAAACAAACTGGAAAAACATTTGAACCCATCTGTCAGACAAGAAATCCACTTACTGTTTGGCTGGCTTTCACTCTAAAACCACCCCTTTTTGAAGGTTTAATTTAGACTGTACCACACCTACAAAATACTACCTGGGTATATCAATTACCCCCGTTTTATGTGGTAATTCAAAGTGGTGTGTCCACACACTGCCTTCCAAGTGGCGTCCACACATACGGCCTGTGTTTGAACACACTGTTTATTCTGAATTGTATCTGGCTACATTCCAGTTTGTTCCTCCCCAGACGGCACTGCATTGTCCCAACATTGTTCTTTCTCAGGCGCTCTCTCTCTGTCGCCACCACCCCCTCCCGCCACCATTCTCCTCCTTCCCACCCTCTCTCTCTGTCTTCCCTTTATCGTCTCCCCCCCTCCCCTCCCTCCGTCTCGGTCTCTCGCTCTTACTCATGCTTGCTCAGCGCTTGCCCTCTGTGTATGTGTGTGTGTGTGCCTACACATGTTGCCCCTTGCCTTGCTTGGGTCTGCGTAATATAGTGTTTGCCGTGCTGCTGCGACAAGGGAACCACAGCTCACGTCCTTACGTAAGTCCTCATACAGTATGCATGGTCTCAGTGCCCGTTGTCGCAGTAGAGTGCACGACTTTGGTGACTCAGCTGGGGGCTGGCATCGCGCCCACAGCTCTAGATGGAGTTTGAAGGTTTTCTAAACTCTCAGCCATCAAGCCCCACCGAAGTCAAATGGGACCAGCATGCGTCCATTAACGTGCCCCACTTTTCGCCGTTTGATTCTCAACACATGCCTTTTTCGTTCATTCTTTTGTCCATCTTTTCATCCATCTTTTCATGCAGTCATCCATCCGTCATGTCATCCATTAGTTCATTATTTCAATTAGTCATTGTGGGGTCATGCTGTTTAGTTTCAAAATGCATTTGTTAAATGGACTACATGAAGAAAGAGAAAGAATGTGTTATGGAGGGGGTCTGTTTTGTGTCTGTGTTTGAAATGTCCCAAAAATATAAACAGCACGTTTCAGTGTCAAGGCTTGTAGCTGAAGACAAACAGGCAATCAACCAATTAAATCATCACGGTGAAGTGTCAGCCGCCCTGTTTGGGAGGTCCTCCCCCACTCCCCCTCCCTCCCTCCCTCCCCCTCCCTCCCGCTCCCCCACATCCTCAATCCCAGAGAGCGCTTGCGAAGGAGCGTTCCACTCGGCTTGATTAGACTGCTCTGAGGACCCACCCCCAACTGCGATTCCTGCCCCGACTATGACGGGAAGGATGGATGAAGGGAGGGATGGATGGGCAGAAGGGAGGAAGAGGGATGGGAAAAGGGAGGGCCACATCAACAGAGCCGAGTCAGACGAAGGTGTGCAGGCGGGACTGTCCGACACGGCTTTAGTGCACCGTCATGCTTAATGCCCGGTCTCGGATGCTCACGCCACCTGACAGGGCTTTTGTGTGTCTGTAACGTCATCACCCCACCTCCCGTCCGACAGCGCTAACTCAGAGAGACAGCTCTCTCCCTCTCTCTCTCCCTTCCTCCCTCCCTCCCTTCCACCTCCCTCCTCTATCTCCTCTATTTCACTCTTTTTGCTAGTGCCTCAGCCGTTTATTCTAATGTAAACGGGTTGAAGCCGTTGGAGCGGAATAGATTTTCGACCGCAATGATTTGACATCATCTGTGATGACGGACCAGCTCTTCCTAGCTGATGATATGTCTATCACGTTTCCATGGTAGCCGGAGGGGTTAGCAGATATCCCTGTGCAGCATGTGTGAGGTACAGTGTTACAGTAAACCCTGCGTGATGGGACCTGGCCACGATAATGGAGCAATGCTTAGGTAGCTTCTCTGCGTGTCTGCTAATATCATATACTGTGCTATACATGTGCTTAATATATGCATATGCATCGACAAGCACAGACGATTCATTTTCTCTCCTCGTTTCATAACCCAGGATGTAAACTGTGACCTTCTAATGCAGCCTGTAGTTCCAGAGGAGATTGTCTAAGGGTGGGGTGATGTGTTTGAAGTGTGGCCCACCAGGATTTCAGGGGAGACGAGAGGTGGAGGAGGACAGTGCTGTAAGTGGGGGAGAGATTAGAGTTGGCTCTTTTTATAGAGAGGATCACTCCATCTTGGCCTTTTTAGCTATCTCATTAGACCCCCTTACACAGCCTGAATGCCCACGGGCGCCAAATACACTGCCTCCATTTTTGGAAAGGAGCCTGACTGGCTGTCAGTCAAACAAATGTGACTGTATGTGTTTTTGTATGACTGTAGCTCTCTCTCTCTCTCTCTGCAATGCTCACTCACTCACTCACTCACTCACTAATTCACTCACTTATTCACACACACACACACGGACAGTCAATGTGCGCCGTGCTGTCCGGTCTCTCTTGTGCTGCCAGGTAAATGAGGTGGAGCGAGAGAGAGACACACAAAGGGACCGAGGGAGAGGAGAAACCTACAGGCAGGCTGACACATACTACACATACCCCCCCCCCCCCCCACTACCACCCCACCCACCCCTTTCAACATCCCTCTCTTTGGCTCACACCTGTGAGATTAGATGTCCCTCAGTGCCCGTCGAAAAATAACCGACCCTCAGTGAGTGGGCGTCTGGGGATCCTTGTGCCTGACAACCAGCACACATGCTGGGGTAATCAGAAGCTGTCGAATGGGAAAAGGGGGTCTCCAGTGGTGCTCTGAGGGCGCCTCTCTCCTTACTAGTCCAAATTGGTGGCTGTGGATGTGGCCTGAGATCTGGCTCTCAACCAGGGAGCTGTATCTAAATCTGCCTCCTGCGCTGTGCCTTTGGATGGATGTCAGAGAAGGGCAGCGTAACCCAAGCACAGATTAGAGGTAGTGTGTTGTCGGTGCGGAAGCGGTTCAAAAAGCAGAGCTCGGCGGTTGCTCGGTAGGTTGTCAAGGAGATCCACAGCCTCTGGAGGATTGCTTTGTTATTTTGGAGAACACAAATAGTAGCTCTCGACAGTATTCCCATTGGAGCCCTAATGTGTGTACGCGTGCGTGCCACAGATACGCGTTAGCCTGCCACGCTCAGAGATGGCGTTTTGGAGCAATGGTGGATGTCTGTGCGGTTTTCTGAAAGCAAAAGGAAATCCCATTCCTCCCATGTCAAGCGTGCAGTCTCCAGCGGTCCAGTCCTGTGCATCTGTCCCTCACCAAGCCTTCAAACCTCCCTCACCAGCCACAGACCGCCGGGAATTTATTTACAACCTGGCCAAGCAATAAAGGACGCAATTTATGGCTTACTTTTTAATTAGAAATAATGTCTTGTAGAGCTGAAGTGATGTATGACTTAATCAATATATAGACTGCGACAGCTGGATGAAAAACGGCTTTATTGACAGCACGCAGAGTAGCCTAACTTAACACTTTGTCTTTCAAAGAAAGATGTTTTGCGCAAGGGAAGGATACTGTACCAGTCTCCCTCCCTCCTTCCCTCCTTCCCTCCCTACCTCCCTCCCGCTCTCTATTTTGATCCCATCTCTCCAAACGATTCTGCCGACATTTTGTAACAGACTGTATTTTTCTCCAGATTAAATCAGGCTCCTTGTCACTCTCTATTTACGCTAACAATTATTTTACCTCGGCGAAGCCTGCTGTGTAGAGTACTGCTGTTGTACGTTAAACAATGGGGTATGTCAGAAGTGAGCTTTTCTGAATGGAAACTGACATATTGGGTGGAGAAAAGAATGCGTTTGTATAAAATAATGATTGTATACACCTCCCTTCTTTTGCATTCTTTGGAAAAAGCTAAAAGGAGGTGAAAGGAGGAAGCGATGAGCTTTCTTTAATCCAAACCAAGAGCCCCAAACAAGACCTTGGGGACCTAGACACTTTAGTTCTGTTGTCCTGTTTTATGTCCAGACTTAGAAAAGGCAGTTGGTTGACAGGGATTGTTCTGGACCTGAATTGCAAATGTCCCGACTACTCCTATTATCTGCTGGCCTTTCAATACAAATTCAGAAACGTAGGTGTTGCTCACAAGCTGATGAAAATCTGATATATTGTGTTCCAGACACAAAGGTAGGATCTTCTTTAGAGAAAGAATGCATTGAGGCCTTGGTATATTTGACGAGTTTTTCAATCCTGTGATGTTATAAGGTTATGTTTTCAAGGTTGTCTTGGTGGAGGTTTATGGAATGGGAGGGCTGTTTCCAGGCAGATTTACCATTTACAAATTGAGACACCTTTTTTAATATACAGCTTGTCTTTTTTATATAAATATCTGCCTACATCTGGAAAGAGACCTAACCCTTTGGAAGCATCATAACCTAAATTGATTTGTTATTTTTTGGGGGGAGAGAAGAATAGCAGAAATGGAATGAAAACAAAAATAGAATAAATCCATTTCACATATGTCCTCTGTGTGAGGTGTAGTGTAAAATTGAAATACGTACTTTTAGACAGTAAAGGAGAGAGCTAGTCCTGTCATTTCCTTTTTAAATCACCAACAACTTCCTACCTTGACTGTGCAATATTGGGTAAACCAGTTAAAAGGCCTGAATCCATTGCATTTGATTCTTGTTTTTCCGTCTCCCCTTGTCTAAACGGTTACACGGACTGAACAAAGGCAACACACCACAACTTTAACAAACAACAGTGAGCGAATTGCATTTTCATGATATAAACCAGTTAAATGTAGACCACCTGCACAGGGAGGCACACACACACCCTTTGTACATAGAACCCCCTCTGTTTTCCAGACACACCACATAACTCTATTCTCATTGATTACTGATGCAGTGACTGCTCAGGGCAGGTGGAGTCTAATAATGACTTCATGCTTTGTGTGTTCTGGGGATTGTGAGTAGACGACCAAGAATGCCATGCTAGCAGTTCCTCAGTCAATGGTTAACTGTTCTCCGAACATTTTAAGCATCCGGGATCTGTCGCAACCAGCCATACTCCTCTGCCCTTCCTGCCAGGTCTGTTTCCCTAGCTCTCATGGGTTATCTAACTCCTTTGTGTAACGCAAGCTCACAGATAAGCAGTATTGGTCGAAGTTACTCATGTCTGTCTTGTTCATTCATCAGATCCTCTAATACTCTCCCTGGAACCCCCAGAATCCCATGCCTTTGCCCTACAGGTGTCCGGTGTCGCAACGACATGGGGTGCAGAACTCGACCTAAAGCAAACACAGACGTTTAGTCACCCGCCAGCGCTTTTGTGTGCTCGAAGGGTGTCGGCCGAATGTGGGTTTTGCCCGTTAGGCGAGCGTACACACGTCTAATCCGTCTGACGGTGTAAAACACGCTGTTGTCAGCCACACGGCTTTGGTGGAGATTAACGGCAAAGTCCATCGTTACTCTATGTTGTTTATTCCCTGTCTGGTTTGTCTGTGACTGTTTGACAGGCAGTGGATGAAAAAAAAAATCCAGCCAGGATTTTCCTCAGGGAGACCTCAGGCACACCTGTGACTGGCAGCTGCTACACCAGTATCTCATAGACTTTCTCAGCCCAAATCCCTTGTTTCGACAGGAGAAAGGTACGTTTGTGAGCAGGAAAGAGGTTTGAGAAGGATCATTTACGTAGCAGAGAAGCGGTTGTGCCTTGAGACCTTGACTGGCCGTGTTCGGTAGTTTCAGGTCACGGCCTGTATCGAACTTTGGCCCGGGTGGTTAATTAGGAATTAGTACGCGCTCCAGTTCACAGGATGTTCTCCATGGGTTGAATAATAAAGACATGGAAATGGTAATGAAGAAAGAGTGGTTGCGTGTCTCAGGTAAGTGCAACTTCAAATTCTGTCAGAGGACTTTTACAAGTGTCACATCTACTTTCTCAACTGAGGGGTGCATAGTTGAACTCTGACTGCGAAAGTGCAAGGTGGGGTGTCTCCTCCCAGCATCAGGCTCTAATCCACAGAGTCCCAGAATGCCATGCGGCAGGTGTGCGTGACTCACTTGCCATGACAGTTACGATACATGTAGAGGGTGAGACTTGAGGCTATGAATGGAAGGACGTTTTTCATTCCAAGTGGTGTGCCTCGATTGAATATAATGTATTTTGCATCACCACTTTCGGGTAGACAGATTGTTTTCCCTCGAAAAAGCGGTCAAACATCGACGCGCAGTCAAAACAAGCGACTGGGGGTGCCGACAAGCATGTGAACTCAGACACGAGGAAACATATCCGGGACCTGTGTTTCGTCTGCGTGTGTGCTGCTGCCTGCGTCTGGCCCGGGGTTGTTTGTTTGTTTCCAGGCGCTTGTGTACGTCTGAGTCTGTTGGGCTTTGCTCGTGTAGCTGTCAGTTTGGTTCTACGTGCCGAGGTCTGCGTTGCCGGCGCCCGAGTGGGAAGATTCTGGAGGCCTGTTGATCAAAGGCGGAATCCACCGGCAACATCAGCAGGGATCCTCGGCGAGTTACAGATGTTTCCTCTCCCTGTCAGCGCCTCTGTGAACATTCTCCTTATTTAACCAGCCCCGCTAATGGCCGGGGCCAGTGTGCGGTCGGCTACACCGGATCGCTTTCCGCTCCTTTTGTGCCAATGCGAGATGGGGCCAGAATAAGATTGTGTTCCTCTGTGACGTCCTCTTACTGTGCTCATCTGCAGAATTCTGTTGGACGAAGAGTTCCGTTCAGAGTCATCGGGTCTCTAAGCGGTGAATGCCTCACCCAGTTGTCTTTTGAACTTTATTGTGTGGGATTTTTATATATAATAAACATCCATACCAGTCAGGAGGTGGTCTGTGTGTGTGAGAGATACCACTCTGCTATCTGTAGTAGTTAGGAGAAAGTGCGACGATGAGTTCACATGTGAGGAAATGAAGAACGGGTTGAATGAGTAAGGGCTGAAATGGGAGTGAGCGTGGGAGTTAGAGGAGGAGATGACAGGGCAGACTGGGTGTGTGGAGATGGATTAGAAAGTGCGGTGGAGCCATGTGAAAGACGAGAGCTTGGAAGTGTACTGGGAGGAAGAGTGGAGTGCAGCCAGAGAGGAGGGGTCGAGGTTCGACCGCCTGGTTCCAGAAGAAACAGACTGAGAGTGACTGAGAGACAAGGTGACAGAGAGAAAGGCATGGAGGAGAGAGAGAGAGAGAGCGAGAGACTAAGGCGGCTGGTCAAGAAAGTTTGCCAGATATTTCCCGTCCAGATCCAGGGTGGTGTGCAGTGTGTAGGGCAAGGACTGCGAGATTCAGAGAGCCTAATTGTGCTCCACCATCTGCCCACACGAGGGACCATGCCAAACATGTGACACCTTCCAATAGGCTCTGTGATGATGAGATGTGATGTGTGTGTGCCTGCGTATGTCCTCATCTACACAATATCGAATGTCTACGTATGTCTTTGAAACATTTTTGCATGCTGTGTTAGTGGACACATAATGAGATACTTACAATCTTAGTAAAGAAAATGGACAGAAAAACTCAGCAACCATTGTTTCTTAAGTTTACGTGACTACGGCATTCTGAACAACCAATCTAGTAAGAGATAAAAGAGATTGGTTACAATCATCCAATTACCACTTGTCTCTTTACTTACAGTTGTCCGTGCAGGATGGATGACATTGAAATACTACCCCACTGTCCCCCAATCAAGGGACTACACTGAATTAGCTGGAATTGCATTTGCATGGCAGATGACAAAGGACTGTCCTGTGTTTGGCTAGGCCTAACCCTGGGTTTGGTTGCAGTGCCATCTTCTCGCAATCAGTCTAATTGCTGTTTGTCCATGAGCACCAACCATCCATTTCTCCATCTCACATAAGTAATTGGACCTTTACCGCGCAATCGATATCCTAATTGATATTGTAAACTGTAAGTTTGCTGACAAAGATCATTTAAGCAAATCTGACTGGTCTTCGTCTAGCAAGAAATGTGTGGAAACGCTCATATTTCGAATATCAGATAAGTTCATTTGACGGACGCTTAACATCCCTCCCTGTTTTCCTGTGCTCTTGATTGTCCGGGAGTGAACACATTTAATGTTATTTTTCATTGAGTTATCTGCCAACATTGCCTGTGAATTTACATGAAACCCTTGTAAATGTTAAGGGTTCCAAGCCACTAAACATGACAATACAGTAATGGATTGCTAATTTACTTGCTCATTCACAAGCAATATTTCTGGTGCCAATCCTGTAAATGAATTTTGGAATCATGATTCGCTCAACTTTAATCTAGCCTGTGTATCGAGCATCAGGATAAGTGAACTGACTCAGTAAGGACAGGTTCCTCCTGAGGTAACTGAGTGAGAAGGGTTTGTTGTTTGTCTCTACCAACTTCCAAACCAAACGCCATGATTCCCATTGCAAAATGCCAAATCATGTCTCCAAAACCAGACAGAACAATCCCTCCCTCCTGCCCTGACTGTTCCCTCCCTCTGTTTAGCTTGGCCTCTCTTTCCCCCTCTCCCTCTGTTTCTTGTCCTTGATCGGCAAGTGGTCAAGGGTTGGTGGGGTGCGCGTCTCTGCGTTCTCGTATCCCAGAGTCCCTCGTACAATTATTATGCAGCAGATGCATTGCTTGGCACAAGGACAAAACTTTGCATAATGTATTCAAGACCGTCATCAATTTTTGAAGAACGGCCCTAGACCATTCTTGTGCTTTTAGCTAAATAGACACACTCCAGCCAAACATAAACTAGGAGCCGGTGGGGTGGAAAACCCCCCTCACCCAGGAAACTTTATTTATATCTTTATCTAAACTTTGAACCAATGCTCACTTTATATATTGGTTTGCATAAGTTCTCAACATAAATTGCAGTTTAAGGCTCTGGCTGGAAGGGGCTGCTGTGCGCATCTTCCATGGAGAAAAACTGAACGGCTTTTTCGAAGGAAGTCAAATCTCATCCCTTGTTCCTGAAGTGGTAGGTGCGCTCAGGTGCTGTGGACGTCCCCTGGGCCGGTTTAGGGTCCCTCGCTCAAGGGGGCTGGAGGTGTTTTTTGTTCGGTGCACAAAAGGAGATGTCTTTTGGGAGAACAGGAAGGGGCATTGTTAATATTCAGCGTCCCACAATGCATTTCACTGTTTATATGAACCTTAATGAAGAAAGGGAGATGGAAATAGACTTTCTCTTTGTAGCAAAACACTTCCAAAAAGAGCTGTGTGGTCTTTTTTATATTTGTCCATTCGACAGACTCCCTTTTATTCCATGTTGTAAATCTTTGCCGTTGCTTTGTTCGCGGTGCGAATATTGCTAGTGTTTCGTTGCCAAACCATTGAAACGTATTATGGGTCCCAGAACAAGGGAGGGGTGGTCAGATGGATTTTGTCCCACCACACAATCCTGTCTCGGAAACACTGCGATATTGGCCATACTCTTCCATTTCCAAACACTGTTAGCTTTAATGAATGTGGGGAGACCTTTTCCAAATCTCTCATAGACAGACAGACACACACGCACACACATACAAACACATACATTCACCGGAGGTACACCATGGAAGACTCACTAATATGGTTTTTGGCTCCGTTCTCTAACTCTCTGTCTCCGGTGTTACAATTGTTTAGTGAGGAGCCTAACAAATGAGATACTTTCTTTTTTATCAATTATTTAAACAGGACACAAAACCCTGCATCTCTGCCAAAGTCTTTGAGTATTCACAACTAAGTTATCTTTGATTACATTAGCTTGAACTGGAACATTCTTTAGTAAAAAAAAAAAAAGCCTGATGTAAGTGGGTTGGTTTTTGTGTTTGCACATAGACTAGACTGCATGTCCTGCTTTGAACAATCGTCCTGTTTCAAACTCTCCAATCCGGCCTCCTAAGTCACTTTCACTGCATACACGCTGTATTTGGGCCAGTTATTCTCATAACGATTGTGGCCTCAAGGAAGTGCATTGCCAAACCTCGTTGCTGCACAATACTGGCATTTCATCTCAATTCATGAAGACAAAAAATCAATACTTTTTTATTTGCTTTCATAAAATAGGCATATTCTCAAATAGCATTTCTTCTCCGCTTATAGGCCACCAAAGGCATCCATTTGAAAAGGTTGTGTTTCCATTCCGGCAGAGCTTGGAACATCTCATATCCTTTCAAATTACACAGGTTCTCTGTCGATGTACCTCAAGCACCTCCATTTAGCCTTGCTGTTTTCCACAGAGGAACAGATCAATAAAGCCACTCTAGATATCACAGAGTTATTTCCATGGTCATCGCTGCTAAAGCAGATAGCTTTGTACAGAGCTACAGAGTCTAACGTTTTTTCCCTATCACTCAGGCCAGTTTCTTGATAACTATTGACCCCTGAATGACTTTCAAAATTGGGAGGAGATTTTGAATGCTGTTACTGACTTGTAGGCTATTTCTTGAACTTACTTCTTCCATAGAAATACTTAGAAGTTGTGTTGGGGGCATCCTTGCGTCATCTTGAGGCTATTGTCTCTGAGACGACACAGTGGGAAGTTTCACAACTTGAGCTTCTCAGCTTGATATGAAATATGACTTACTACTCCAACCACTGTCAGCAGGAATTTTTTCTTTTTGGGTCAAGAAAAATTCATACGCTTTTAGGGTAAAATGATTTTCACTCCAAAACCAGTGGGTTCTGAATATATGCATATTAATAGGGAATAATGTTTTGCTCTGGTAGGGTGTATTTTGTTTTCTGCCTGACTCGGTGCCATCCATTGTGTTGTCAGCTTGGAGTTTAAGTATTTATTACAACCCGCAGAAAAGATGCCAAGGCAATGATAGAACGTCCCAAATTCTCGAGAATATTTCTTGGCCAGGTTTACTTAAAGAGAAACTGCAATACTGTGGACACTCATTGAAATACCGCGGGCCTACACACGCGTGCGCACACACATATATACATAAATGGTGAGCTGACCACACAATCTTTGTAATGTATCAAGACTTAGCACGTTAGCAGGTTTTACCCACTGATGGGCTTTCTGAGACTGCAAGTCCTATATCAACAGACTTTGCTTTTTGTCAGTGAACACAATGCTAGCAGTTTGACATCAGAGAAAACGTATTCTGTTGTCTGCCTTTTGAAAAGGAATTCCCTGCATTCTCAACATTGTGGGAAATGGATCTGAGGTCATATGCAAGTCTGTGAAACTCCATCTATGGTCTGAAAGTGTTGATGCCTTCAGCTACTTGGTGTAAAAGTGTTGCACTTTTTCAGACTTACGTCACGTCTATGATGATTTATAATTAATTTGTAGAAGGGCTCCATCATTGATGCTATGGCACCTAGCATAAATATTTCATCACAGAACTACACAGATGTCCACACATTCTCAAGTACACAGTCAGAGAACCAGATCTCCGATTTTAGAAAGCAAAGCATAAAAAAGATTGTCCTGTTTTTCAGTGGTTTTTAGACCGGTATCAATGATGTAACACAGGCGCACTGCTATTGGTCATATTACGCATTATCTTGTCTGCGGTGGTATATAATTAACAAGACACATTGAGAACTCAATATCACAATAAAGGGGCGAAATTTGTTTTTTAATCTTCTATCTTGCAGCAATCTGAACATCCAATTTGTGCGAAACACCTCAAAAGTCATGAAACTACATTAACCTCTGTCACATCCTCTCCCCAGAGATAGCCCAACGGTGACAAATAACTTGTTTTTGATTCTCAATTAATGTTTTTTTCTCATTGTAAGCTTCTCGAGTCATTGCAAGCTTTCAATTGTAGACGTGCGGACGTGCACGCCAGTGCTCACACACACACACCCATACACGCACATACAAAACCCTTCATGCCAAAGAACAAAAAAAGCTAAATGGCTCTCTGTTGATATCTGATTCTGCATTGAGCCAGATAGTTTAAACAATTGCTCCATCCCCTCCTAGATTAGGCTGTAATGATCTAAGCACTTTGTCTGGTTACCAGGGAATTGGAACATGAGCCGGTAGGCTTCCTCTCAAATCTGATATCCCCATTCAAACATCTCGACAGACAATAAAACACAGAAGCAGGAATGTACTTTAGCATCATCAATCACCCTTGTGACGCCTCTTGCACTGGATCACCAGAGCATGAAATCCCTGATTCTCCATGGAATAATGGTGGCATCATTCTTACAGGTCTAGGAGGTGGGGTGGAAACCCACTGGAATGAGGATTGGCGCTAGGCGCAATTTGGGACGGCAAACGCTAATCTCCAGGGCCAGTCTGGGCTAGAACAAGTACTTATTCTGAAATGGTAATTCCCATCCAATTCAGATCACAGCTTGGTTTACTAGTGTGGGACACGTTTATTTTTTATTTTTGTGTGGGGGCCTGCTATTTATTATGCTAATGAACCTAAGTGAGAATGTTTACTTTGAATTGCAACCAATTTGCCTTGAGCTAATGATACCACCCAATGGGAACAGGGGGGAAAGCAGAACACGTGGCCAAAACAAGGCACTATGACATCAGTTCCAAAAATGCAAGGAACAGTATTTGACAGAATTAACCAGACTATGCCAGGGTAGTTTGGTTTGTAGAATAGCTTATCTCTTCCAAGGGGACACGTCTCAGATATTTTGGAATCATGTGAGGGATTCTGTCCAACCACACCCAAATGAAAAACCACACCGTTAAAGGACCTGTTTCAAACAGTGAATCATAATACTAGTTGCAAGAATGAACGAGTGGCAGACTACACAAATATAGGACAATGGTATTTGTTGTGAAATGTGAAAACGAACTCGCATCCATTGCGTTCTCTAAACCAGTCTTATAACGGTGTTAACCCAGTCTTGTCTCGGCTTGCCAAACGCACACTGAGTTCTGTCCAAAATGCTTCAAATGATGACCAGAGGGCCCCCACTGAAAGACTTTCCCTCTCCCCTAATGGACATATTGGGTAATAAATGCTAAATCCTCTAGTAATGTCCCTCACAGATGAGGTTATTAGACTCACCAGCCTGAGGTATCTGTGAGTGTTGGACGCCTGTCAGAAATACAACCTCCAAACCCCCCCCCCCACATGCCCCCCCCCCACACACACGCACCACACACACCCTGCGCCGCCGCCCCCCACAAACACACACACCACACTTATTTCTTCCCCCTCTGCTCTTGTGCCTAACTCGACCGTTCCAGGGAAAGCCATGCCAGACTCCAAGCCTGTCCCAGGGCCCTCTCAGCGCCTGCTTGCCAAGAAGTCAACAGAGACTCCTGGCTCCACAATAGAATGTCCCCCACTAGACACCCTCCCATACAGCACAGAGGCCTGCAAAATGTTTTGATTTGTGATTTTTCTCCTTGGCCCACTTTGACTTGGAAGACAGGGAAAGGGAATTGGGGAGATGGAGGCAGAGGGGTATGGGGGTAGAGGAGGAGTTGGCGGTGGAGGGGGGTGTTTGAGTTTCTGAGTTTGCTTTAAAGATTACCCCCCACTCCAGACGGCCCATTGCGACGGCCAAGTAATATACCCACTCAGATTGATCCAGGAAAGGATTGAGGAAAAGAGGGGAAGGGGAGGAGTGGGTGAAAGTACCCCTCATAAAAGCTTTGACCCCCCCCACTGTGAGAGGAGTGCACCAGCCAATGGGACTCCCTAGAAAAGGGGCCACATTTCCCCATAACGAGGGGTTGGCAGGTTGGAGGGAGGGAGGGATCAGTGAAGGGTGGATGGCAGAGGGTGGAGAGGACAGTCTTGAAGTACTGACACAAAAAATGTTTTGACACCAGCGGTTTTCAGCATGATGACCCGATCTCCCGCCAACAATTTCCTCAGATGAAATGCAGCGACACCATATGTGAACTCTGCAGTGCTCTGTGGCAAAAACCATGTCTTCAAATGCTTTTGGACAGCTTTCTGTAGACGTTCTTTCAAAAAAGAACACCATTGGGATCTGGAGAACGGGTGGCCGAGTAGATGAATAGATTAGCGGACGAGAAAAGGAGTTGCACGTAATCCTTCCTGGGCGTGAGGTGTGAGAAGCCGTGCCTTGTGCTTTCACTTTCAACCACCCTTTGGTGGGTTAACGATATCACATTGCGTGTAAAGTCCAAGCCCATTGGCCTCTTCCACTTCGAAAGCCAATCTCTTTGACGCAATGAAATGCAGGCTGTTCGTCGAAACTCCTCGCCGTTTGATACGCTTTAGCACAGTATCGATCGCAAGGTCCAATGCTATCAAGCGAAAGGCCTCCTTTATCCTGTCGGCATAAACGGCAGGCAATCTCAAATCAAATAGCCAAGCTGAAGGGAGCCATGCTCGTTTGCCGTGGTTTTAAGCGGATGGCGAACATTTCAACGGAGAGCAATTATGAGATTTGGCCTAGGTCTTGAGGCCATACCACTCAAAGCGATGAGGTGTACTGAGGTACTAACAGTGTGTGCGTTCATGTTCCTGGTTGGAGTGCGTGTGTGCGACTGAGAGAGAAGAAAGCTTCTGGGTGTTTGCGTGCCCTGTTACAAGCGCCACAATCATTTCCAATTCTGTCTCATAATAATACACGCAACTCTGCTCTCTATAATCATTTCCCCGCTCTGTCCGTCAATCTAGTCATTAATCTCTGTGACAGTCATCTCAGGTTATCCATCTTGGCCCCTATTAGCATTAGTGTCGTTCCTTGGACTCCCCCCGATGAGATTCTGTAAGAGCTGCATCTGGATTCCCTGGTGCAGTCAGCGGTTGGTCTGGCTCTCATCCCAGGGCAGTAGAGGCTGTGGTTTACGGTCACAGCTTCTGAGTTTGACATCCTCCGACTGGGCCAGACCAGCGTGGTGGACTCGGTCCCTGGCGTCATGTCGCAGAGGTTTAACCCACGCACTTGTTTATCCTCAGTCAGAATCCATTGGCTTGTACACGTTTCCAAGACTGTAAGGTTCATACAACTGCCCCTAGTGTGCTTGTGCCACACACACGTGCACACACACACACACACACACACACTAACAGTACTAGGCTATGGGAAGTGACTTTATGACTTAATCGTTGATGTCAGTGTGATGGTCAGCAACTGTTCTTTGGTTCAGTTCTTGAAAACCATCGTGCTTGCAGATTTGTATTCTAGATTGGGGGTTTAATGACATAATTAGCAGCAGTAGTCAGCATCTAATTAAATGAAACAAGTTGGCTGGATCTTAAACGTTTGTGTTTTGTGTTTCAGTTATCTCAACTGGGCAGCCAAAAAGCAACTTATTGGGTTCATTTAACACTACATGTTTCAAATTAAATTTTAATAAAGTCAATTCAAGAAGAGAATCAAATCACAGCTAAGCCAGTCAGATATTAAAATGCCTCTCATATCATTGTGCCCTCAGGAAAATGTTCTGTAGGAGAGACGCTTCTCAGGGTTCCTTGGACCCCATGCCAGAGACCACTGGGCCAATACATTTTCTCCCTCGTCCTATTCTAGTCTCATTAAACTACTAGTTCAGTGTCTGAAGACTCCTGCTTCATAGCCAACCAGCTGCTGCTTATCCTTTTCACTTTCGGTCTCTTTCTGTCTCTCTCTCTTTCTCGCTCTCTTTTTTCTCTATCTCTCTCTGTCTCTCTTGCTCTCTTGCTCTCTTTCTCTCACTGTCTTGCTTCTCCAGCTTTTCTCTCTCTCTCTCCCTCTCTCCACCTCCCCCTCTCTCTATTTCTCTCTTGCTCTCCATCTGCTTTCCCCTCTCTCTGTCTCTCTCTTGCTTTCTCTCTCAGTTTCTCTCTACTCAGTAGACGTCTCTCCTGCCCCTGGCACCAGAGTGTCTAATTATAGATGATTATCTCTGAGAATTTGGTGAGGAGTTGGATTCGTACAGGCTAGAGATCACAAGGGCAATGTTGTGGTGTGTGATTTGAAGGGTGATGTGCCTGGCATGCTATTCTAGTGGCCAGAGAGGCTGCCCACCGCTTCAAATATTGTTTTGCTTTTTCTTCTACGTCAAGCTTGACACAGATTTACAATGGCAATCTGAGAAATACAACTTTCCACCGAGTCTCCACAGTTGAGAGGTTATTTGTGGCACGATCGCCTTAAAAACCGGCCAGTCAAAAGCTACAATCGTGATGATGGTCCTTTTGCATTTCCATTGAGAGCCAGACAGGTCAATAAGGTTCTCAAACAACAAGACTGACCCACCAACCCTGTCTAGAGCAATGAGACAATACAAAAGAAGCTTTCCCCTGGACCTTTGACCATTTGGTCACCAGATCTGTCAATAAGGGAGGTGTCTCGACACACCAGGTGACTAAGTTAGGAGTTATCAGTGATCAGTTATTGTTTCAACATCTCTGCTGTTTAACCTTTGGGTCATAAAGCGCACCCTGTTTTGCTGCTAAGACGTGGAGGCGTTATAGAGGTGAAAGACATAGAACAGCTTGAGCGGGCTGGAGTATTTTTAAGTATGGTTACCATTTGGCCCTGTTAGTTAGTCAGAGTATGAGAGTCTATCACAACTCCCACACTGCCAGCAGTGTAGGACTTTAGTTTGGGATATATGTTAGGTCATTTCCACCTCATTGGGATAGAGGCAGTGTAGAGACAGGAAATGTAGGGGACAGTGAGAGAGGGGAGAACTTGCAGGAAATGGCCCCTGGGTGGAATCGAACCTTGGCCTCTGAGGTCATGTCTCAGACTGCATGGTACTCACCTTTAACCGTGTGCGTGTGATTTGCACACAAGTCGTGTGTGCACACACGTCTAGCTTGCACCCCACCCCACCTCCCCTGCCCCTGCAACACAAACACGCACTACTTATCTTTTACATATTTGGTTTTTCTCTCTCTCCGGCTCTCTCCTTCAGCTCCCCCCCCCCCATCCCCTTCCTCCCGGTCTAATTGAACCTCATTGGAGACCAGGTGGAAGCCATTTGAAGTCCCCTGAGGTGGTGACCACAGTCGTTGCTTAGAATGCAGAGCGCGGTCGTACCTCCAGTTACCCGTTCGTTCAGAGCCTATCCCACACTGCGGGTAACATCCAGCTGGCTTTCATTACGGCGCCAAAACATAACACGGTAATTAATGGAGAAAAAAATAACAGCAGCGTATTGTGATGTAAATTTTCATTGACTGTTCATTGTGCTTTGTGGGAGATTTTAACATATCGGCCTTGAAATAAGCCTATGTAGATTAAAAGCTTTATCACATGCCATTATCTTTCAAATACTTCACATTGTAACTGATAATGAGATTGAAACTTATGCACCATAGGGATGTGTGTTGTTCAGGTTTAAATTCTCAGTTCCCTCGTTTGAAAGCCTTCGCTCAAATTGCTGTTTTTATTTGTGTTTTTCTCTCTCTCTCTCTCTCTCTCTCTCTCTCTCTCTCTCTCTTTCTCCTTGGAACTGGCTCTGAGTGAAGTGTCTGTGTTGACAGGCGGCCCTTTGAATGGATTTGAATGGGTTTGTGACTCAAGGACTCAATTTGAGTTGGTTTCAGGCGGACCAGTCTGGTTTGAATAGAAAATAATATGCAAACAGAGAGCGAGAGGGAATATTTCCAAGACAAAATGGAGATTGAGACCTCAGCCAGTCAGTTGGAGAGAGAGCAGTGGGGGGGGTAGAAGAAATGGGAAGCCATTGACTCGGACGCTACTCAGTTTGGATAGCAGGTCTGTCAGATGTCAGTCACTTTGCTATAGGCCTTGTGCCAAAATGCCATATCAGATTACAAAAGTAATTAGTGAAACGGTTTGGCTTTGTTACATGTCTAACAGACCGCGACCTTGATTGTCCGCACGATCAACAGGCTGTTCAGCTTGTAGCTGCCTGTGCTGACCTTTGACTGCGGTCTGTTAACTCACAAAACAAATGAACCTGAGTTTTCAAAAGGGGGGGAGCCAATCAGATTTGATTATCTACAAGTTCATCCAATCAGGGAGGGCCAACATGGACATGGATGTACTATGTACTATCATACTTATTAAAAAATCCACATGCGTACCTGCTACATAAGCTTTCTCATGATGATGTCATGTTACCTCTATAGCACATCCATCACGGCCAACTGTTCAGCCAATATCCAATCGCCATCTATAGGAGACTGGCTTAGTCAGCTATAATGTACCCATAAGCTCTATTGACCTGTTCCATAACAGTGTACATGTAGACCCACTGTGAATGTCTTATTCTGTTTTGTTGGAGCCTTCTTGTGATGTGTCACTCGTTCAAACCCTCAGTTCACATTACTAACATTCATCTTCCTGTCTACTCCGAACATTTTCAGCATGTTAGATTAAAGGACAGGAAAAGAATAAAGAAAATGGATTGAAAAAGATGGGGAGAGGCAGAAATGCGTTTCACTTGGGTGGTTTTTCTGTCCCCTTCCGGCACCTTCCTCAGCCCCTGAGTCGGGTGCCAGGGCTTGTGTGCCCAGCATTCCGGTTGCCCGCGGAGAGAGGGCGACGGAACAGCCAACAGGTAAGGGTTACCATGGTAACCTGACTACCTCACGCACCGTGATGACAGAGCTGCTAGGGTTGTAGCTCGACACCCCTCCCCCCCCTCCCACCTGCCCCTCTCCGGTGGGGGCACTTATAACAATTCATGATCTTGAAATTCCAGCTCCTACGCCCCCACCCTGTCCACCCCTCTCTCTCTACGTCTCTCTTTCTATCCCACAATATCCCTTTTCTCTCTGAGATCCATTTGTGCCGCATTAGGTGAGATATGTTGAGAGACTGCAAGAGAGAGAGAGAGAGAGAGAGAGAGAGAGACAGACAGAGAGAGAGTGAGAGAGAGACACACCGGTAGAGGGAGGGAGAATGGAATCAAGAGGGAAAGATGCAGAGAGGGAGACAGAACAGGAGGTAGAGAGGGAGTGAAAGAGAGAGAGAGACAGAGAGAGAGAGAGAGAGAGAGAGAGAGAGAGAGAGAGAGAGAGAGAGAGAGAGAGGGAGGGAGGGAGGGAGGTAGAGGGAGGAAAAGGGAGGGAGAGTGTAAGAGCAAAAGATTGAAAGAGGGAGAGCAAAATGGGAGCGGAAAATGGATAGGCCTGAGCTTTGCATTATAATAGAGACACTGTGTCATGGCAGGTTTCCTTAGCATTCATACTGAGCATCTGCATTTATTCACTTTACGCTTGCGAGCTTCCATTTTGTCCCTAGTGTGACAACGTAATTCAGCCTATTGTGTGCATTCATACATTTAATAATGGTAATGGCGATTCATTTTATTCCTTTGTGTGTATTCGTGTGCTTGTGTATCTATGTGTATCCGTGTGTTTGTGTATGTGCTTGTGTGTTTGTGTTGCGTAGGTCACAATATTCATAAGCAAATGTCCTCTTTTTCAAAAATAGGTATTCAGACCCTATTTAATATTCAACTTCATCTTAGGTGTGATAACCATTAGCATAAACACAATCTCATCACCAATCATAAACCATCATGTTCAAACCCTCTCTCCGCCAGCTTTTTATCCTGATACCATCTATCCATGGAACATGCTAGAAAATCTGAGCGTGTGTTTAACCCTGAAAATCTATCTCTGGTTTATTAGACAGTGCATGTAGGAGTGATTCAAGCAGGCGTGACTGGTAACATCATACTTAGCATGCCCCCATCAGATAACATTGAAGATCGGGTTACACTTTGTTGGGGAAGCATTGTATGGTGCACATAGGGCTCATTCCTGCCTAATGAAACGGCTTTAGTTTCATTTGCATGGGAGAGAGAGATGGGGCAACTGGAACTAATTGTAGGTGGTGACTTGGCGGTTATCGCTATACCCAGATACTGTAAGCCTCAACAACAGGTGTTAGGAAACGTAATACCGCACGCTCACGAGGACTCAAACTCCTTTTGCACTTCTTTTGAACAAATGATTTATCTATTTTCTTGGAGGGGGGGGGGGGGGTTAAGTTGAAAGATTTGTGGGTGTGTGTCGAGAAGTGTTGGCGTTACAACGGACGTCACTGCTTACTTGATAATGCGCGACGCATTATTAATATATTATTAGGTTCTATCGAGGGGGGAAACAAACCTTGCTGTTCTGCACCGTCGGAGTGTCAATAACTTGCAGGCAGTTGCGTAACCAAACTTGAACCGGTTTCCTTCAGACGGTTTCTGACATGCCGATACACGACACAACCAGGCTGTCGCACAAGTTTCCCCATGGATACTGCGACCGTGTTTGATTGTCACCAGCCGAAGTTTGGAGACCACATCTTCTCCAGAGCTATGCAAAGGTGAGCTCATTCGGGCGTGACAGTGCGTACACCTCAAACAGCAAAAGGTGGGAACGATGGATGGATTTCAAGCGAATAATGCAAACAGAGCCTCACGTCATAACAGATTGCGCGTCGGATTGCTTTGAAGCTGCGTAACCCCTGGTCTGTGGCACGTTGTTTGGAGGAAAACTAGATGTTCTGCTTCGTAGCAGCAGCACCTGGGTCAGGGCTTGCATGTAGCAGAAACCCAGGCCACCATCTGATTCTCTAAGAACATAATCCATGATGGAAGACAGCCCTGTCTGCTCAAAGTCCACAGAAATGAGCACAAAAACCCTGCCTAGTTGATTGCACTGAATGATGTTTTTAAATGGGATGTTATGAAGATTTTCCCATTGTGCCCCGCCATTACCAGCCGGTGTTTTCATGTTGTTTTGTCAAACAAGGAAATAACAGGAGTTTGAGAAAACACATTATACCCATCTGCGCATTTCCATCTTAATACCTTGGAAGGTGCTAGCAACAAAAGAGGATGTCAGTACTGGGGGTAGCTAAAGGTGTCTGGCAGTCAAGCTGTACTGAGGGAGACAGTTTTTCCTTGTTGATTTTCACACTGGGCATTGTTCACTAGGAGTTCATTGTGACATTTAATTAGCCTTCAAACATATCTTTAGGCTTTTGCAAGGTCTCAGTGACTTTTTGAGAATGTGTGTATTCCTTTAAAGATCTGCATACGTTCAGTGCAACCTGACCAAGTACAACCACTCAATACATCGAGGTTGACATACTTATACATTTGCAAAAGTAGATATTCTGCTGTTCTGTATATATTAAGTAACGCTCACCAGATATGACTTCGGCAGATCAATACCAAATCCATTACAACTGAACGATGGGCTATCGCTGCTGTTGCGTTCTGTTCTCCATCCTTTTCACAGACACAAATCAGCCTGGTGGACGAACAGGCAATTTTCTCTCCACTGTGCTCGAGATCCACAACTTTCCCTCTCCCTTTTTGTCCTCGTTAGTCTCCTAACTTTTTTTGTTTTTTTAAAGACCGCATCGTTTGTGTGATTCCCCCCCTCTTGACTAACTTTGCGTGTTTTTCTGGAAGAAGGGAGGGGAGGGGGGGGGGCGGATTTCAACCAGAAAAACTCAATTAATTAGAACCGTCAGGATTCAACTGGCCCCGTTGGCACTGGCAGCATACTAAAATAAAGACAAACAACAACACTGATTAAAAAGTTTGCAGTTTAGACTCTGAGGCTGCAATGAAGTGGACTAATTGAAGTGGTAGATGCGGGCGTCTCAACCAGCGATGTTGAGCGGCTCATCTGAAAGGAAAGAGGAGGAGGGAAAAAAAGGAGAGGGAGAAAACAGAAACGAACAAACAACCCCTTGAAATGTCAGCGGAGAGAGAGATGCATCATCGAGGCTCCTCCGAAAAACAAGAGTTGGCAACTCTTTTTCTGGGTTTTGGGCGTTACGCTTCCTGGGTGTCGAATCTTGTCCAAATCTCTCACATTCTCTCACAGTGCATTTTGAGATGTGCTCCTTGGTGGTTGTAGTTGTCTACCACCGCTCCCCGCTCGCTCTTCAGAAGGAAGCAAATGAGCTGCTGTGATAAGGAGACTTGGAAGGGCAGCTGTGAGGAGCGCCTGTCATATCCTGCGGCCCTTGGGAAAGTCAACGCTATTGCATAGCTGTGCAAAGTGAACACAGCGGCACTGTGTGCCATTTGGTCGCGCTCCTCTCGCACACAACTCCCTCACAACCCTGAGGTAGAGCGAAGGGGACGTTTGCATGTCCGTGGGTCATGGTCGTCTGGATATCTCATTGTCCCCTGTCACAGCAATACCTTCTGTCACTCTGTGGACTAGCTCTCTGTATTTTTTCTGACAGTTTGAGCACAGAGCTCTGAAGAGAGGGCACGTTGCTGAAGTTGATGACAGGGAAAACGGTGATAGGGTGCCGCCTTGAATATATGAACTGTGCTCATGTGGCTGGTGAGCTCTCCTTTCAAGTTGTCTTGGTTTCATCTCGGAATATGGCCCCAATTCACAGGGCACAAACTTGATCTGATAGACAGTATGCTTGACTCAAGTTTAGTCCACGTTTTGCCTCTTTGACAATTGTCTTGACAGAACTAGATCTGCTGCCAAGTCATCACCTTTGGATTTTTAGTTTACACATGTCTGCAGCACAGGAGGAATGTCCAGAGTGAGATATTAGCATGGTGAGCACAGATTCATTAACCCCCACCACCCCCCAACACACTTACACTCTTTTTGTTAGGTCAAGTAAATCCCTACTCAGTTAACCCCAATAATGTCTGCCTTTCACAATCTGATTATTCTAATCTAGGATGGATTTTGGACTGGGATTCACAACTAGATTACGAGATCTGAAAATGTCGTGCACCAAAGCAATGTAGATTATGGACAAGTGGGGGGGGCACCACGAGACCGATGACAAACGTTTCAGATTGAGATTGAGATTCTGGTAGCAGGGAGGGAAGAATGCGAACATAATCTCATCACGGTCACTTTGGATTTTGTATTTGTTTCTGATTACGTTATTTCTTTGCTCATGTTCTTCTGTGTTTGCAAATTGACCTTTTTGAAACATGATTATGTTTTAGACATTTAGTCATGGAAACATTTCTATATTTACTGTGCAAAGTGCAGCATAAAGGCCTAATGGGACTACGATAACACCATTACAAAGGATATAAACATTGTCTGCGGATTATATCCATAATCATTATGCACAGGGATGAAACTGCTGTAGCAGATCAGCGTTGATGCTTAGAACATTGTTATAGGCAGCTTATTTGCTAAAACTATCTTAACCTTAATATCTGGAGTTACATTCCATCTATATTCATGTCATCTTTTGAACCTCATAGGATGAAACCACGGGAAACAGTTACCGACCAAACTATTGTGGTTTCGATTTGAAATTCTGCATGCAGTTTGTGGAAATATGGTTTTTATAGAGAAATAGAAAGGCTTAAAAAAAAAAGTTCCAATCAACACGTTGGACTAGTGTCAGAGCATAGCCTCCCCGTGAGCTCAGCGGTCTCAAAATGCTAATTAGTTAGCAATAGAGCAACGATGATGTAGCCGGCCGATGTCATGAGTTCACCCTTCGAGACCTCGTCATGTGCTCCGCGAAAGGTCAAGTGGTCAACCGGGCCTGTGCAGACTGGTCTGCACGAGTGGGAAGCCATTTTGTTGTTCCTGGAACAAGAACAGGCGTTTCACGGGCGCACAATGAGCGTTTGTGAAAGCTGGTGAGCTTTCCTCAGCAGGCAAACCGCAAACTGTGAGATTTCCTCTGCACACCCGTTGGAGTGGAGAAATGTCACCCTGTTCTTGATGACAACGATCATTAAGCACTTCCAAAATAGACTTCTACTCCCAGCATCTTACGAGAGCACTGTGGTGAGCCTGTCACTTGCTATCTATGGGTTGTTGACACCACAATGAGCGCCAATGCAATCCCATAATGACCTCTGTGGTCTGGGATTCAGTGTCAACACTGGGTAGTTGATTGCGCTCATGGCTGCTTTGAATGACCCAGTGATTCAGCAGTGGACTTCTGATCTCCCATGCTGGGAAATGCACAAATGACTCTGCCTCTGACAAAGATGTGAATTTACAACATTTTGGTGGAGTGGCTGTAAAACTCCAAAGTGCTCGTAAAAAAACATCAAACAAGGACAGAAAACGTCCCCCCCCCTGCGTATTTCATGTGTGTACTGTAAGTTCACCAGTTCTTGATTTTCAAGTGGCTGAGAAACCGGATCTCCTATTTCGTTGGTGTGACGATGAAGACACTCTCTTTTCTCTTCCTCCTCTCCCAGGATAGGATTCAGGCGGTGACTGGAGCAGAGCGGGATAGCAACAGCCCTCTCGGGACCGTACCAGGGCTGCCGCAGCGGAGAGGAGCCGTAGAGGACAGCACTCGTGTCGGGCGCGCCAGGGAAGTCCTGAGCCCTCGGCTGGACAGATCAAGCAGCGGGCGGAGGAGAGAGAGGAGAGAGGGGAGGCCATGTGGACTGCACGCCTGCTCCTCCTCGCCAGCCTGTTTGCGCCAGCAGCTCTGGGTAAGCCATGCCAGAGGCCACCAGGGTGGAAGAGTGGGACTGGATGGGGGGGTTGAAGGGTAAACTGCTTGTGTGTGTGTGCTGAGGTCCTTAATTTGGCTGCTATTTAGCCAGCTCATGGATCTCATGGAATGCGTGTTTCCCTTTCACGACAATAGCGATCACTTCAAACCACTCCCAAATTAATTACATCCCATCACTTTGTAAATGAGAGCGTAAAACACGAAAGTGGGCGAAAGGAATCAGACTGGCTCACTGGTCCCAGCGTCTAAATCATTAAAGCCATCAGGAAAATCATAAAAAAAATCTACACTAAAACACTTTAAACGCTTTTCACAGGCAAAGTAAATTAAGTCATTTAAATGGAGATTAAAGAGAAATAGGTGGAGGAGTTGAAATGAACAACAGGAAAGCAGGGTCTTGGTAGTGGGAAAGTGATGGTGGTGGTTGGAGGGGGTGGGGTGGGTGCAGTGGCCCGTAAAGATGTTAATTTGATACAGCAAAGCCATTAATTTGGAGATTTGCAAGCAAATTGAATATTTTTATATATATTTTTTTAATCTTCACTTTTTTTTGTCTGAATCTTCAGCTGCGGTGCTGATCTCAGCTAATTCTCCCAGCTGGCATCCTTAGTATGATTCCATCTCCCCTTCTCATTTGGGATGGGTCCTGCCCCTAACGATACGTCACGCGTCTGTCTTTATGCTCTGCCCTCATCGATCGTGGTGAAACAGGGACATTATGAAGAGGTTAATTTACTGCTCACCAGCCAGAGAGCTGGAAAGAATAACTGCCAGGACAATAGGTTGCATAATAAACCGCTCGACGCCGTAACTCTCCACCAAACAATGGTTCTTGAATGCAGATGTGAGGAGGAATTGCACCTAAACCTGCTTTATTGGCTGACGCCCACACAACTCTGATGTTATCACCCCTATTCCTCCTCTGACCTTGACTTAGTTGTGTTTATGCATCGGACGAGATCAGTAGCAATCCATCACCTCCCTAAACCAGTGTTGCGTTTGTGGGGTGACAGCAACGTCGGTTAGCATTAAAAAAAGCCTGCGGGAGATAAATAGACTGCGAGCACTTGGGATGAGGTCGTACGTTGGAGATCGGCCCATTCGATAGGTTGCCCAGGGAAAACCCTATCTAACGCCCTGGGGTGAGCCCTCGCTCCAGACAAGGCCCAGATGTTCTAGAAGATTCTACGAGGGTGTAAATCTTTGGTGCAGTGATGGGGTGGGGGTGGGGGGGATCTCTCCACTCTCTCTACCCCCAATGGGCATTTACTGTGTACCCAGGAGGACACTGGCCTACTTTAGGATGGTAATCCTGTTAAGGTCCCTTGTCTCCCCTCACCATCACACACACGCACACGCACACCGACAGTCCTGACACATACACTCACACGATGACGCCCATCAAACATGGGCACCGTGGCACACACCACACACACGATCAGACATGCTTCGTGCACTTAGAAAACCACATGCACACGCAAACGCGCCGAGATCATGAAAGATGCTCAGATCGCTCCCTCATAGCCTCCGCTCACAGCTGGCTAGCGGTCGTAGCGACCGTGTTTGTACATCAGCTTGTACACAACTGTCAGAGTCAGTCCACTTTCTACCCATCTGAAGAAGGATGGGAAAAAAAGGATGGGATGCCCTGGGGACATGTCCTGCATAGCCAGGCAGAGACGAGAACCACGAGAGCTCCCCGGATTAACTCAATGATGGATTCCAACTTGGAGTAGAGACGATGAAGAGAGGCAGATTGAGTCGGGGGGAGTGAGGGTGAAAAGGGGGGGGGGGCAGGCAGAAATAGGCAAACATGCCAGCGAGACAGGAGCGGAGGAGAGGAGAGAGTAAACAAGCTAGCCGCGAACAAGCATCCAAGACCAAAGCACCCCCCCCCCCCCCCCCCCCCCCCCCACCCCCCCGCTGATGAAGTAACGCATTCCCCACCCTCCCCCCGCCCCCAAAAAACACCTTCTGAACCCATGGTACGGCCATTCATCATGCGTTTACGTGCTTGTGAAATGCCCAAGGAAGGATTTGATATTTATTCCGTTCCGTGGAATCAAAGGCGGTCTGACAGTAATGGATGACGCCCCGTAGACCACTCTGTGAGACAAGAGGAGGTGGGGAGCTGACACATTCCTCATAATAAGAGCCCCACCACATACATCAAAAAATGGAAGCAGATTTAGCCACACTGTGGTGGTGGTGGTGGTGGGGGGGGTTGAGGAAGCCAGACGTTCGCCTGGAGCAAAGTGCTCAGCGTGTGTGTGTGCGTGTGTACTGCTTGGCACATAACTATGACAGGTAATTGACCATTCTGCCTATTGTACCTGAGGCTTTCTGCAAAAATACACCCACACAAGAGGACAGGCTGAGGGGGGAGAGAGGGGGGAGGGAGGGGGGTGAGGGAGGGGAGTGAGGGTAGGAACAGACAGCACACAAGAACACTTTCACACGCAGACTCACACTCAGGTCATGCTATCTGGGCAATTATATTTCGTACTAATTCTCACTCTCTCTCTACCCAAGCAAGCAAACACACGGGCACATCCCTATTCTTACACACATGCGCACACTTACACAAACAAACACAAGACACCATGGATGCCTCACCAGACCTCATCACCTGTCCACCCCCAATATGCTAATCGACATCCTCGACCCCGTTGCTCCAATATACCAGTAAATACTTGAGTGTCAATCTCAATATCCCCGCGCCCGATGCACTCAATTTGCCTCCTTGTTCGGGGGTCTTCTCTCCCTTCGCCAGGGCATCCCTTTATTTGCCTAATTTGCCTAATGAATTAAATGATTAGCTTCATGAGCTCCTGTTTTGAAACAGAGGAACTTGGAGAGAGGGGCCCACTGGGACATGTACAGTTTTGTTGTGATTATATGCTGCGTCAGGAACCGCGTGAAAATAATAAGCCCGCTTCGCTTGTTTTGAGGGGGGCGTCTGTCAATCACTAAATTGCAGACGTGTATGATTGAGCACGGAAACACTTGAAGTCAGTTCAGGGGGTTTATGTGTCGCACGGCGACGTGTGTGCGAGGTGAATTAAAGCGACAATAGAAGAAGGACCCAGGTCAAGTAGAGCATGGCGTGGGAAGCCTGAACGCAGCTTGGCGATGGGAAACGTGCCCCGCGGGAGAAGCGTCAACTCCGACTTTGTTCCTGTTGACATGTACCTGAAGTTCCTGTGCGGGCGGTCGTTGGAACAGTATGTTACTGCTTGTCTTTAATGCCGAGAAGCAACGGAACGTGCGGAACGAAGACGACGAATGATTAACTCAACTTGATTGTAATGTTGAAGAACAATATAGTGGCATGTTGTATGTTTTTATCTGAGGAGCTTCTAGCGCAAACAATCCCTTTTTAATACTTTGGGGGGTTTAAAAGTTCAAATGCAACGATGCATGTGATCGTGCTTGTCGTAGGCAGATAGTTGAAGGCCCTGTTATGACTAGTATTATTATTTAGTAAGCTCTTTTTTTTCCTCACTTCTTTCCCTGGGGCTTTTCACAACAGCTGCCTGTTAGATGCCCTCTTATACTATATCTCTGTTTGCTAAATGCAAATTTCCATTTTTTTGTAGCTTTTTTTCCTGGTTGGTTCCACTTATTGTCAAAGCATGCAACTTCATTTCAATAGAATTATTAGCTCAGGATAAAGTAAATGTGCCAAATCCTGGCTCACTTTTGTATTGTAAATTTAATTCAAATGCTGTAATTCCCCTCAATAAATCTCGCTCAGCATTTCGGCACGAGGGTGTTACAGTTTTCTTTTGTCGTCCGCACCTAATTCCGGGGGAAAAAAATCAATACCCGCTTCGTACTGTACTTACAGCGGAGTCCGCAGAGTGCCTTTTTGTTGCTCCGTGGTTGGCCCGGCGCTGCCAAAGTGCTGTCAGGTCCGGGGGAACCTGAGCGGAACGAAGGGTGGCAACATGAAGCGAGAACCTGCGCGGGAGGGGGGGGGGGGATTGGTGGCTTGTGGGGTCAAACATGCCCACAAGTTTTATAGGCGTTCAAACACAAGCCTCGTGTATATCTTCTAAATGAATGAATTAGGACCCCCCTCAACCCCCCGCCCCCCTGTTCCTTCAATGGCATAATTCAGTAAGCGGCGAACGATGCCATTTAGAGTAGACTCCGGCCTGGTGGAGAGGCTTTTAATGAGGACGGATATTGACAGGGAGGTCAAGTGGCGGTGGATGTTAGTTTACATTAGGAGCTCTAATGTGTGTGTGTGGCGCCTGGCAGGCTAGGGGCTGGAGAAATATCACCGAGTGACCACCCCCCCTCCCCCCTTCTAGACAGAGCTGCTCTCGGCCCTGCGGAAAGTGAAATCCTAGCGGTGAATAAAACTCTGTTACATCCTTCAGGCTCTTGCGACGAGTGGGTGGTTTAAGCGAGGGGCCAAAAACACGCCGCGAAGGAGACGGTTCTTAAAACCGTGCTCTTAATTCCCCCATTAATTATTCACGTCCTTTTTACACACCATGTGAAATATCAACAGATTAAGGACCTTCGATTGATCCCCTGCCAGGAACCGTTATGTATCCACATACAGCACGTCGGGCTTAGCTACATGGTCCAGGTTATACCGGGGGCTAGTGAGGAGAAAGCCTGTCTCCTGTACAGTACACACTGCTTAATGACACAGCCGTACGTGACGTAAGCCCCAGCGCTGTATAGGACTGCTGACGTCAGCTCTCCAGAGGCACACACAGTAGAGCACACGGGCAGGCGTCAACGCGGGTGGCCTGGCCGTCCTTTCTCCCTCCGCCCCCGCGTCCGTGTCACTGCCACGAGCTGTGATTGGAGCTGTAATTACGGTGGCTTCTTGCCACAGCTGCTGATATGCACTTCTTATGCAAAATTGGCCAGAGAGATCTTCAAACCCACCCCAACCTCGCTGGTTTTTAGAAACCCCCGGCTTGCACCGCCTCAGTTTGGGACGCAGTGCTGCTCGCACCCCAGCGTCTTGTTCTGACAGAGTGTCGTGAAGGTTTTTTCCCGCCATCAAAAATACAGAAGCAAATCCTCTTCTTCCTGTTGCTGGGTCAGTTCAGTGGGGGCTGCCCTCGATGAGCTTGTCGTGTTGCGTATTGTTGTTGTGGTCTGACACAAGGCTACAAGGCTCGTGTTTCAAGGCGAGCCACTCTCCGAGCCAATTGACTTCCCTGCCTGGTGACACAACAAACTCTCTGTCCCCTGGCCACCAGCCGGCCTGCTCAAGATCGCTGCCCTTGGAGCATTCTTTGCTAGCGTAGCACCTCACAGGAATCAGAAGGGCAGCTTAAGGACTATGTGGTTGGAATAAATACACCGGGCCCAGGCAGACCTACAAACATGAACTTTATTTGATCAACGGGCCTTTTGATATTAAACACTACTTAAGGGGAAAGCTGTTTGCTGTAGGGTGTGTGGCATGCAGGGAGAGGCTGCACCTTACGTCGGTTATAGTAAATAATACCAGCAAGTAGAAATACCCCAACTATGGACTTCTGATCCTTGATCTACTGTCGGATGTTCTATATGCTCGGACGTCGCTTTGGTTACCACCGTCTGTCACGCGAATACAAAGTCATGCGAAATGTCCTGAATAGAGCCCAAGTGCTGTCAGCAGTATAATACTGCCCCCACAGTGTGGGGTTGGTCTGTGGGAGAACAGCCATGCTCATATCACCTTGCTGTGGCTGCCGGAACAATGCCACCCAATGCTCTGTTTTGCCTCACAATGAGAGAAGAAAAGGGATTAATCACTTATCAGCATATCCAAAGTGTTTCCCCCTCTTCTGCCTCCGTCTCGCTATCTCTTTCATTTCCTCTCTCGCCCGCTCGTTCCCTCTTTTGTTCTATCGCTCCCTCGTTCATGCATGGCAATTTACAACTTGAGTTTAGAGAGTGAATTTGACTAACAAGACAAAGGGATCTAATTACGTTTACCTAATACTACGTTTGGGTGCAAATGGTGGACGGTCCAATTATAAGGAGAGGTACACGTTCGACAGCCCCCCCCCCTCCCCTTCCACCTCTCTCTCTCCTGCAGCACGGGCGACCAAGCATCTAGAGTGCCCCTCCCCCGACCCCCCACGCACACACACCCACGTACGCACAAATCAATGCAGAGTATTGTAAAGTCGGCATTCATGCCAAGGCTAGGATCAAATGTTACAGTTGAGCAGATTAGCCTAGCCAGACCTTGAGGATAAGAGAGAGAGAAGGAGGGAGGTACGAGGAGAGGGGAGAGCAAGAGGGAGAGAGGGAGGGAGGGGATACTGGAGATGGCCTTCGATGTGGCACACTGGCCTCCCTGGGAATTCAATACAGCCATTGACAAAAGAAGGGCTCCATTGTTGAGGCATTCGGCCTCCTTTGGGACGCTGGGCGGCCCGTTCCATTTCCTTATTAATTGTGCTGGAGGAAGAAAGCAAGGAAAAAAGAGAGAGGGAGTGATGGAGATGAAAGAGAGGAGATAGAAGGCTGTATATTTTGGTCCTCCTATGTTCTGTTTGAAATTGTGTCAGGGTCAAGCCAACGCAGGAGAAAATCCTATCTTGAATGGCAAGTGTTATCTGGGATGTGTGAGTCCACACACACACACCCTACACACACCCACACCCACAGACAAACACACACGTCTCACACCAGCCCTCCCCTCTTCAGAAATATGCAAGTTTTGAGGTCACGCCTTGCCCTCGATCTGGCATGGAGGCCGTCGCTGCCGTGGATGGACTGTCAATTTGGCCGAGTGATTGATGACCCCCTGAAGTCCCCTCCCACTCCCCTCCCACAAGCTACCCAGAGCTCCTCCTGCTCCAGGACTAACCTGGGGGAGGTCCCAGATATCATTGGAACACTTTCTCCCCCACCTCATGCTCCACACACACACACGTGCACACAAACACATATCTGTACATCTTTTTTTTTTTTTTTTACTACATTGAGCACACCCACACACAAAATCACACACCAAGGGCCACATGCCACGGAAGATTAAAAAGACAATAAATTATGGCTACTTGGACCGCTCAATAAGGCGATCCTGCGAGAGGTCATTTTTCTTTCTTATTACCCTTCACTTTAGGCTTTCCCATGGCATTATTCATGTCTACAAATGGATTCCCGAGTGCTATGACTTCTGTTTACTTTTGACTGGTTTGTGGGATTGCCAGATCTGATCTATCAACCCCCCCCTCCCTTCAAAGTGCCTCCATTTTGGTATTGGTACTGTATTTTCTCTTATTTAAATGTCAGGCCAGGGTACAGTGAAAGAAGTCCACATCTAGCTATTAGGGTGGTTTAATGCTCTTACTCAAACCCTGAGTAGATGCCCTGTCATGATAAGGTGGGATGAGACACTACAAAAGAAAGCCTGTCTCTAGTGAGAAATATTGCAGGTGCACATTCCCCAGAGTCGCCCCCTCTTACACACAAACACACATGCCCACACATACAACTTTCACCGCTCTCACTTCGGTACGTGCACACACGCACACGCACACCCACACACACACACACCTCTCTCTGATCACTGGCCCTTGTTCAGTGGCTGAGGGGACATGAAGGGGATGGGTTTTCCCCATGTGATAATGCGGTCCTTTCTGCCTCGCAAGATGGACTGAGAGAGCCGTGAAACGAGAGACGGGAGAGGAGGGAGGACAGAGAGAGGGAGAGAGATGCAGGGAGAGAGAGTGACGGAGAGAGGGAGAGAGACGGAGAGAGAGAGAGATGGATGGAGAGAGTGACGGAAGGAGGGAGAGAGACAGAGAGAGAGAGTGACGGAGGGAGAGAGAAAGGAAGGGAGAGAGAGAGAGAGAGAGAGAGAGAGAGACTGAGGGACAGAGAGTGACGAAGGGAGAGAGAGATAGCCTTCATGGTCTTCAGCATCCTGCGGCGCAGGGAGAGTTGTCTTGATGGCTCAGGCGTGAACGTCCTGTCAGGGGTAGAGAGTCCTCAGAGAATGCTGGGAACGACCGCGTCACACAAGGCCTCCCTATAGCTCCACAGCGAACAAGGCTGGTATTGTAGAGGTATGAATACTCCGGAAGGAAGACACAGTGCATTTGTCGTTGAAAGTGTCCAGGCATACTGCACTAACGATGCAAAATGCAAAAATGTCTTTTGAACTTTTAGTCGGTTTTTGATCCTTGACTGATTGTAATGACTGTTTGGGGGGTTGCGGTCCTAATGTGAACCAGAGAGTCCTATAAAAAAATACCACGTAATTCCAGTTATTTTTCCAGATCTGCTCTGTTTTGAACTCTAGTAGGTAGCTCGGTTCCAAAGGCTAGCTCACTCAGCTTGGCGTCACAGCTCATTTGATTAGTTGCCCACACGTTGCCTCATGCATATTCAAAGTCGTCTTGTTTTTCTCCTCTGCGCCACCACCTCCTTGTCGTGTTTGCCGGCTGCCATCTCGGATCCCAGGCGCTCGGAGGAAGTGAAAAGGGGGATGTCAGAGAGAAGCGCCGTATCTGGAGCCCAGCGGTGCCGCTCTCCCAGTCAAACCTGTGGCGTGCCGCCCTAAGTTGTTTGTTCCGCACCCCATGGGATTAGCAGAGCTACTCCACTGCCCTCACCCCTTCCCTTCTTTAACAACTCCTTTTGTCTACCCCCCTCCTCTTATCCCTCGTCACGTCACTGCGCGTTGGCGTGCAACCGACAGGCTCCCGTGGCGCGACTCAGCGATGATTGGTGGAGAACAGCGATTTAGCTGCTAGCTCACCACATGCCCTTCCCCAAAAGCCACCCCTCTCTCCTTGGGGGCAGGGGGGGGAGACACCTCCGCACCCCTCCATCATGACCAGACAGGCAAGCCTCCTCTCCTCTCCAAAGCCATGGCGTCCCCCTCCCCGGGTGTGCGGAGGAGAGGGGCGCTGCTCCAAGGTAGAGCCGGGGGTTCTTCCCGTGGTGGCGGTCGGGGTGAGGGGTAGCCGCATGCTCCGTGAAATACACACACGCACCGGCCCACGCGTTTTATAGCGCCTTGGGGAGGGAGAGCTTGTGTAAGGAGTGGGGGAGGAGGGGAAGGGAGAGAGAGAGAGAGAGAGGGAGGAGGAGGAGAGGGTGCACTCCAGTTGCTGTGTGTAGGCTTAATCTGTCCCCATGCATCGTGTGCGCACAGTAATCTGTCTTGAATGGTGCCACCCTGCCCACATCAACGAGCTTGGTGAGGAACAGCAGAGTCGTGCCCAAGGCACGTGCCCCCCCCCCTCCCCATCCCTCTTCCCCATAGCAACCACACGGTGTCCCTCCCTCTTCAAGACCGCCGGCGAGGTAGGGGAGGCAGATACGAGAGATACCTTACGACTCAGTTGTTATCTCCTGTGCCAATTTCTGCTTCAGGGCAACTGAACACCCTCTACTGTACATGTAGATCAACACACCTACCTCACTGTTTGTTGTAAGAGGTTCACGTAGATGGGTATCAATCATATATAAGCTATTTTTACAAACTCAAACCCTCATATCGGGGAACAATTGGTGTACTTACTTTTTTTCTGGAAAAAATGTTTCATAAAACGTGGCATGGTTTACTTAATTAAAAGGAATATGTACATATGCATTGATTCGCTTTTTTAATTCGACATTTGAATAATTCCCCTTTCTTCATTATGTAAGTAAACGGTGCAGCTTCCAGCTGTAATTTGTATAAATTATGTTATCCTTTGGATGTTATATTGCACTGAAAAATGATGTTGTGAATGTGGAATACAGCAACAACTAAAGCTCTACTGAAAGCAGAAAACAGAAAAGGTATACTATCTTTTATGTCTTCCATATCTTTTTTATTTTTGCATTCGATAAATCAGGAGTCAACCTCTACTTTTATGGGGTTTTTTGCCAGAATGAAGCCCACATTCAGCATTCAAGAAACAGCAGAGTATTGGTTAGATATGGAACCCTTCTCTCTTCAGCCGCAATAAACACACCCTCTTCCTCATTCCAAACGAGGATATTGCCACATTTGTCTTGCAGAATCTTCCCTTCAGCCTTATCAAACACACACACAAGGGAAGATTTCATTCCGAACCGATTCCCAACCAACCTTTATGTAAAATGTGTAATCCATTCTCTCTCTCTCTCTCTCTCTCTCTCTCTCTCGAGGTCTCTTTCTCTCTCTCACACACACACACACCACCCCCACAGCTGCATTTCAACGTACCACCAGCTTAATGTGCAGAGAGAGAAAGAGAGATGCCTGATAGTTATTTTCCAGCATCGACTGATTGAGGTCAGAATGGATTAAGTGATTTTTTGCACTGTTCTCGTATGACAATCAGGGCCCAGTTGCCGCCCAACAATATGACAATGACACCCTCGTACAATCGAAGCTCCGCATAGCACTTCATTTCACATTAAGGCTGAGCGACTCCATTATGAACGTTGTCGCGACTGCCGGAGGAAAGGCCATCGTACCAACGCTAGCGCATTAGCGCCGCGGCCGAGATTGATCTGCGCTCATTGTGAAACAATCGCTGTTCTACTGTAGAAAGCGACATTCTTTTCACATTGTTTCCTGTCCATCCCTGTACAAGGCACAAGTACAAACATACTTACATAGTTACGTACTTACGAATGAAAAGTTGGTGATTCGTATCTGAATATCAATTTTTTGATATTGTATGCTTTTTGTAAGTACACTTCCAATTATGTAGAAAAGGACAAATACAATGGGAATGCATGCCACTCTTATTTATTACATTAAATTAGATTGGATACTCTTGTTCTATTGGGGTTGTGGAAACGTGCCTGGTATCAAGGCTGCTGGCTGTACACGCTAGTACATGCTAGTTCTTAAAATTCAGTGGATTTTTGCGAGTTCCACTGACTACTTCCCCTTCATGTTTACAACTCTACAACAGTAGAGAAGGGCTTGTTTACAGTTAACCAGATGGTGCTAAGAGTTCTGCTCCAGCTTCAACAAACATGCCGTGTTCAGTCAAAAGTCGGCTAATTTGCGTCTTATTGGAGTGACAGCCTGTATAACCTCACAGGTTGCCATGGTGAAAAAAAGGATGGACAAAAACCCAGTCCCTTTCTTGTCTGAACACTGTGATCTCCCTAAACATGGACAGGAGTGGGTGGACAGCAGTTCAGTTGACGTACATAACGTGACAAACATCAATGTTACGGACGCTACTTCTGACGCTGTTGCGTGAGTCTTCCTTACTTTGCCAGGCTATATTTAGTACCTGCTTCCTGCTAGCTTATGTGGTGTCAGGAGCCGCCGTCTGAGTTTTGGCCGCGTCAAAGGCGAAGTCCAGTGAAGAAAGCCCTTTCTTTCTTCCCCTGCACACAGGAAAGACCATCTTTTTGTTTCTTTCTTTGACCTCAATTAAACTTTGTGTCACAGCAAGGGCAAGTTGAGTCATGTTGACTCTGGAGGCATCGCTGGTCTATGGATGTGTGTGCGTGGGGTGGGGGTGTGTGCGGGTGTGTGGGTGTGTTTCAGTGCACTCTGGGCAATGTGATTTTGCTTTAAATAAATGTGAATTCTCTGTGTGTGTGTGTGTTGGCCCGGGAGGTGTGACAGGGAGCGAGGGGTGTTCATTTTGGCCAACAACATCTCCGACATTTCCCTCAACTGGGAGGCACGGTTGAGGGTTCGGTGCGGCGGGAAGGTGGGGGGTGGTGGGACAGGGAGCGGAGGCCAAACAATGTCAGTGTGACGAAGCAGAATGAGCCACAGCCTGCTGCCTCCGTCCTCATTCCTGGTGGCCTCTAGCCTCCACTCTGGCCTCTAGCCTCAGCCCCAGCCTCTAGCCTCAGGCTGGACGGCCTCCGGCAGCCCCCTGGGCTCGGAGTAGAGCCACAGCCACACCTGAGACATGTAGTCAGTGACGGTTACAGCAGATTAGCCAATCACTCAAATCTGATCACCATCAAATGAATCAAATATCTGACAAACTGAGATGAAAAGTTGGGCAAAACAAGGACACATTGTATTAATAAATACACAAATAGTATTTTGACAGCATGCAGATTCCAGAGTACGTTCCAACGTTTTACATGGCAACATTGCTATGCATACGTAACACCAGAGGTGCGGTGTACATTGAACACAGCGGGACACATGCATCAAGTCTGTCTACGCTAAGAGAAAAATGCTAGGACGTGTTGGATTCAGACCACATGCAACCGCAAGAAGATACACAGGCCGACAACATGTCTCTTGCAGATGAATGATATTTTTTGGTTCGGTGTCAGTTTCAATAATGGATCAGGTGAACTGAAGCTGCTTAGAATCTTCAACCGGAATGAAACTCAAATCTAGTTTCCAAGGATTGGACATGATTTGGTTGCCCTCAGGGTACTTGGGGATTAATCTGTACCGACCGAAAACAAGTACACATAGCGAACTGGTCCCACACATCTTCACAAGCAGCATTCAGCCTCTAGTATCCAATCAATGCAAACATCTGGACTGGGTGAATTGCTATTAATTCAATGACATGTTAGCATAGGATGGAGGGTCGCTTCACATGTTCCCAGTGTGTGAATCAGTAATGGATGAGGAGTTACAGCCACTGTTGCTTGTTGCTTATCGTGCACGATGCTGTCTCTGTCAATGTGTGTTCTGACTTGAATCAGCTACTGATGCCAAATTAGGAAGTATCTTATTTCAAAATTCATGCGTGGGCCATATCGAATGTATCTCTCTGATAGTTCCTGTGGAAAAAAGATTGCCTGATTATTAAACCTAGCATGAGTCTTGACTTTATTACATCATTTAATGAAATCGCTTAACTGCATCTGCTATAAACATAAGCTAATTACTAGCTCCGCAGTGAGTGTTGGGATTGAATTGAAATTCAGTTTGACGTTGGTTCCTATGCTTGCGTCATGACTTAACTTCCATGTGCTAATTTGCTGGGGCAATTTCCCCCCCTGGCAACGACAGGCTGCTTGATTGACAGGTGGGGGGCCACATGTGTTCACACATCCCCAATCTGTCATACCCCCCCCCCCACACACACACACACACAAACACACACACACACCAACACACATCCACACACGAGCAAGTGGTTTGTTGTGTGGATGTGACTGTGCTTCAGTGAGTGTCAGTTGGAGGCGAGAGAAAACAAATTGCTGTTTACGGCGGCGGGGTGATGGTGCCGTCCTCGTTTCACCCATTAGAGTGGCCGGCGCTGATTGAGCTCAGCCATATGATTGGTCAAGGCTGCAGGAAGTCATTAGCCTGATCTCGGAGGCCTGTCAGTCCCAGCAGGCACTGGGGCTCACCTGTTATCCGTAGCAATATTATAGCCTGTCATCTCATTGGTATTATATTGGTTTACATGGTTTAGATTCCACATAAAGTGTTGCAAATCCTTCATTTGGGCATTCAGCAACTCACCTCAGTTGCAAGTTTAACTGCTGATAACAATTGATATTGCAGAAAACCCTCTAGTCTTGTTAGAAAGCTTCTTTGAATTGAAAACTACTTTTCAATTTCCTTCAACAACTGGTTTATTGGAAGAGCATCGATCAATTGTGAATTTTGAAGACGTCTTTCGGTTTGGGTGTTTTGTGTTTTTTGTTCCTGTGGAGAAAGTTTTTACTTGCGAAAACAGTTTGATGGACCATAGGCTTTTTCCTCTCCCTCACTTAAAGATAGACAGGAGGTCAGGCTTAGTCATGTAGTCCTACCTCATCAACAGGAGTCCTTCCCACAAATCCAGCCTCTGCAGAGGCCCCAGGAGGGGTGTGGCAAGCCCCCATAGCTGTAATCGAATAATGACATCATGATTCAAGCACTAATTAATCAGCCCGCTTGGTGGGCTGAGCTGAAAACGGCGTAAGGAGACGTTTGATCAGTTGAATCAGCCGTTCTCGCTCTCTCTCTCCCCCCTCCATCTTCCTCCCTCTTTCATTAATTGAATTTAATCCACGCTCATTTCATTTCCCCCTCGATTTTTCAGTTGGCGTAGACTGCAGGAACTAGACGCCTCCCAAGATGAGACATTGAATGTCCTATCTTCTCCTGCTTCTCCATGTATTATCCCGCGCTGGGTCTTACTCGGCATATATCTGTTGCTATGTCTAATTGGAGATAGCGTAATTATCTGGAGGGATCCCTCCGTCCTTTCAGCCGCTTTAGATGCAGGATCTAGTCAGGGAGGGGAACTTGTCTCCTCTCCAAAGCAGGTCTGTTTAGCCTGCTGAGGGCAGCCTGTCTTGACAAACAAGCTCCCTAATGGCAAAGTCTTCAGTCAATACACACACACATACACACACACACCCTCATCCTTATATCTGACACGTTTCCTCTATTTCTTGGCAGATTAACAGAAATTGTGTGCTCCCTATGGGTGCTGTTTTGATATTAATGATGACTTTTAAATGTCATTGCTGGCTTGGCTTGTCTGAGATGAACTGCTTGGTGGTTGGAGAAGGAGGGAGGGCCAAGGGGCTGGGGCGTGTTCTCAGTGACCCCGGGGCCCCTCACTCCGCCCCTGCATCGTAGCCTCTCAAGAAGAGGACATTTTCCCTCATTACTTAAGGAAATCACTGTTCAAGGTCCCCAATCAGAACAAATCATCTTTTTTCCCTTTTTATTTTCAATTCCGGGGCCCACTTTGAATGATTTGAGGGCTCTGCAAAGAGCGACATTTCCCAAGGACTGTTATTTTCGGTGACCTTTTGCCGTGCCCTTTTTGGCGAGTAATTGCATTGTTTTAAATATTCATTTTAGGAATTGTGTCATCTGTGTGTGTGTGGGCGGCGGGGAGGGGGGGGTAGAGGGTCGTGAGACTTGGGCTCAGAAGAATTCACACAAGGAGCCTTTGAAGAACCAGAGCAGATGCACGAACACAAAACCGGGCTGACCCCTCAAGTTTTAACAAGTGAAGTTGCTATCTCCCTCTCTCTCTATCTCTCCCTCTTCATCGCTCTCTCTCTTGAAACTTGACGTGTTCTGCACATTCAGCACAGTGCTTGTCAAAGGACTTATCCGGGGAGAATCTAACAAGGGGAGGGATAGAGAGAGAAGTAGCGTTACATAGGAATAGTCTCTTAGTGTAGAAGGAGAGGCGAGATAACTGCTGCACAACTGGTAGGTGAGCCACACGGTACAACATGGACTAAGACTCCATTATGCTATTCCCAAGAGGACTTGTTCCATTCCAGAAAGCTACCCTTCTCCCTTTTCTCCTCTACTCGCTTCCTCCCTTTGACAAACGTGTGGCGATTGGATATGCTTTAGTGACAGATACTTCCCCATGCCACTTTACTCCCTCAAGTAAGTCCCATCAGATCTGGGAAATGACCTGTAAAGTTGACAAGGGCACTGAGGAAGGGGATGGGAGTGGGGTGGGCGTGGGGGGCCTGGGGACATCCAGAATTGGAACACGCCCCCGGACAGTGATACGGCCACACTGCCACACAGGCAGGATGCTGGCCCTGGTAAGCGTGCAATCGGAGCCCTATCAATCACCACCTCCAGCCACAAATGTAATTACAATAGAGTTGTCAACTGCACCGGTAATTTAAGACATATAGGGCATTCGGTTACTTGCTTACATTAGTGCATTGCAGGCAGCGCTTCATCAAATGCTTTGAGGAGTCTATTTCTGTTTGCCCTAACGTGTTTTCGAGCAAACCTGATGTGTTAAACAAGTTAGATTTGCTTCTGGTGTCTCACACAGGTATATAAGGCTGTTGTGTTTGATCGTTAATAGTCGAGACACACACCACCCAGGTTGAGACATCACATCTGACATCTTGCGGTGACACTTTAACACGGACACTCTCCGTGTGAAATTGCGTGGTGTTGCTTTTTATTGTGGCAAGCAAATCTAGAAAACAGCATGATTCACTGATGTCTGATAGGGGCATAACATGCTGTGAATCACTGCCATATATGCATTGCCTCTTATTTCACCCTGTGATTTCTACAAAAAACTTTACATAGTGTGTGACTTGTCAAGTATGGTTTCCATTCATCCAATCTGCATCCATTGAGAAGAATAGATCGGATTCCCCTCTCTCATTAATGAGCTGTGCTAATGTGAAACCTGTTGCAGATGTGTTTAGACACTTATCTTCCGGCAACAGTGGAAACAAGCCACATGTAAACAACCTCTCAGTCCTCTTTCAACAGTCAGGAGAACGCGTGGCACAACAGACTTCCCTTGCGCCAAGTCTTCTGAGCACGTCTGTCGATCGAGTCATCGTCCCCTCTCTCCTTCCCTCCTCCATTTGAAAGTCGAATTGGAATACAATCCAGATCAGGAGTTCTCAGATAGAGAGTAAACCTTCCATTAAGAAGGAGATAATTGATATCTTTCCGCTCTAAGCCGGAGGTAATTATTCAAATGTCTGTGATGTTTGACAGCGCCGGCCGTCTCCCTGGAAACTTGAAGTACCTGCACTGGCGTGGGCTAGCGTGCCCACACTCCAGACTCTGAATGATTTATGAGAGCAAATGAAACGACACAATATTGAGCAGCTTTTTTGGGTCGCGACCGAGTGGATCTTGTCGGGGTTTTATTCCCCTGACAATTTTTGGAACGCTCCTAATGACGGGGATTGTGGGGAAATGAGCTGAGAACATAGCGAAGGCGAACCCTTAAGAGTGGTTTACGGGCACATGGGTTGTGTAGACAAGTCCACTCTCTCACATACGCACACACACACAAACTCTCTCTCAGCTGTCTATCCAGCCGGCATGATAAATGCATGCTGCACATATTGTCCAGTGTTGGCTGTGCAACACAGACACTTCTGTTAAGGGGTGTTTATGAAAATCCATAACTGTCACGGTCCCCCGCGGTCACTCAGGCGAACGCTTACGTTTCCCACTCATTTTTCATTCCCACTGTAAACACCCAGACCCCTTGAGATCTCCCCTTAACTCATGCACACACACACACACACACACACACACACACACACACACGTGTGCACACTCACTCATACACGTAGTCTCACACCCCCACGCACTCACACACACCCTCTTCCAGGTCGGAGAGGAGGAAAGTAGAAACTTCTAGACCAGCTTCCTGTCTCTCACTATTTGACTGCCCCAAAAGTAAACAGCGAATGTCTAGACGAAGCCCACCAGTTGGGAGGAGAGGGCGACCTTTCCGACCCCTCTGCAGCCAGGTTAGCATTGACGGGTTGTTGTTAGTTCTATGCAGCTCCACGGTTCTGCGATGTTGGGTTGGGGAGGAACGTGGGCTTACAGGATCCTTCTTGAACTCCCATGATCTGTTTTTGCTTTAAGTAAGTATAACATGAGCGGCAATGCAATCATCTTGTTTGTTTTTGTTTTCTTTTGACCCCTCCCACTGCTCTTTGTTCAACTCTCTTGGCTTGCCTGGACACAGCGTTTTGCCACCCACTGAAAACATTCAGAGCTCTCACTTCCTCCCACATTCTCTTGACCATAGTAACCCCTCACATTCTAGAATCTTCCATGTGCGACCTTTGACTTAATTCACCATCTTTGTCCACTGTGGTTGAATGCTAGATAGGGTTATGTTTCGATCAAATTAATCCATTCATTCATATTCGATTTTTTCATTACAAAATTTGCTCCTCGGGCTGTTTGCACTGCACGATGGTTGGCAGGTTGCTTCATATCAATGTTTGCTGTGTCATAAATCTCTTCCCTTCTCTCTCCGTCTTTCTCTCTCGCTCTCTCTCTCTCATGGCAGCTTTCAGTCGAGCGCCCATCCCCATGGCGGTGGTGAGGAGGGAGCTGTCCTGCGAAAGCTACCCCATCGAGCTGCGCTGCCCGGGCACCGACGTCATCATGATCGAGAGCGCCAACTACGGCCGCACGGACGACAAGATCTGTGACGCCGACCCGGCCCAGATGGAGAACACGCGCTGCTACCTGCCCGACGCGTACAAGATCATGTCGCAAAGGTACGTGAAATGCCAGACGCTTCCAAACATCTGACGTGTCGAGGTGTCATTTTGACGGAATCTGTGGGGGGTTTTCTTCATCGAAAGAGTCGCAGTTTGGTCTCTTTTGAATCACAAGCTGAGAGTATGAACTCGTTTTTGTTATGTTAATGACTAGGATTAAAGTGACATATTCTCGTGACTACGTCATGAAAGGGAGAATGGCCTTTGATGAAGAGCCCCTTTTAACATGTCTTTATGTATTAGAAAGTCACTCAAGTTTCAACTGTTACATCGACCATCCTTACATCAGTGCCTGGCCTTCGCCGTATCTTTATATTAATCAGCCCGACCAGATACTGAATGGGTCCTTACTTGGCATATTGAGGGTTAAAATGAAATGGGCTGTTGTGAGGTTTCAGTACAATGTCTGGATTAAATCAGGTTGGAGACGGAATTGATTGCTACCCTCTTATGAGACACTGGTGTTTGTATCATAATCCGCCCCCACTTATATTACAGACACCTCTCACTTCATCGATTTCCATTATCCTGAGGCACGATGAAAAAACATTCATACTTGCGAATGTGCACTCAGAAACCCCACTTTATAATCCAGTGTGTGCAATATCTCTAGTATTTCAGAGTTCCCTGAGATTTTGAAGACAAGGTGTTTCGCTGTCGAGTTGTATTCTGAATGTCGGAGCAGATGCCCCGAGCAGGGAACATTTTGCGATGGTACTTGTTGTCAAAGAAAACCGTTATCACTCACGCTTTGGGTATGGTGTTGTAGCCTTGCCCAAAAGCATTTCCAGTGGTTTGGCTTTAATAGGTCAGGAATTCCAATGAGTTTGGAACATTCTCTCGAGCAAATCATCTCGGTCTCTTGGCTGTAAATTGAAAGCAGCCGTAAATTTGCCGTGATGGAAATCAATGTTCATTTGAGATGATTTGAATACATTATCTCTTATTTGTCTAAATAAATATTCCCAGGGTGAGCTCTCCTGCCAGATAGCAGTGCTTTGCCTAGAGTTATGATCTACATTGTGGGCAAAGCAGGAAATGGGCCTCTATTTGTCAGGGCAGACAGAGAGTGCACAGCGCTATGTCACTGATTTATGAGAACCTACACAATTTGATGACTTGTGTTAAGTACATATACCCAGCTCTGAATTCACCGTGTACTTAGGAAAAAGTTATATATGACTGCAAAAAAAAGCAATGTTCACAAGAAGCACTTTACCAGCTCTATAAATGTCTTATTTGTTAATGTTTGTTTCATGCCTCTAGATCAAGCAGCCATGAGTGGGCTGGAGGAACTGCTTCAAGATAAGCTTTATCTAAATTGCTATTCAGCATCTAGGCAGCCGTTGCTTTCTCCAAACCTCTGTTCCACGTTCTACCTCCGTGAGAATGCTAATGTCGTCTGGCACATTATCTAACAGCGTCCTCTTTGCTGTCGACGCGACACGACGCAGATGAGATACGCGGCAGTGTGAGAAGCGGGGACGTAAACAAAGGTTGTTCTCAACATGGTTAGATAATTGATCCTCCCTGTAGCTCCCTTGTTCTCGCACCGCCCGCCCGCCCGTGAACAGCCGCCACGGATCAAACTAGAGGAGAGCCACATTAGCAACACGCGCACACTCACACAACGACGTTGCTCTCTTTAGCGCCACCGCGCTAGCAAGGGTGACTCACAATGCTACAAGGCAGCTAAGACCTATTCAGAGTGCACTCTCTTTGTGTCTTTGAGGGAGGGGGGGACCGTTGGCGAGGGGGCCCTGAAGTGTGGTGGGAAGGGGGTTCCTATATGCGGCATTTACACATTAGCATGTGAAGGCTGCATGTCCTGGTTAGACTGGGTGAGAGGGCGACAAACGTCGCCCCCGGATTCACCAAGCTGCCAGAGCTGTTGCTAGGAACCCACTGGCTAAGCTCGTTTAAAAAAAAGGCATAAACAAAAAAAAAGGACAAAGAAGCGTCTTCAAAGACGGCGTACAGGGTACAGAGACTGCTGGTAAAAAAAATCCGAAATTATTTGACAAAAATACACCACAGGAATAAACTCTCGATGGCGTATTTGATATACTTATGAGCAATCCCACGTTCCTGTGCTCCTCACAACCCCCCCCCCCCCCCCTCCCAGATTATATTGGTCCTGGTGTAATTAAATTGGCAAGATATTGAATAACAAGCATATAGCATTGTGCTTGGATGTATTGTAGCACGGGTCAAAAAATAATCCATAAATAAATGAATAAAATGTCAGCCAAACTGTTGAATTGTCGGCTTGTGCGCTTATTATTTGTCACCGGGTGTCTTAAGCTTCCAAAAAAACTGCTTTATATTTCTGCCAAAAAGGTGGCTGTGTAGTATTTTTTGGTGACAAAACTAGTTGTGTCTGTGCTGGAAGGTTTGCTTGTCAGAGCACGTCCCCTAAATGGATATTGGCAGTGACACATGGACTGGGGACAGGGACGCACTCTGCTCCAGTCCCAGATACTTCTACCTGGCTTAGTTCCTTTTCTCTCTCTATCCTCCTCCCCCTCATTCATGAAACGTTCCTCCTGGGATTCTTGTCCTTTTTTCCCCCGCCTCTCCAGCCTGTGTGCCACCTGTCTCTCCAGCTGGCACAGGTTAAGTCGTAGTGACTGGTGCCATGGTCCAGTTATCATTCACTCCCTGCTGAAGGACGGCGCTCGCCGCGGGCTCGGCCCGCCACTCCGCGAGCAAGCATCCATCACACGCAAAAACACCGTCTGTGTCACCAGCCCGGCTATCTGTCAATACACATTTAGCCTGCGCGACAAAACTGCCCCCTCATCCCCCTTTCGCTCCTTTGCTATTTAAAGCGAACCATTGATATTCAAACAATGTAATTGGAACCCCTGGCGGAGCGAGAGAGGGGCTACAGACACTGTAGGTGAGTGTTCAGCTCCTCTAGCAAGGTGTTTGGTTCCATTACAGCCTTTTAAGTGAGGTCTAATGGCAGGAGCCTGAGTGATAGTGCGATGCCGAGGCCGGCGAGTGCTGTAATGCATCTCAAAATGAAGGCTGTCTCCCACCAAGCCGCTGACAGAATGAATGGCTTGGAGTCATTACTGATTCCTCTGCGCCGAGGCGGTGGTGGCGGCCATTCCGGCTCACAGCTGCTCCGACTGCCTCTGGTAGCGGGGATGCTGGGTTGGAAGAGGAAGGTGGACAATGGTGTGATTTGAGCTAGAGCTTTTTGGGCCAAATTTACACTAATCTTAGGCAGTTTCACCCACTCAGACCGATGCCACCTCGAATCTCCATGTTAAATATCAGTTGCAGCCTTTATTGTTTGGGGCCCGGTGAATTCTCTATACAATAACCCTTTCAAAGCACTGGGTATTTTTTCTCAAGTGCCTCAGCCCGCAGCACATTGTCCAGAACAGTCACATCTAACGCTCTGCTCCCCCACCGCCCTACACATACATCCTTAGCATTGCCAGCGTGACAGGAGAAACAGCTCCCCTCCCCCCCACAAAAAAAGAAAAGACACATTTAGCTGTACAATCAAAAACAAACATCCGTTTTCTCATCAGCATCTCGCGCCCCCCCCACCCTGTCTCCCCCGTCTCCCCCGTTTTGCTCCCTCTATCTTTCCCCACGGCTTCTCGGCCTCTCGGCCCGTAATTACTGGCGATATCAAAGCCATATATCACCCGGCATCTCTGTGGACCTCGCCGCGCACCTTAAGGGAAGCCTGATAGCATTGTGTCAGGACTGCGTATGACCCTTAGAAGAGAGGTAGGGTCAAATAGGAAGGGCCCCCAGTCCCACCCACCCCCCCTCCCCACGTCTCCCCTGTCTCCCTATTCCTCTCTCCCTCTCTCGACTCTTCTCCCAACCTTTTTTTCCTCCCAACCTTTTACCTTCATCTCCCCCATCTCTCTCTATCAGCCGAGGAACCTCGCTGTTCTTGATTGGATGTCTGAGCCTTATTCCAACCACAGGCTCTTTTTCTCTCATCAGACGTGCAGCCGACCCCACAGGTGAGAAGGCGACGCTCTTGGCGGTGAAAGAGCTTGCCTCCAAACGTGTGTTTGAGTGTGAGACGCTGCTGTTGTAGTGTAGCCTGTTCTACTGGTTGTGATTGAGTATACTCACACAGACAGCTTGAATCAGGGAAGGGGGGACAACGGGCTGAGCTTGAACATGTTTGTGAACAGCAAATTCTTTGGACATGTAACCAATGAAATTGAATGGTGTGGGGCCAACAGTCAGAGAATCCTCCAACTTGAGGTGATCAGATACTCACTTCGTTCATCTCACCACCCCATCAACATTTAGTCACCCTCAACCTTTGACCTGCTTCTGGATTTAGCAAGAATGGAATGGTGCGCGTATTAAACAATACATCACATATAAACTATTCAGCTAATCTTTCCGTACCCAAATCCATTCTCAACAGAGTGCTGTGGAATGCCATGCCACAAACATGCATTACACAGACGGCAAAGACCAGACATCCAGTTGATATATTAACCTCAACCAAATGTCCTACTCAGTTGTAAACAAATCTGATATGCTCTCAACTTGGAATTCCTCCCTTTTTGGTCTTGGCAGCACTCATTCCCAGATCACATATGTTTGAATGCATCACACGTCCATGTGGATTTCCACGTTGTTTAAAAAAAAAGAAAATCACAGAGGAGGCAACATAATCTATCTGCGTGCGTGTGTGCAAATCTTGAAGCAGCGTATTCTCAACTAGAGGATTGTGGCATGCTTGACTCTCTTCGGGATATTACTAAGTAGAAAGAAGACCTTGTACCGCTGGGCAGACAGTAAGATCATATCCTTTTTAAGTCCAAGTAAATTGGAAATTCCTGCACGCACTGTTAGCTAGCTGTCCCCAGTTACCCCCGACGAGACTGCTAGTTCAGCAGGGCACAAACAAAACGTCAGCCATCTGCCTAATGCCGCGTCACCCTGTTCTTATCCCTTTCCTTCTCTCATTCTCCTATACTCACTCATATCTCTCATCTCCCTCCCTTCTCTTTCCTTATAGCTTATGAAAGTCGGAGGAACAGCAATTAAAGTTCGTTTGTTTGATGAAGCCCGCTGATACGGGGCAGAATGTACGAAGGACGTGCATAACTCCCATTTCACAAGCGTAGGCAGGATATTTCTCTCTCCAACATCAATTAAACAGATCTGAAGTTGCAACTTAGAAAAAACTCTCTATAGGCTCCATGACCACGCTGTGCCTTTTACAAGAGACAGGAGGTTTTTCCCCCAGCGCTTTCGTCAAGATTGTTCTCCGAGTCTACCTTGAAATAAGTTGACCTTTTCGGTGCCTTTGTTCCTGACAGGGACATTTCAGGAATGAGACTTTGTTCCTACTTAACCCCCTCCTCCTGGCTTCAATACGTGTGTCATCATTTTCTGCTCTCGCCCCAAACGGGATTAACCCAAAGGCGTTGTTTGGATATTTCAAATACGTCAATGTGAATCAAATCTAAAGCGCTGCTGTAGATCATGTCTCAGCCAAGCACTCAGTCAGATTATGGAAAGGGGTTAGAACAGGACGTATGCAGCCACCCACCGGTATGAATGGAGAGCTGACGGAGGGAGGTGGATGAGCGCACCGCAGCATCATTGGCCATGCGTGACCCTTAAAGCCCTCCCTCCGGTACCTCCCTTGTTTAAAGTCAAGACTGCCATTAGCATTTTAACTCCTCAAACAAAGAGACGCTGGGTGAATTTATGCATGGGTTTAAGATCAGAATCACAAATATCCTGCATATGAGTAGTGCTCCCCCCCCCCCTCCGTACCCAGGGGATTTGATGCAGAGCCATTCGGAAGGGAATGTGCTAGGCCTTATGCTGACTGTGTGTTGTGCATATGTATTGACACTTAAAGCCTTTGTTTGCTGTGTAAAGTATGTGTGCGCACCCATCTTTTTTTGCGTTGCGTTTACAGGTCAGAGCGTATCTTCATGGAGTCCATTTTAGCCCTCCCATCAATCCTTCTCGGTTTCGCTACAGGTACGAAGGCCATAAGACCTATTCATCTCGCTTCTTCACGACTGATAGCCTTAGTTGTGTTTAGCACCTGTCGGTGACTGGGCTGAGAAGTCATAGCATGAGCTAGTGGCATGTTGTTAATCCAAAGACAAATGCCGGCCTTATAAAACCGAAACTGGGCCACATTCCTGAGAATACAGAGTGATATATGTGAAGGGATAAAATAATAATGAAACAGAGTGAAAAAAGGAGAAAAAAAGGAAAACCTTGCAGCGAGTTCAGAATCTTCCCTTCAGAATTTACCGGAACATACAAAGCAATAAATGCAATCCAGAGTTCTATTATTAATTTAGGATTTAAACCCCAGTCCCATCTGTGCTTGTTTGCTTTCAACAGTCCTATATCCCTTTTTCCCATAATGCCTCCTGTTTAAATTGAGAGAGATTCCCCCCCTCGCTTGTCCCCCTCTAATTCTACAGTATTCTTCCCCTCCCTCCCATTCAATGGATGACATCATCAGACATTCATTAAGCTCTCTCATTTCTCAGCCGCGCTTGCCTGCCTCTTGCCTCCCACCCCTCAACCCAGCTTGATAAGATCCCGCCGCATTTCCATTTGGCCAATTAGGTGCAGTAAATTTCAGGCTGGCAGCCTAACCTGTCAGCCCACGGCCAAGTCCAGGTCTGGAACCAGACCACAGTCTGTGCTTATTATGGGGAAAAGGAGGCCGAAACCGGCGGTGGAAAAAAGTTTTTTTTGGTTGTTTCCCCATGCGGAGCGGATTGATATGTCTCAAGGGATAGACAGAAACAAGAGAATTGAGTCCAGTAGCCCCATCCATTTAGAGACCTGTTTCAGCAGCCATTTTGAATTGCTTTGTATGACCCGTGGGGTTTCTGTTATAGCTCCGCAAGTCGAACCGGGGGAGAAAAGTTGGAGATGTTATCCTTCGTCTCCCTGGCACGTTATCCTCAGGAAACCTTGACTCTAGTATGCTCTGAGGTGATACTTTGTCAGATTAATAGCTCGCGCCGCCATCGCTAGCTAAACATTGGCGCTAATGAAAGTAAATGGCGGGAGGACTTCACAGTCCATTTGTCAGCATTGGGGGTGAGGATGGGGGGTGAGAGAGCGTAAGGCGGGTTTCACTTGAGCCCAAACAGTAAAGAAAGAGCTAATTCAGCCAGGAGCAGGTGCTGCACCAGCCCACTGGGTGAGCACTCTCTGCTCCCTCTGATGCTAGCATCGCTATCCTCCTCCCCCTCCATCCTCAGCCCAGAATCCCCTCAGTTGTTTCCAGTACTCCTTCCCTCTCTGTCTCTCCTCTCGATTTAATTGGTGGGTGGGAGGATACACTCATTTGATGTCGATTTCATTTACGTAATTCGCTCGGTACAACGTTTTTTATTTATTTTCGGCTCAGAGGAGCTGGCGGACAACTTCCCTTGACCTTTTGTTACTTCGCTAGCAATTCATCTTGCTTCCGAGATGAAAAACACAACATACTTCCATGCTCCGATGATTCACGTCTCATCTCCAAATGACGGCTGGCCCTCGTCAGACTCTTGCACTCTCCCCCACCACCCACCACCCTCACGCGCACATGCAGCAGGAGCACTTTGAGAGAACCGGCTTTTGATCCTTCCTTTGACGTTGAACGTCAAGAGTTCCTCCCAGATGGGTACCGTAGGAGTGACGCATGGTTTCCCCCAGGTGTCAGGCGAGACGTCACGTTTCATTACACCTCGCCTCTTGATTGAACCCAGTGTAAATGACCTTGGTAATGAAAGCCCTATCTTGTATTTACCATATTGTATCCCTCCCATACATCATTTTGCAAGTCATAGGCCGACACGGAGGAGGGGCGGTCGGAGGTCGGCCCGCCCTCCCCCCCTCTTTCATTTCCTAAGGAATGACCTCATCATAAGGCTCGCTTTCTTCCACTTCATCTTCTGGCTTGAATTGAAAGCGTCGCTTACCATGAGATAAGACTCTTCGCTTATTGTCCAAGTAATATATCAAGTTCTAAATCCCTCCATGGTCATTAGTTAGGACAGTGAGCGCAAATTCAACTTCAGTGTAACTATGTTTTGGCATTGGATTGCGTAGTCATTACGTATGCCTTGTGTCTATCACATAGCAACACACTGCATGTTCTGCTGATGTTGTTGACGTGTTTTCCCTCATTTGCATTGAGCATCATAATCAGGACGATGAACTGTTATGTGATGAAGGTATTTTGGGTTTGTTTGGGAGTGTATGCTCTGTTTGTGCCAGTTCCTCTAGATGATTCCTCGCGTCTCCAGTTCTCTCTTAGCATACTACAGCTGTGACCTAGAGCTGTGTATGGAGTGTGTGTGTGTCTGTGTTATCTGGCGGCGCACCCTTGGCTGAGCCCTGTAGAGTGGGCTCATCTTGTCAGAGTGAAGGCCCAGCATGGATGCCCTCGTCCCAGTCAAACGGTGACTCAAGCTGTTAGACTGGGAAGGACTCCAGTTAGAGCTCAACAGTTATGAGGACCTCTACCTCTTTCAATCCCCCTCTCTCTGTGTCTCTTTCTCACTCTTTGTCTCTCTCTCTCTCTCTCTCTCTCTCTCTCTCTGTGTCCTGTTTGTACTCCCCTCCCCTCTCTTTCTTCATCATTTTTTTCTCTCATTTGGCTGAAAATGTTCCTTTGTTCCTTTGAATTCATACTTCTTTCCTCTACATAACCCATAATCCCCCCCCTCCCCACTCAGGCTCGTACCCTCAATCCCGACCCTAGCACTGGTGAGGCTTAATCTGGACATGAATGGGTGGCCACTGGCCAGGTCCTGTGGGCAAGGCACTTGGGGGTGGAGATGGGGTGGGGATCGGGGGCAGGGGAGTGTGTGTGTGTGTGTGCTGTGGAGGGGGGGGGCAGCCAGAGAGAGATTGACTTCTACGCCACCTGCTTCCTCAGCCCAGCCTGGTAAACAGGCACAGTCAAAGACTGGATGCAAGACGGGGCTCTTCCATCCCAAAACCACTGTTTCTGTTGCTCCCTCTCCCTCCCTTCTTTTCCCTCTCTATATCCCTCTCTCTCTCTCTCTCTCTCTCTCTCTCTCTCTCCCCCCTTCTCTATCTCTCTCTCCCCCTCTCTCTCTAACTCCTCAAGCTTGCAGCACACCTCCCCAAGGACTTGTATTACCAGGCTTCCCCCGTTCACCCTGACTCACCTCACCTGCTCCATCCATCCCGGTTTGGCAGGGCCGTCCAGTCATAATTGCGTGTCCAATTTCAGTGGAACAGGGTCGTTGTCCCCCCCCCCTCGCTGCCCCCCCCACCAACGCCACCGCCCCCCCCCTGCCGTTGTAACACTTTCCAGACCAGGTTCGTATGGCTAGGGCGAAGGGGGAGGGAGGATGGGGGGGAGTACAGTGCAGTGATTGCTTTTACAGCTCCAAGGTGGGAGACGTCCATTTAATGCCACGTCTCTTGCAAGCCGTCTCCCTCACAGGCTGTTTAGAACAGGTTAAGTTTCCAGTCGCTTCTTCCCAACGGACGTCGCGGTTTTTAACTTTGACTTGGTTGGAAAGGCCGCGACTCGTCGTTTTACGTCTCGGTTGTCTCGAAACAGTCGTCCGTTTGATTCGCAAGAACCGCGCAGGAGCCAACTATCAATCTTTAAACTTGAAAACTGATGACACCATCTCTGATCAATGTTTCATACCTCAAGTGCATAATTCACTTTGATCGAGCGAGAGCGTGGGATTGAATATTCGATGAGTTTGTACCCCTGAACTCTCAACATATAGAAAGCCGTGCTGAAATACTCAAAATGCTAATACAGGCCCCAGGATTGCATTTCCAGTTCGTCTAGTGCTTTGTGGAAATATCTGCATGTAGGCTGCGTTAGAAAGTGAGTGTACAGTCCTTACTGTGCTGAAGATGCATCTGTTGACTGAGCCAATGAAATGAAACCATTTTCATCATCCTGATTAGATTAAAGCCAGTTTGGATTGATTTGTTTTTAAGGGGAGAGGTTACGGATCATTTCTTAATTTGGTTCCAGATAAACAATGATGACCTTTTTACATCCCACTCCTGACCTTTCGGAGTGTCTCCTGATTCTGCCCCAAGGTTACCAAGGACTTTGTTGAACCTGATTAACTCATGCATCATTAACATAACATCAGTTGTTGTTAATAACTTTTCTCATTTTTGAATCATCTAAAGAAAGGTAAGTGCTTCGATGCTTGAGAGTCATCCAAAAGAGCAGTTAATCTCCCCCTGCATTTTATCATCAGCTTCCAACAAAACACACTTCTACACTTATTCGCCACAAAAAAGGGCGCTTTAGCCTGCGAACGGCCTGCTCCGTGTTCCCATGCGAACTCCAACTACGGCAATCAGTCGTACTCAAAGGAAGTTCCCGGTGGTCTCGAGTGGCATCTCTCTTACCGACGCCTGTACTCGCTTGCGAAAGCTAATTATGGCAGGTTGCTCTCTGACTGGGAGCGTGTCAATATCTCTCAGCGGGGGAGCGCCGATGAGCTCGCTGGATGGTATTCATATTCATGAGTCCTTCATTCCATCCGTCACTGGACCGTGGCCTGGCGTGACTCGTGAGGAGGTGTGCACCGACATCTTGCTAGCAGGCTACTTGGATTAGCAGCCTTGTCTCGCCGTCTGGTCTTCGCTGCGGTGCTGCTGCTGTCGGTATAACAACTCCGGAGGGTGGATAAGGGGGATAGGAGAGAAGCAGAGAGTGTCGCAGGAGACAGCGACAGGACAGACAGAGGAGAGAGAGAGAAAGGGAAGGATGAAAAGGAGATTTCCTTAAAAAACAGGTGGAATAGGTTATGAGTTATAAAAGAGAGAAAGCACGATATTGTGTGAGGGGAGTTTGTGGGGATGAGGTAAAGTGTGGGAGTGGGGAAAAAATAGTTTACCGACAACTCTGTCGCCACTCAATCAGATCTCCCTTCATGTCACCTTGGGATGACAGCGGAACTGACGCCATCCACTGTTTCCCAATATTGTTGTTTACAACGCTGTTGACTCACGGCAGGAACAACATCTGGTGAGTTCTGATTAAGTACGAGGTCAGAATACTAAACAGCGTCCCAAGAAGCGAGTAGCGCCACCGTGCACCAACCGGACCTGGTCCGGTGTTGTAGCAAGTGGTGCCGTTCGCTTGTTCTGAGGTCGTTTGAATATCTGAGGAGCTGTCGCGCCAGAGCCTCCCTTATTTCTGAAGGCCTGCGGTGGGATCAGCCTATCCGAGCACAGGAAGAAACAAGTAGAAACAGACAGCCCACTGTGTTTTCGGAGATGTGACACACACACCCCTCCCCCACCGCTACACATGCTCTTCTCCTCAGGCCCCGTCTTGGGAGACATGTCGGAAATATAAGACAGTCAGACGTCTCGGCCTTCGCGTGAGAAATTCAACAGGATCCGCCACATGGGGCGATGCACACTGTCACCTCTGCTAACGCGGAGAGACAGAGAGAGAGAGAGAGATGGAGAGAGATAAAGGGCGGTGACAGAAAGGGAGAGAGTTGGAGGGAGAGAGAGAGGAGAGGAGGAGGGGAAAAGAAACACATGTCTCCCTCTGTAGCTCCCCTGTTCACCTCACTATCAGCCTGTTTATTACTTTTCTCACACAACTAACAAAATAAAGTCTCATCAGTATGTCACTGAGCGCCAAGCAACTGCCATTTTGGAAGCACAGAACCATGACTTCGACATCTACACAGAGAGATGACTCTCTATCAATATGTCAGTTTCATTGCAAGTGAGAGTTTGGGAAAGAACATTCGTTCTCATAAGGCCCTCAGATCCGGATTCGATATTTGCAACGCTGTATCCTCCCACCTTGGGAATATGTACGTCTCCGCCAGCAAATCGAGACCTTCAGGTTCAGTAAATTACTTTCCGCTCCACCCAAAGTTGCGGCGAGCCCGGCTCTCGAGAGACGTATCGACGTGTAGGAGACAGAAGAGCTCAACGCGGCCAAGCTTTTAATCCCACCCATGAATCCTGCCAGACACATTCTTAAGACCCACCGTGGCCCCCAGCATGCCAATGCAGGACGAGTTGGGACGCTGTATCGATGGCCGAACCCTCACTTGAACGGGATGGTTGCTAAGAACTAACGAGCGACCGTCTTTTTCGTCGTGGAGAGGAGGAAAGGAAACAGATTGCCCCTGTGACGGCAAGTGGATCCGTCAACGACTTCAGTGGGGGATCGCCGAGCGATGAGTCACCGTACATGCGCTGAGGAAAGGCGGCCATGTTGGAAGAGGTCCATGTAGAGCGGATGGATTTGAGTGGGCGGACGTGGACATGCTAAGTCATGCTCCTCGCCGCCTGTTTTTCAAGTAATGACTACTCATGGGTGTGCTGGGATTTGTTTTCAGAGAAATTGTGCATCTTTAAAGAGAGAGTGAGAGAGAGAGAGCAGATCTTTAGGTGGCATGGTTACATATCCTCTTTCCTTCTGAAAAGTGTGTGTGTGTGAGGGGGAGGGGGTAATTAGCAGTTAAAGAACATTCTAAGCAGGGCCCTGGGTAGCTGTGACGGTAGCTGTGGAATGCAGTGTTGTGGGGTCGTGAAGGCTTTGAAAATAAAGTGCTGGAAGCACAAAGTCACTGGAGTTGGACACTAGGAGTTACTATGGTAACAGTGAATGGAAAGGAAAAAATCTTAGCCCTCTGCATATGTGTGTACATGTACGAATATTCCAATGGGTACGTTGGAAAAGGATTGCATATCTGTGCATTTAAAAGTGAGATGTAAAAGTGTGTGTGTGCCTATGTTATGGTGTGTACAAGGCTTGGAATGCAAGCAGACGTCTCTCTCTGTCAGGGTTCCTTGGAAGATTCCAGAGTTGTGACGGGCCGCTGAAAAGGGGCGACAAAGCCTTTCGAACATATTCAAATCATCTTGTTGTTGCCACAAAGTGCATGTGGCTGCATACACCACTTTCCAAGTGTTTCCAACCTCAACATTGCTCGGTCACTCCTCTTTGTACGTGACTGACACGACTCGACGCTTTGAAATACCAAACCAATAGCATCACCCCCCCCTGCCCTGCAAGCCCTTTGTGCTTCTCTGAAGCAGAGCTCAGCGGCACTGCGGGCCAGTATCTGGGGTCCCAATCTGGGGGCACGCTCTCTGGAAACGCAGGTTTTTGTCCCAGCAAAAAGCGAGGGACGGATCTTTGATGGGAATGTCTGCATGGCTGTGCACGCACACGCGCTTTATTTACAGCGCGTGGCGTGCTGATTGAGAGGACTACATGGCGTGTGCTGTTGGCGCACACGCACACACACACTTCTCCCTCTCTACAGGGAAAATGATCGTTTTTTCCCATACTAATACATCCTTGTGACCCCCTGTGTAAAATTATACGACCCAATCCCCTCTCAGAAGAACACCCCCCCCCCATCTCTCACAGGATCCTTCTAAATGAAGGTTTAGCATAACCCCCGGCTGGCGGGATGACTCCAAATACCCACGCCGCAAGGCTTGCCTGGAAGTATAAATCAAGCGTCCCCTCGAAGATAGGGAGACGCACCATTTATTGGCAAGAATAGAAAAATTCATCCTGAAAACCATAAATCATCAAGCAGGCACACCCCAGTGAATAACCCCCATCCACCAAACAAATCGATTCGCCGGGTTATTACACATTTCAATCCCCCCTCCCCACCCCAATTTCACGAGACACCTTAAGGTGAATTTTCATACACACACAGATTAAAATGTCATTAAATATTTAATTTATACTGTATATATACATTTAAATGTTGGTGTGTTCATGAGAATGCAATGTTAAAAGGCTTGTTTTATTTGCAGGGATGGGATGCGGTAAATCATTGATGATTGTGTTGTGTTGATGTCGTGGTGTGTTGGACTGTATGGATGAGGTTGGATGTGGTGCCAGCCCGACCCTTTTTCCATCACTTAATTTGCAATATCCCACCATGCATTGCAGCATCCCTGAAGCAATGTAAAAATGCTAATGGAGTCATCATGGGTTTATCTGAAATCATAAAACGGCTCCTCCCCACTAACTTATTGGATTTGAATGGTTTGGGAATAGGAACCGAATCACCATAAAAGTGTTGCAGAAATTTCCTTCCTAATGAGGTAAACATCTTGAAGCAAAATGTCTTCAGACAAAGGTGTCAAATAGGCAAAAAAAAGGCCAAGTTGGAAAACGTGACTGCAATTCAACCAACCTCCGTGTTATCGACAGGGATGTTCTGGATACCAAACACACAGGCTCTTGAGAGACAGACATCGCAAGATGAGGGGACTGACACATTCATCACCCTATCAGAATTCAGGGGGAACAGCTGCTCAAGGAAAACGATTGGACAGTAAATCTTTCAGATCGTCTGGGTGCTTTTTGAGTGAATGTGGCTTGGTAGAATTCCCCGGGCGACACTCGGGACAAGAGTTATGTAGATGTTTGTCCCTCGGGCCTCATCCCCGTTGCTTCATACGACAACTCAAGTCTGTAGCTGCAAAAAAAACTAAAACAATTTGACAAACTCTCCATAATCTCCATTGTTTTAATTAATTGAATTAGGTCTAATGTAACTAGTGTTTACAGTATAGCATCACGTGGAATTAGACAGTGTCTGACTGTGACAGCATCATTTACATGCACCTCCACATCCTCCGGTGCTCTAATTGCGTCTGCAGAGTAACAGCAAAGCATGTGTGGAAATGATTGTATTAATTTAAATTTGAAAGGTATTATAATTCAAGTAAACAATGGCTGCTCGTTCAGACTGCGGATGAAGCTGACTGGAAACTCGGGGAGCGAGGACGACTGCTATGTATTATTCATGGGATTTGTAGTTCTGGCTACAGGGCAGTCTTCAACTTCAGATGATCTGGGCTGGTACTGATTGGGGAATATTTCTGTGGAAAGTCCTGTACATTATTGTACAGTATTAATATTCCTATCAGGTTTATTTCCTTTTTGTGGTTCATCATTGTAGGAGGTGTTTTAGGGTCTAAACACGGATGCCCTTGAATTGGATGTGGCTGGCCATTGCCTGTACAATGGGCATTAATCACAGTGCATAATAATAACTTGAATGTGTGGTGGTAAGGTACACAAGCGATGGTAATGCAATACAGAGTAGAAGTACATAGAGTGCATAGAACATTGCATTTCATCCACAACTTCTATCACAAGAACGGTTTATGAAGCTGTAAACATTCTACGGTAACAGTGACCTGCATTTATTGGATACATTGCTTAAGAAGAAGAATGTAAAAAGAATACCTTACACACTTTGCTTATGGTGTCACTGAATCGATCTGCAACAATGTCAGCGAATGTGTGTTTTCTTCCATTCTGTTGGGATTGCAAGGTTTGCCTACATGTTTTTGATCCAACACAGATAATTCCTTAACCATGTTGAAAGGAGGCAGTCTCCATTTAGAGTCTAGCTTATAGAATAAGGATCACTTGAGATTCTATATAAATACAGAGGTGTGATGAACATGAAAAGGAATGGAAACAATGTCAGCGCAAATTTGCAATAGTTGTGACCACATTCCACTAGGGAAATGTTTGACTGACCTACGAGCAGAGCTAGCTATAGAGCTCTGCTAGTCATAGCAAAAAATAAAATACAATAGTTATATATATGTATAAACCAATATAAATACTCAGGCTACATGAAAGAGATATTTAGGCTGTCCAACGATGGTTCACTCAAGGATGTTGACCATGAGAGAGAGGCTTTGATCTGTTCTTAGTTACATTATAGCCTTGGCTTGGCCGGCAGCAAACCTAATGGTTATGATGTAAGAAATAGCATCTTTTGTCAAATTGTTCTCATTAGAAAGAAGCCCAAATTTGTTTCCGAGTCCCCCAATTTTCTGTTAGCACTGTTTCCACTTCTACTCGGCCCTTCGCATTTGCAACCACGCCACTAGTGCCTCGGCAATGATTCAGCGAAGCGCCCTTCTGTTGGCACCATCATGTTCAACCTTCACCCCTCAGCTGAGTCCTAGACTCTGTATTGAATCTAAGTTGACGATGGTCTGTTGTGCACCTGACTTATACTGAGCCGACTGGTCTCCCCTGGGGGCTCCAGTCTCAAGCTTAGTCTCTCCTCTCATCCGTTGGTGTCTGACATGGGCACTACACTGCAACTAGAATGTCAAGGTTAGGCCACGTACCCTGGCTGCGCTCGTAAACCCCCTCGATAATAATACAAACCCTGTGATAGGCTCATGGGTAGGAGGTTCTCTGAAAGTATATCAGGAGTGGATGGGGAAAACAAATGTTTGTCCATATGCTGTCACACAACCTTTTGATCGCTTCTAGTTGTCATTAGTCTCATCGTAATGTCCGGATATAGGACAGTATTTGCCCTGGGATTTTCATGGTTTAATTTCTATTTCTGGCCAGCCAAGAAGCAAACCACGCATATGGAACAATTCAGAGAGAGAAAACGTTTAAAGCGTCGGCCATATTTTCCTCATCAATCATCACGACCTGTAAACCGAACAGAATCTCTTTTCCATTCCGAAATATGGTTGTAGTCATCGGCCCTAAAGCAAGCACCAATTCCTTTAAACACACGGGAGGCGGAAATGCATCTGTTTATTACTGCAGTAGCGGTCTATGCTCTCCCTCCTGGATTACTGCCATGGTACCAGTGGAAATCCATATGTGGTGATTCAGCTATAGGTTCTCAATACAGAACAGTATTCAGAACATAATGCCGTCGTCTACAGTCTTGGCATTTGTCCTTAAAGCAAAGAATGTCCCCAAGTTCCATTTTCATGTGTGTTTCCCGCCACTTCTTTGTTGACTTGCCGTTGCTGCGAGATAAATGGGGCTTATCTCCGCCATACAACATAGGAGAGGGGGAATTGTGAGCAGCCAAAACACTATTCAAGCCGCTAATCTGTCGCAATGTTGGAGCAGGATTACGTTTGTCAGAGAGAGAAAAAAGCTGGTCCAAGCTGCTGATGTTTGGAAAAAGGTTCTGTCTCAGTGTACCCTGGTGAGAGGAGACAGTCCATAAGCAAATGAATTAATCATGATCTCCCAGGGTCTCGCAATCCCCCCCAGCCCATATCCCGTATCGTCACCATGCTAACGCTAACCTCGAGAAAATGCACATCTTCAGAACTCCCACCCAAAATTCTGTCAGACCCTTCCAGATTGAGGAGCCATCTTTCTTCTTCCTCGTTCCACGTCGCTAATCCGTGCTTTTTCACCCCCGGAGTGCTGCAGGACGATTCCTGGCGCGGTTCGTCATCAACATCCTTAAACCCGCTAATGCCTACCAGAACATCACGTTAAACAACAAAACAATGTCTGTATGATTGCCTTGATGGCTGTCGTGGAGCACCATGCCGATCCTCCGCTTCCTCTCAGAGATGGAAACCGGTAGGTTCTGTGGGGCTCAAGTGGCTTCGAGCAGGATTCCCCCTTAGCGGCGTACGCTAATTCACTCCCTCCCACGTGCCGGCCTTGTAGTTTTGCTTGCCTACGTTTCATCCTTCCCTCGCTGTGTTTGTGATTTCAACTTTGTTGTTGTTCGGGCACGAAAGACAAATGGAAACCAGATCGGGTGTCTGCTGAGGGATGATGAAGGCTCTGAGTAAGTGTGAGCACTGCGGAGTGTGTTCAGAGGTGTCACCATTGAGATTTTTCATCGTCTTACTGTATCTGCCTGTGTGGGGGTGCATGTGTTTCATTTGTGTCTGAAGGCTTGTGTCGGTGTGCAAGCCTTCTGGTGGGTGTGTGCACGCCGTTGTGCCTGTGTGAGCGTGTGTGCGTGTTTTTTACAAGGGCATCAAGTGTACACTCATCTTAGTGTAGGTGCGTGTTCCTCGACGAGGAAATCTGGTTAACCTTGCCAATACATACATTTCTATTAAAAGATGACCTTGTAGTCAAAGTGAGCCATGCAGTCTGTCAGCCAAGTCCTATTTCACATTCACTGTCAGAGCAAAGATTGAATTCAGAGATGACACTTTTGTATGCGTATCTCCTAAATGGTGCCATTCTAGAAAACTCTAACAAATGGGTAAAGTGAATGGCTCCTGTGGACACACATAAACACATAGATTCATCAGAGCCCTTGACCATCACTTTGATACATCACATCCACTGCAAAACAATGGAGAAAATGTGAGTCCTGAGGATTCACTGGGATATATTTGTTCTGTTTTGTTTTCCCTCCCAGTACATGACCATGGCTTCTAAGAGGTTATTGTTATGCCAGTCCAGGAGACAGGCCAATGAGAGAAGATGGATGCTTTTACGCTCAGCTGCGAAAGATAATGAATGAAGTCGACTCTGGGCAGTCAGACCATCTCTAAAGCGTAATGGGTCCCTACAGAGCGACTTGGATATTGACCCGCCCGTCACTCTGTCTCTCTCCTTCTCTCCCCTCTCTCTCTCTCTCTCTCTCTCTCTCTCTCTCTCTCTTTCTCTCTCTCTCTCTCTCTCTCAAACACACCAACATTCACACACAGCCGCCCTATATACTGTGCAAAGTACACATTCTGAAGCACGTCACACAAAGAAACACACGCACACATACATTTGCTCCATTACACCACCACGCACTCATTTCAGACCTGTCCGGGCAAGGTCTGATGTGACTGTGTCCTCTTTTAGTCTCTGATGAGAACGGAGCAAAGGTTTCTCTTCCAGGCTCTTGATGCAGGGTAATAACACACACTGTGCTGGTCTTGGAGGTAGGAGTGGACCTCTCTCTCTCATACAGGGAGAGACGTGTCAGCCTTCCTGTGACTCAATGTGTGTGTCGATGTGTGTGTGGTTTTTTTCTAAGGACCAGCTTTATGGTTTATTCCTCAATCAAATTGCACAGTTGAAGAATTCAGGGATTGTCTCTACTGAAACTCTCTATGGAATCCATTTCCCCCGCATTTGATTTGTTTCCGTGTGAAGTCGCGCAGAGATTTTGTTTGCGGCTGCTTCAGCAAAGACAACTCGGATCGTTTCTGCCACACCTTTCGACCGGAAAAGCTGCGTTGACTGCATCGAGTTCGTCCTTAGGCGGAGCAGGAGATTCACGCAGGCAATTGCGTTTTTATTACGTTGCCAATTCTGACCCCAAATGTGTCCCTCTCGTTGACAAAAGGCTGCCAGACCTGGGCCAGGGCGAGGTCTGCCTGTCTGTGGCAGGGATTGGAGAGTTTGAAGAGGCCTAGGCCTGAGCCACTTCTGATTGTGGTTGGGTGGCTGCGGCAGGATCAACGGCGATTAGAGTGATTAGGGATTGTGCTTACACCAGGCTCCCGGGTGCTTTGTGCCAGTACCTCCATCAGCAGCAGGCTGTCTGCTGCCCTAATCTACCCCGCTCCAACAACCGGCAGAAGATGAGGGGTTTTGTGTGTGTGTGTGTGTGTGTGTGGGGGGGCGGGGGGGTGTTAGAAGTCAAAATTGACTAGGGGAAAACAAAGTTTTGCTTGCTGTTTGCAGGCAAAGTTTTGAAAGAGGCTTTTGGCCAGGGATGGCAGCTAAGTGTCGCCGTTTCATTTTCTCTCCTGGTTTTTATCGCCACTCCGTCCCCCGTGAGATCCGTCTGCCAGTAAGTACGCTTGGGCATCTTGTGGAAAAAAAAGTCTTTATGAAACAGTCTTTATTCAAATGTCATTGAGTTGACAAGGCGATGACAAGTGGACAAGGGGGACGATTCTGCTGTAAATAATATGATATAGCATGACATCATACTGACAGCTTCAGATACTCAAACCTCAAGTGGACGGTGTCCATGGATGGTTTCCCACTTTACCCGTTGTCATTTTCATGATTACATGTTTTTTCAAATCTTTCAACAGCACATCACCATCTCTCCTAAAGGGGCAAACACATTCTGTAGGTGACCGGCGACCTTTTCTTATGACCCTGTAATTATGGTCCCCCTTAAATGTTCGTTGTCAAGAGTTTCTTGCTATCCAGAGTCTCTTTCCTGTGTCACTAGAGCACATTCAGCTAGCCACATGGGCCCATTATTCATTTACATATTTGAATCAATCACGTCAGGCAAATCCATTCCCTCGCCCTGCTAGTTCAAAGGGCCCCATCGGAGCCAAGTGCCTGATCCAACCCTGATTATCCTCTAATTGGTAATTGTGAAGTGGTAACTCCACGTGGCTACGCCAGAAGCTCCTACTATTGATTCCCTCCCACTCAGCCATTGATTTGCGCTTAATGTGTTTAATTCAAATTATTTCAATTTTCCTCCCGTCTGCAGTATTCCGCTCTGTTCTGTGGTGGGCCACGGAGATACAGATTTTAAGTCATTTTTTTCCCAATGTGGCATTGAACACGCCACGGCATCCAAGGGATTTGGAAAGTGGGTCAAGATAGATGGAACGGATTAAGTGTGCAATTCACATACTTGAGGAGTAATATTGTTTAATCCAGGAAGTTGTTTTTTAGCGTGATTAAAGTTGAGAAATACTGTGCAACCTTCTCTGAACCCGAGCCTTCTGTGAAACTGTCAACATGTTTTCATGAGATCCAGGTCTGTATTTAATGGGATCAGATGCATTGGTTTTATGTAAGCATTCGTATGAGGTTTTACATGCAATGAGATTATAAACTCCTCGTTTGTGAATACAGGGAATATCATCTGGATTTTGTGTGCGGGATTTGCGTAGCATACATATTTGTGTGCACATGTGTGTCATAAACATGTGCAAGCGTGTGTGCGTGGATCGGTTCATGTGTGGGTATGGGTTGGTTCACTTGCCTCGCTGTCACATTGCTGTTGACTCACAGCAGCTATCTGTCCAATCACATCTCTTCGTGCGACCTTGATTTCTAATTCCATCAGAGACTCTATCGCAGCTCCCATTCTTGCCGGGGCAATTACAAAGCCAGTCTCCCCCCTCCCCCCCCCCACACTCCTTTCTCCTGACAGAATAAGACTCAAGAACAACAACCACAGCCAGTTGATAAGCTCAGCCTCAATAATTGTTTCCCAGTTTCATAGGCCTGACCCTTATTTATTTGACTGGCATTTACTGGCACCAAATTAACTCTTCGTGGATAAGGCGACCATCCAGGCCCACGCGCTGACTGAGGTTGTCGCTCTGTAATCTGGGTGAGTGAGTGGTTGCAGGGGGGTCGTGAACTCATAAAGGCCAGATAGGGGCTGTGCTTTGGACCATGTCTCATTAAAGCCCCCTGTCTGTAATGAGATGGGAAGCTTCACTCTCTGCTCTCACTGGAGCGATTGATTAGCCCGACGGCCCAATCAATGTTAATTAAGGTGTAGCGACGACTTGAATCGCGCCGCATGAATCATCGTGTCAGATGCACTTTGACCCCTGTTGACTCACATTGTGAATGGACGAGGCGAGAAGTAAATACAGGCTTGTGTGTTGATTTACGAAACGCATCTATAGGCGGATGTGCTAATGCTATACAGTGTGCGTGTGCTGTCGAGGAATATGCAGAGTCAGGCTGAAGTACTGATCGGTGGAGTCCACGACCTTTAGCTTCAACATTGATCTCCCTTCTCTTAATTTCTCCCTTTATGCTAATCCATCGGTGGACAGCAGATCACGTCAATCAATACAGATACGAGCATTAAACAGTTAACGCCGTGAGTGTGGCATTTATGTGTGGCTGTAGCTCTTGAGTGGACGCGGACCCTGCTTTGATTGATGGCCGCCAGTGGCAAAACGACCGACGTAGACAGTGGCGGCGAAGTAATTGTGTTTTTAATGAAAGGCGAGGTGAGACCTCTTTCACGTTCTGAGCTGATTTTGCACTCGACCGACTGTGTCCTCATCTCATCCTTCACGCCAGAATATCCGTGTCCCAAATTTCATACGATGGAGCCATTTCTATTTGGTTTTGTTTTAAAGCCCCAATCCAACTCTCTTCCACCTCATCAAATGGATCATTTTACCGTTGACAGTGTGGCAATCAATGTCCACTGAACTTGCAAATGTGCCGAGTTCTTAATCTGAACAGTGGAATGAAATCCCGTCTAGCTCATTAACCACGTTGCAAATAATGTCAACACTGGCCGTCGCCGCATTTAGCTTAGTGCTTGTCTTTTCCCAGAAGTTTTGGTTGACACGGTTGGAGGTGTGGGACTGTGTAATTCATTGTCACATTCCTGTTGTCTTTCAGATGCAATAACCGGACTCAGTGTGCGGTGGTGGCTGGGCCTGATGTCTTTCCTGACCCGTGCCCTGGAACCTATAAGTACCTGGAGGTCCAGTACGAATGTGTGCCGTACAGTACGTATCCCTTCATTCCTCTCCCCCTCTTCCAGCTATTCCTGATCCAGCTTCTCATCATGTTGTCCTCCAGTCCTCATGTACGTGCTTTGAACGAACAGCAAAGAAACACATTGTATCTGTACTATACTGTATTCAGACATTTTAACACAACATGCAAGAGTGTCCATGAGATTCCTGTGTATACAAATATGAACATATAGCTCGGGGATATGAAAAGTGATTGTATTCATAAACTGCACTCATACTGTACGCCAGAATGCATGCTATCGACTTTCTTCAGTGTGACAAACGATTCTTTGAATACATTGTAGCATTTAGATGATGCTTTACCATTACATCCAACCCCAACAGTTTAGTCTCCCATAACCTCTCATATCACATTTCAGTCACACATGGATCATCCTGTCTCCTTCCTTTTCACAGCAGATGACCACAACACATTGAACACAGCTTGTCTCCCATGTAACCACTCCTATCTGATTCCTGATCAACTCACTATTGATTCTCATGGGTATTTCACACTAACTATGACATTCAAGCTGTTTCTAGTGGAATTGCTATTCTGCAATTCTTGGTAAATCAGTATTGACATTTCAGGTTTTTCTATTCACAGCTTTTCAACTGACAAGACTGATTTGACTAACGTGCAACAAATCAGTTATAACTACAAATGCGGTATGCATGTGTCTGAAGCAGAATGATTTAAAAATGTTATTCCAATGACCATACCTGCTCCCTGCTTAACGTTAGCATTCAAATACGGATTCTAACTATTCAAATGAATAAGGTATCAAGCAGCACAAGTCTACTTTACTGCTGACTTTCATTTTACTTCCAAACATTCCATTTAACAAACCCCTGATGTTTACATTGTGATTTTTAATGTCTAATATGCCTAAAACTCCACAACAGACCCATAGATGAACCCGTTAGAATAGAAATGCCTTCAGCCATGGTAGCATGATGAAACACCCTTCAGCTATTCACAATTTCACTGGCATTAGGACATTTGGGCTGGGAGTGGAATCCTTAGCATGGGGTAGAGGCAAAACAGATGAACAGGATGTGACTGGACGTTACATGGTCATTATCGTGCGACCTTTTTCATTGTGTTTTGGTGACCTCCAAATGTGAAACCTGAGTCAAGTACACCGGCAAAAATCTGAACTGATCTGAAAGTTTATTTTTTGAACTATATCTGAAAAACATATCAGTGCATAGTTGTCAATAGGGATTTCATAACATCACAGCATTTTTATTTTTTCTATGTGACTCAGACGGTATTATTACCTGTCAGTGTTTTAATCCAACTTTAATATACCATAATACAAGAGGAAAATAATACGGATTACTGACAGTTAGAATAAACAATTTCAAAAATATGACAGTTACTTATCGGAACAATTTTCTTTTCATATTATTTACATTGACTATATATGAATCCATTACTAATCTATTTTTGAACTCTAGTTCACTTTAGTTGTAATGTTCGTTCTTAATGCCAGATCACAAAGTAAATGTCTTGTATTGGAGTTGATGGTATTGCCCTCTGTAGATTCCATCTAATTCAACCAATTGCCCTTCAGCATTAGAATTAGCTTTGAACCAAACAGCATAGATGAAGCCTGTTTACCTGATCTGTTTTACGCAGGCACACATGGCCTAATAGGACACACCATGCTTGCATTAAAGGCTCTATGCTGGGGGAAGAGAGTTTGTTTTTTGTTTGTCGAGCACACTCAGGTGATTATATCTATCTGCTCAGAATGATAAGTTTAGCACAATTCCTAGCTGACTGACTGACTGGTTGTTTGCGTATTAATGGCTGAATGATTACCATTTTATTGGCAGGAGAAAGAGTGGATTTAAAATGAAGCTATAAAGTAGTGGCTGAATAGGATGGATATGGGGAGAGGGTCTTGTAAATGAAAGCCCTCGCCGCCCTGTTCTCAACAGAGTGAGGGATTTAAACTGCTAATAAGCAAAGCAGCCAGCCGTGGCTCAACCTCTCCTGCTGTTGAGAAGTCTTGACTCTATCGCACTGACAAGTTGTCTCTCTTTCACTCCTCTCCCTGACTCCCCCTCTCTCCTCTGGCTCGCTCCCTTCCCCTCTCTCCTTTACTCTGTCCCTCTCTCTTTCCCTCCCTCCCTCTCTTTCTCTCTATCTCTGTCTCACTCTCATATAAACTCCCACCAGCTTAGTGTTTCTCTAGCTCTATCTCTCAAATCCACCTCCCTACCTACTTCGTCTCCTGCTCTCTCTCTCTCTCTCTCTTTCTCTCTCTCTCTCCCTCTCCCACTCTCTCTCTCCATCTCCATCCCTCTCTCACCCTTCTCTTGCCCTCCTCTCCCTGTTCAGGAGGTTTTCATCAGTATTCCAGTGTAGAAGCCCCCTCTGTCAGGATAAGTTACAGCTCTCCCCTCCATCTCTCGATCAGGCTGGAGAATAGCTCCATCAGACCTGCCTCGTAATGCCAGAGAGCCCCAGCTCCTAACGGGAATCTCACGCAGCCAGGATACAATATTGATTTTATTAATTGCCGATTTGGTTCGCTCCATCAATCGCGATGGGGAAATGTTATGACGGCTATGCCCACGAGCACACCTTTGTTTGCCTTTGGTTGATGGGCTGTTATATTTCACCCGGTCTGTCGTCAGAACCGTTATTGCTGAAGCAAGTCGCTTCTTTGACAATTAAAATAAAAGAAGTCTTTGGCGCAGTGGATATGCTTTTCAAAGAGTGTTCTGGACCTGAGGCTTGTAGAGAAATTGGATTATTTTTATACAGCCACTTTTCCCCTCAGAACAGAACCATGGTCGCCTGAGCATGGCCGGGTGTCTAGCAGTGCCAGATCTGTCACTTACCTCCCTGTACTAGCCCTGCTCACGCGTGCTCCTCCATGCACTCTGCAGATTATCAACGCTGCCCTTTGGATTGAGCGACGCGCCTGTCCCATTCCTGAAGGGGCTCCGCTGCTTTGATCAGAGAGCCAACATCTATTTCCTCCTACCCGCCCTTTAACCCTCTTCCTCTCCCTCCACCTTGCCACCCTTTAATCCTCCTCCACCTCTCCCTCCTCCTCCCCACCCTTTAGCCTTCCTCCTCCTCCTCTTCCTCCACACCCTTAACCTTGAATCCCCTCCTGCTCCTCCCTTTCCTCTTCCTCCGTACTCTTTAATCTTGAATCCCCTCCTCCTCCTCCCTCTCCTCCTCCTCCCTCTCCTCCTCCTCCTCCTCCCTGCTCATTTATCCTCGGCATCTCCAGAGCAGATGGTCATCTCTGTCCTCTCGCTTCGAAAGAGACTCTTGCCTTAACAAGCGGGTCCCTCCCAGAGGTCAGCCTCATCAGAGGTCAACACACCAGTCCCGCCCGCCCTCCCAACCCCATGCTCCTTCACAGCTTTAATGAATCGCTCCCAACACCTCTGAGGCCTGGGGAAGTTGTCTCACGGACGAAAGACCACCCTCCAAATGAAAGTGTCCCTAGGTATGCCTGCCAGGCCCTGCTTTGGAAGAAAGCAAGCAATTTCACGTCTGCCTTCCACCCCTCCCGACCTCCTCATCCTCTCTCTCCTTCGTATTATGACTAATTAGAACGGGTTCGGCGTGCTGTTGCCATGGTGAATCTGCTCCGACCTTGATCGCGGAAGCCAACAGTCGCCGCCCCCTCCCCTCCCGACGAAATGAGTTAGGGTGTAATTACCGACCTTTCCAGTAAGATCTTTTGTCCGTCTCAACATGCTAAAAAGATACCGCCTTGTAAGCAAGGAAGGGAAGAAGGCTGAAGAACAGAGGGAGAACAGATCTGTTGAGCAATCCATCTCAGAGAGACCCCCCCTCCTGTTCTCAGCTAATAAAGACAATGTAGAACCCTGCAATGCACAGTAGGGGGCTCGGCAGGCAGATACAGGGTGTGCAGAAACCGAGCCCAGTCATATAATCATGTAATCAAGCCTCTGATTCAGATCGAATAAGGTAACTCAGAACTATATGCCATGAAGCCGCGCCGGCTAATTAGCCGTTTGCAGATCTTGTAATTGTTTTTTAATTCATTCAGCCAGGATAAATAATCAATCGCTAATAACGTACCGACCGGTTCAGGAGGGCCTAATCGAATCACGCCACCACGATTGTTTTGGCAGGTTTTATGCACACCTGCGGCCCGACGCCGCCCGTCTGTGCCGGCAGGCTGCAGGCGTGGAATCGATGCAAGGCGTCAGGGTGGCTGTTGTTTCAATGTGGCGTCTGTGGCGTGATGCATCACGGCGGCGGCCCAGCGGCCGGCTGCTTTGCAGCGGTGAGTCACAGCACCTGCTTGAGAACGCTGGGACTCTCTACCTCTCAAATAAACTCTTTTGTTCTGCTTTTCTGCTCCTTTGTCCACAAACAAATGTAGATTATTTTCTTTTTTTCCCCCAAAACCACCTAACGATGCAGATAAAGACACTATGGATGCTTATCGTTTCATAACAACCGTTTTCTCCTGAACTCTTTAATCAGCGAAACGATGATACACTTAAAGGATTATGACTAAATAAATATAAATCTACCCAGCCTTCTGGCGCCCACGCAGGTGACTGGAGGACCTCCGTATCAGCCTCCAGCTGGCCGGCTAACCCGGTCAAAAAGTTGCCAGGTGAATATGCATCAACACAAGATATCATATGCCCCATGCACCAACTCGAGCTCATCCTTCCCTCAGCCCTGCCCAGGTTGTGCAGTGTTATGCCAGGCATTAGCATCCTGGTAGCATTAGCCAACGAGAGCCTGTTTTCACCTGGATGGCCACATCCACGGCTCCTCATGTGTGAAGGGAGGGAGGACTGAAACGCTAACTGGATGTAATAGTCCACCTCATCATCTGGTGACAGCTGACCACTGGCTTACCTGCGAGGCACTCATGGTACGCTGTCTCCCGTGAAACTCTGATGTCATTTGTACACACCTGCGACAGGGGGACGGAATCCAATTAAACCTTTAAATATTAATATCATGGTTATTAGTTGTGACCGCTTCCGTCCTGAATCCACAGTTCAGTCATTTTTGGTGGAAAGGTCATTGCGGCCTGCTAAGCCATATAGGCAATAATCTTTGGTTTCTAGTAAAATACTATGTCATGGCTTTTAACATGGATAAGTAAAGGACATAAAAAATAAATGGAAGCGGTATGCTAGTATGAAATATGATCGCCTACACATGAAAATTCCTTACTATCTGTCTGCTAATAGCTACTGTAGGAAGAGAGACTATGTACATCGCTGAATTATCACACACACACACCAAGGCAGCATGGTTTGAGCAAAACACATTCCGGAAATAGACATTCATTCATACCTTCTTTTTTTCCCCTCCGCTTTTTTCAGCAGAGTGGCTCCATAATTGCACAGGAAGGGTGTGATTACCAATGTGGATAAATTGCAGTGTTAAAGAGGTGAATCTGGGCATGTGGAAATGCTTTTCCCTTTCTAATGGTTGTATACGCCAGCGTAATCTATCAGGTCCTCTTTCCGGTTCTGCTCTCACTCACACAGGCCTCCACGGATGTGCGACACACACACGCACGCCCGCACACACCCGCACACACATAGGCACTAGAAGATAGGAGCACAAACACATCTACCAAGACCTACGTAAATAAAAAAAACGCACACCGAGATAAACTCCCTTTTACATTCTCACACACACACACTCACACACACAGTGCTGACACCAACTCACCCACCCACACTTTTCCACAAGTGTTGCGGGTGGTAAGTGCTAAGGCTATCACTTTAATTGGAGATTGGTCTCTTCTGGGTCTCTTTCCCTGCAATCTCCTTGTTAATCAAAGTTCCTGCTGTGCGTTTACGCTTTAATGAGGCCTTCCTTTGCTGTTCAGTGTTGTTTCAACAAACCAACCGAAAAGCCTATCCACGTTCCCTCTTAGGGTGTGTTATCGCACTTGGTGATTCGGGATACTTAGGCCATCCAGTCATTTTAAGGCAGGAGCATTTACGTTATTTCTGCCCCAATTCGGTCCTCGTTCCTCAAAAACATTTGGCGTTTTCTCTCGTGCTCCTCTCATGTTCCCTCCCTTCTGCTGGATGTTCCCTGGTGGATGGCAAGCTGGCGCGATGCCAAGCCCTCGCCCCGGCGTCTGACCGAGACGCACACCAACACACCGCCTTACATCTCACAGTGCTCTCCTGAGCACTCACAAGGAGTCAGCTTCCACCGGCACAGTGAAGGTGATGAGATTGCCCTGCTAGCCAGACAGAATGTCAGAGGGTGAAATAGAGAGAAGGAGGCTGAACGGAGGATGAGGGCTCCGAAGGACAGGCGAAAGCGGAAGGAAAGGGAACGGAAATGGAAGGGGGTGGGGGCGGCTGAGAGTGGATGGTGGAAGAGAGGGAAAAAGAGAGACATGAACACTTGGAGTGAAAGAAAGAGAGGGACAAAATGGTAACCCATGTGACCTCACTCATCCCTTGTCACATGCTATTCAAAGCCCTCTCATTTAAGTGATTTATTGAAGAAGAGGGAGTCTAGTCACTGACTGGCTTCAAGATGGGGCGAGGACGAAAAAGAGTGCGTGTGCAGGAGCGGGGTGGGGGGGAAGTGTCAGAGGGAGAACGAGGGAGAGAGGGAATATGACAAAAATGGCTTCCGTTAAGCCATGAATCTCTATTAGCGCCTAATGACGCCGCTCTTGCCACCTCACAGTCATTATGTTGAAATTGTGAGGTGTTAATTATTGAAATGTGGATCCATACAGCTGCCACGTTCATGAGGGTGTTAGCAGTGGTAGCCTTTAGCACTGACGTCTACGTGGCAACCACATAAGGTGTGTAGTTAAGAGCTACTGGTGAATACCTCTGCACAGAAGGAGTCATGCCTCAATTTGAGCTCCCAAACTAGACTTTGAACTTCAGACTTATTACGGTGTCTGGTGAAATTGTTGGAGACAAACAGCCTGCAGGATGCCATCCTCTCTGACCACCATCACCCTGACATAGGACCATTCAATCAAAGACCAACAAGTACTGTGGTTCAAGGTGAACGGATAGATAGCATCTCTAAGTTCACGTACTGCATGATGGAACAGGTTCTCAGCTCTTGCATCTGTTTGCGTGCCGTTGTCAGACGCTTCAGTGGTTTCCCGGTATTTGGAGCAAAGACAGCGCACAGTACGCTCTTTTCCAATGAGACAGCTGTGACGCGCGGCGAAGAACATTTCTAGAGACGCTCGAGTGGACTGTTGTCATAGATTCTTTCACTGTGTATTTGTGCCTCCTCTACACTTTGGTTAGGGTTTCTGGGTTGACTCCTTTCTTTCTCGTCTCAAGTGCAAGACAATGAAAGACCAAAAGCCTGACAAAGAGGGAATATATGTGAAAGAAATCTCACGCCGGAGAAAGGGTGAGAGGGAGGGAGAGAGAGAGAAAGAGAGTGGAGTGCCTTTTAGTGACTCACTGACAAGCGTGACCAAAATCATATTAGGGTCACAATGGGGTGGAGAAGCTCTTTTTTTCATACAAATCAATTCTCTCTCTTTCGTTCTACTCAGCCCCAAGTCTCCTCTCCCTCTTCTCCCTTCCAACTATCATTTCCTCTCTTTACAAAGAGACATTTCACTTACCATAGGTATCTCATCGCTACAACCTCTCGGTTTGATAAATAATCACCCAGCAACACCTTAAGCGACCTGAAGAGTGGTCACCATGGGTTCTGACTCTACCCTGACAAGCAGTCACATGACGTTGTGTGTGTGTGTGTGTTGGGGGGGGTTGTAACCACGGTGACAGCTGTGCCGGGGATGTGAGGTCTTGGCGTCGTCATGTGGCAACAACACATCCTTCATAATGTGCTCCCCTCCCACTCGACGCCATCCCTAATGCCTTTGAAAAATAGACAATTCCCCCTGTCCCTCGTATTAGAGCGCAGGCAGTCGGAACTCCCTGCCCCCCCCCCCCCCCCCCCCCATGCCCCCCCTCGGCCCAGCTGTGTTTTGTTTGCATAGATTCTTCTGGAAAAAGACGATTCATTGGGGCCCAATGTCATGATATGGTTTCGACCGACTGCTGGGGTTGAAATCCACACTGACCCATCTAGCTGTTCAGAACCGATAAGGATCAATCCAAAAATACCAGTAACGCCAAAGTGTCTGGAACATTGTTTGACCATCGTTCAGTCCAACCAGAACCAGCCAAACATGGGGAGGTCTCTCTCATCTCTACCTTTCCCCCTTTTTGTACATATCAATATATTTTATCTCTCCCTGGCATTTAAGGCGGCACCCCACTCTCCGTCCATCTCCCTTTCCCTGACCCCGCAAACCTTTGAACCTGTAATATCCCTTCCCCATCTTCTTTTCTGTCCCCCTACCTCTCCTGTACACTGGACGCCAACCTCATTTTCTCTTCTCAGGCCTCACTCTCTCCCTCGCTCTTTTTTTTGGGTGGAAAGGGGGGACCTTGTAAGCTCTGGTAAGGAAGGTTAATCCCCTCATATTAGACCCCGGATTACAGGCCGAGTGTGTGTATGTGGGCATGCTGGTGTGGGTGTGCGTTTGTGTTTGCTTATGTTTTCTGTGCAAGTCCGCAGGAAGGATTTAGGGAATGCCTTGCTAGTTGGTAGCTCAGCCAAAGGGACTGGAAAGACCATCCCAGACATTAACAGACAGGCATTCGACATCACCGAACAGGACAGAGCGATTAGGAGCACTTAGAAGTTGGATGTCGTAATGTAGTAGCGAGCTCCCTGCCGTGGGAGATCAACAACACCAGATTGGATGTGCTGGTGTCCCATTGTGAGTGTCTCTCTCATTACAGAGCAATTTGAGGGAAGCTTTGCTTGGCGAGACCGAAGTCACCGACTTTGATGTCTGCATCCATTGCCTTCAGCCCTGTCCTGACGTTAAAATGGACGTTCATGTGGCCATCGTAAAATGGTTGGACTTTTCGTTAGCGTGCGAAAGAGCACCTCGACCAGCGTGCTTGGTGGCTAACTCTTGAGACCAGGCCTAGATGAAGATCTGCACTTCCTCAAGTTGACGGACCACTTCGATGGTGCCAACAATTACTGGGAGGTTGTTCCACAGCTGTGCATGCTTGAACAAATTTAGCCCCTCTCCCGACAGACTCACATAGTAGAATCACATGTTAAGAGCCATTAGTGTTATCTGTCTAAAGGGGTTATACATCATCAATTATCAGTTTAAAGGCGTCCCTATCAAATATAAGACGTGTTTGTGAAAATTGCTTCTAATTTGCATGTACTCCTGCTTTCCAGTCTTGCTGTCCCCTTCTGTGTGAGCACTAAAATCAGCTGAAGGAATATCACCATATGCTCAGCCGTTTTTAATGAACGTGTTATGTTTTGGGGTTCCGAAACGACTCAATTACATCTCTCTCATTCCCCTCTCCCTCCATTTCGCGGCTTGTCATATCGCTTCAAAGTCGCACTTGCACGTTTTTGAAAGATTCTTTTGATATAACCGCTCTCTCTCTCTCCTTCACAGGCTGCGTGGCAGGCGATGCCTCCTTTCTTAGCCACAGATACGCTTTCCCACTGAATGTCATGTTTCTCTCTACTAACCACTGTTGTGTGTGTTTGACCCGCTGAGAAGAAGACAACATCAAACCTTTTGCCAATTACCGCGACATTAACCTATTCTGTATCTCTCTCTTCTTCTTCCCTCATGCCTACTATTATAGAAGTGGAGCAGAAAGGTAACTAAATGCCGACTTCTTTCTTACACATAGCTCTTTGTGTGCTACATGATTTTGGCTTGGTGATGGGGTTGTCATAGTAGCTTTCATATGTCATCTGCTCCCTGATGAACCTCCGTACTGCAAGCTGTGCATTAGCAGGTGGTGGGCTTACCTTTCTAGGGAGCTGAGATAGATGGCCACATGAGCTGACGATCAGTTAGCTTGTACACTGTAATGAGAAAATATTGAGCCCCTTCTGTTTTTCAATTTGTTGTTTTCCTAAATTCCATGAATTCCCAACACCAATCACAACGCCCCTGTGGAAATTCACTGGTTCACACTGGATGATACAAACCTATTTTTTGAGAATCAACAAAAAAATTCAACTTTCTTTTAAATTATTTTTTGGTACTTAATCTGTTTTCCCTTTGTGTTCCATCTAGATTATTTCTTTTCAAAGTAATTGTAAGTTATTCTACTCTGGTTTTACCAGCTGCCAGGTGTGCAAAAGACAATCGATAACATGTTCAATAAGCTGTCAGCATTTTAGATTACACCTCTAACATGATGATGGCTAGAAGCCTCTGGGAGCCCTCCAGTCAATGTTCCAGAAGGTTCTCAGACATGCACATTCATGCATCGTTGGCTCTGCATGGGAAACAGCTTCTCGTGACCTCCGTCGCCACGAGGGCTCCCTATTCGCAGATAGTCAAACAGGTCAAACTGGAGAACAGTCATGAGCGGAAGGGACGACTCCTCAAGTAGTATAGAATACCAACACAAAATGCATTCTTCTGTCAGCATGTGATGTTAGGTTATGGAACGCCCAGTCAAACAGACATCCACATCTATGTTCCTATCTTACTCCTCAGCCTCAACCTAAACCAGTAGTTACACTTCCCTCTGCATGATTATTGCACATCACCAGAAGAAAAACGATGCAGGGAAAAATGCCCTCATCAAGCTGTTATGCTGGTATAATATCCCCCGAGAAAATCCTGTTTACACACACAGCATCTTCCTGCGGCTCCTAATACCCTTTAATAACCTTCGCGACCACCTGCATATCTGGTGTGCCTGCGATCCATGTCGGTTCAAAGCCTGTCTCCCTTAGTTTTGTTTCACACACTTCAGGTGCCCGTGTTCAAGAGGGCCTGTAGTCGAGATTTCATGCTGCGCCACGAGATTGGCGGCACACGTCTCGCCACCTCACTCACAAGCAGCCGAACAATTCTTTTAATGGTGACGAGATAAGAGCACCAGGGGAAGTGTCCTCCAGCAGAATCAAAGGTGGCCGTGCCTCCTTTTGGTGTTTACAGGGCAGAAGTTGGGCGGATTGCGTCTGAGAGGCGCTGGTAATCCTTAGTAGCGTTCTTCAGACAAAAGGGCCACACAATTTTAAAATGATCATTTGTCAGAGACAGGAAGCTAGGGGAGACAAAAAAAGGAGATTCGAACCCCCTGGGTTGGAATTGAACCTGAGCCACTGCGGTAAGGCCTGTGTGGTCCACACCCTGCCACTCCTCATTTGAATCATCCCTTCTTTACTTTGGATTATTCCGGTGCTTTCCACATCAGGCATTATCTGTGCTAATGTTTGAGTGTAAGAGGATGGCACCCCCCTAAGTATGTCATCAGTGATTTCATCAGAGCACACAGTAAGTATATACAGCATTCTACTGAAAAGAGACCGTTTTTCAACTGGCACCTTCATTTTTCTCCTGAGAATTATGAGCTCTTTTGCTTTTGCTCCTCTCTGTCTCAATAAATGATGTGCGCCGTTTATTAAATTCACATGAGCAAGATTTAAATTCAAATGTAATCTTTTTATCACGACAGCAGACTCAGATTGGAGTCTGTCGGAGGTCCGAGACAATCTATTGTGGAACAGAAACCCCTTCAGCTAGAGACACACAATATTGACTTCTGTAATGCATCACGATTGCTTTCATAAGAAATAAGGACAAACTAGGTTGCACATAATTACATTAGAATGCAGGGGCATTGTCAATCATGGTGCCATTGACTAAAGATGTCTTTGTTTGAATAAACGTTAACATACTCATATAATTATGACAAAATAAACGACAGTAATTAGTGGTTTTGTACCAACCCACTGCCAATGTACATTTTCTAAACTATTTTTCAGAATATACAAAGGTTTTTTTGTTGTAATTTTACTATATTTATTATAATTGAGACATTCATACCTTGCATGTAAAATAAAACTTGAAGGCAATGCAGGATTTGCAGGCAATTGCAGGCATTTTTTTCCTTCTCCAGACTGATCAGCACACTCATGTCATTGCAGGAAATGGAAAGTGGAAGGTTAAATCCTTGTCTATGTTTCATGAATCACTTTCTCTTGCTGTCACAGGAAAGCCAAACGCAAACTATAATCTATTAAACCAACAGACATTTCCATTCGTTGATACCCTTCAAAGAGAACGAAACAAATCTCCTACATGATGAAACAGGAAATAGCTTCCGAATCCTTTTTTTTCCATTTCATTCGTTTCAACATGCTGTTGTTTCCTTCGCGTTTCTTTCCCATCTTCCACTAGAGACCGGCTCAGTGGCATACAAGCCAAAATAACTCTCTGCTCTGTCTTTTCCCTTTTTGGCTCCTCAGTATTCCTGTGTCCAGGCCTACTGCGAGGGGTGTACCAGAGCGAACACCTCTTTGAGTCGGACCACCAGTCTGGCGCCTGGTGCAAAGACCCCCTCCAAGCATCTGATAAGATTTACTACATGCCCTGGACTCCCTACCGCACCGACACACTCACAGAATACTCCTCTAAGGAAGACTTCATCGCCGGGCGGCCCACGACAACATATAAACTCCCTCACCGCGTGGATGGGACTGGCTTCGTGGTGTATGACGGCGCCCTGTTCTTCAACAAGGAGCGTACGCGCAACATCGTCAAGTTCGACCTGCGCACGCGGATCAAGAGCGGTGAGGCCATCATCGCCAACGCCAACTACCACGATACGTCGCCGTACCGCTGGGGCGGCAAGTCGGACATTGACCTGGCGGTGGACGAGAACGGCCTGTGGGTCATCTACGCCACGGAGCAGAACAACGGCCGCATCGTCATCAGCCAGCTGAACCCGTACACACTGCGCGTGGAGGGGACCTGGGACACGGCGTACGACAAGCGCTCGGCGTCCAACGCCTTCATGATCTGCGGCATCCTGTACGTGGTGAAGACGGTGTACGAGGACGACGACAATGAGGCCACTGGGAACAAGATCGACTACATCTACAACACGGAGCTGAGCAAGGACGGCTTCCTTGACATCCCTTTCCCCAACTCCTACCAGTACATCGCCGCTGTGGATTACAATCCCAGAGACAACCTGCTGTACGTGTGGAACAACTACCACGTAGTCAAGTATTCGCTGGATTTCGGGGCGTTGGACAATAGACCAGGTAGGTTATTGTCATTATTATTCTTTCATTATGATTACTATTATTATAATTATTATTATTGTTATGTTTCTGTATTCTTATTGTTCCTCTGTGTTCCACTCCTGCTGTTTTGGCATTTGAAGGCCTGCTGGCTTGGATTCTGGCTGAGATGGTTTCATGATGTTGGAATTAGAACCAGTGAGGAACTGATTCTCCTTCTAGAGCACATAGCTGAGGGTCTTTTTAGGAACACTGCATATTGGAAGAGCAGTCACACTCTTTGAACTTGATACAGTGATTTAATATGGCACGGCATTCTCGTACAACACAGCCTAAAAAGATTTGGGATAATGATTTGTGCGATGTTAATTATTTAATTAGGGGAGTCAAAAGCACTCGATAATTAGGAAATATATATATATCATTATCCCATAAGTTGAAATTTTGCACCATGCTGGGTGTGTGGGAGGGTGATAATTAGCTACATAACAATCCTGGAAATCTTAGCCTCCTTTTGTCGTTCCATTCATTCTTCTAATAAACGGAGGAGTAGGGAAACCAACAACACACCAGCTGCGTGTGTGTGCTGCGCTGTTGTGTTGTTGTCACCGGAGGCATTTGGAACTCAGAGGAGCGATTCAGCGCTGCACACCTTCCCTTTCTCCACCTTGTCATGAGTAACCACACAAGCAGACTATGCAGTCATCGCTGCACACGTTTCAGCATGGGTTCGAGATGAAATAAGTGGTATCGCGTATAATATCTAGAGGGGCCTATGATTAATGCTGTTCTTTTTTTGGTTCAGTGACTATCTAAACGTCTGTCATCGTTGCAAAAGAGCAAGTGACTACTTATGTTCATATTATAAAAGCATAATTTCCTCGCTCAGTTGTTTTTCTTCTAAATATATGTATATTCTTGAAAAAAGTTACATACGAGTTGTGAAGCGGGGCACAAAAAATCTGTTTTGACACACCAAGATAATTCTTTGCGGTGCCTCATCAACAGCTTTAGTCAGAAATGTCACAAGTTATTTGACTGTGAAGTCTTTATACTACGCACCAGTGAAAATTGCTGCTCTCACCTGCTGCTTGTCAGTGATCACTTTCCTTTTCTGCTTTTATATCCCAAAATGGCTGCAACCAACCCTTTATATGTTGCACAGGCTCAAAGTCAAAGTTGAATGATAGATTCTTTGTTCATCTTTGTCTCTGATGAGTCGTCCAGTCCCCGAAGCCCAGACGTACTCTTAATTGCCTCCTGAAACAGCCTTTCAACAGTTCTAAGAGTTCCTCGCTGCACTCTTTTATTAGACAGCGATGTCAAATAACTCATATCTAGAGATTGTGTGCCATATTTGGTTTCCAACATCTATTCTGTACACATTCACACACGGAGGCCCGCATCTACTGTACATGCACGCATTCTGTACATGCACACATACCCACACAAGTGCACGCCTATACACATGCACACACAGTTACATTATCTGTTGGCGTATAGACAATACAAATGCATGTCCAGTAAAGTACCATAATGCTGGAGTGTAATATATCTTTATTCCGAACCATTTCAATACACTTTCTACCTGTGGTAGATCTGCAGTACCTTCCCTCAGTGTTGACAGATGATTTCCATTGATGGAAATCTGTTTAGCAAACCCTTGAGTGAACACTTCTGTATAGTGAAGGCAGATCAGTGAACCATGCCTGACGCCGGGACAGTTTAGCTCCAAGAGCTAAAGGCCCAGCAGCTCGACCAGACCCTCTGGAGACCGGGGTTCCAAGGAAGCCCATCACAGGCACCATAATAGTCACCTAAGACTTCCTGGATTCAAGCTGAGTCCCTGAGGTTGTGCTCTCAACCTCCCCCCCAGGCCCGCTGCCACAGTTCACAGCATGTTTGGATGGAGTGAACATCTCCTGTGAGGCAGGGTGCTGGGAGATATATCCTGCACAGGCTGCTTACCACCTGTATACACCCCCCCCCCCCACACACACACACACACACACACACGCACACAACCACTGACGGCATTGCAACGCATGATCTGCCCGGCCAATGGGGCATGGGATATGGGCAATGGAGCAGTGGAGCTGCTCCTGGGATCCCAGCTGGGTCTGGAGTCAGCGCGCCGCAGCACAGTCGGGGCCACGGCGCGCGCACACACCCAGAACAGAGCAGGGCATTTTTTATCGAGGATAGATTGTGGAATGCCGTGTGTGGTACCATAGTCTAAACATTTGATGTGCAGTACGGATGTTTGAAGGTGATTACTTCCTATGTGCAGCCTTTGTCTGGTTAGGTTGAATGTCTTAAGACTTTTTTGAAATACTCTGTGTCAGTGGATCAGTGAATGCAGCATTATTATGAAGGTGTCTATTGTAAGGGAGCATAAAAGCTTGTTGTAGATAGCGTACAGGTAATTGACATATTTCTAAGGCTAGGGTGTGTTGCTACGTTCCTGCAGTTGAAAGCAATTAAACTTTCCTTGGAGACAGATGTTGTCAAGGACAAGAAGGAGATAGGGGAGAAGAAAGAAGCACTTCTCTTTTCATTTCCTTGACGACACACATCGGTAAATGAGTCGTGTCCAAAAAAATGCAAGCTTTTTTTTTTCATTACAATTATTAAGATTATGTTTTGTAAACATCTAACACTGTCCAGTATTTTCTTACCCTCTGTTCTCAGATTCAATAGCGACAGAGGAAGAGTAAGGGCGATATATACATTTTTTCTTTTTCTTTTTTTGAAACATTCATCTTTACAAAGTCTCAGATTCAAAGAAAAAAAAACTCTAGATACAAAGATTTTATATATCTATCAAAACCCAGAACCAAGCAATTGCGATATTCTTCAGTGTGTTATGCGTGGGAAAATGGAAGAAGTGAGTATATAACATTTAGTGTAAAATACAGAAACATGAAACATGGCAGCATACGAAATTGAAGACGTGTGTTTTCAAAACTGTATCACACACACACACACACACACACACGGGCAAGCACGAGCACACTGTAATCCTGTTGGTGTCTGCTACAGTGGGCAGTCTGAAGTCCAGAGGGCTACTTAGTGCAAGCAGTCACTTGAAAGAATTTGCCCTGCTTCAGACACCTGCCACTGGTGTGCCCTGCTGTGCTTGCGGGTGTGTGTGTCTACATTCATGTGCATGTCCACACATGCTTTTCTACCTTCAACTCGCCAAAGAAGCCCTCATTTATGCATAGCGGTCAGCTAAATGCAACCTAACCATGTTTCACCTCCCTTGTCGCTTTGAAATGCGTCATCATGTTAATTTGATGAGATGCGGGGGGAAAAATCCCCAACTGTTCCATCCACCCCTCTCTCCCTATACTATACAACCCCTCTCCCTGTACCATACACTCCCCTCTCCCTGTACTATACACACGGCTCTCCCTGTACTATACACTCCCCTCTCCCTGTACTATAGACTCCCCTCTCCCTGTACTATACACACCCCTCTCCCTGTACTATACACTCCCCTCTCCCTGTACTATTCACCCCCTCTCCCCATACTATACAACCCCTCTCCCTGTACCATACACTCCCCTCTCCCTGTACTATACACCCCCTCTACCTGTGCTATATGACCCCTCTCCTTATACTATACACCCCCTCTCCCTGTACCATACAACCCCTCTCCCTGTACTATACACCCCCTCTGCCTGTGCTGTGCGACCCTTCTCCCTGTACTATACACACCCCTCTCCCTGTACTATACACACCCCTCTCCCTGTACTGTACACCCCACTCTCCTTATACTATACACCCCCTGTACTATACAACCCCTCTCCCTGTACTATACACTACCCTCTCCCTGTACTATACACACCACTCTCGTTGTACTAAACACACCCCTCTCCCTGTACTATACACCCCTCTCCCTGTACTATACACCCCCTCTACCTGTGCTATATGACCCCTCTCCCTGTACTATACAACCCCTCTCCCTGTACTATACACTACCCGCTCCCTGTACTATACACACCACTCTCGTTGTACTATACACACCCCTCTCCCTGTACTATACACCCCTCTCCCTGTACTATACACCCCCTCTACCTGTGCTATGCGACCCCTCTCCCTGTACTATACACCCCCTCTCCCTGTACTATACACCCCCTTCTCCCTGTACTATACATCCCCCTCTCCTCGTACTATACACCCCCCCCTCTCCCTGTACTATACACCCCCCTGCTCCCTTTACTTTCCACCCCGCTCTCCCTGCCATCTTTCATTTGTTCCCCGTAGCCTGAATCCACCTTTCATCGCCTGTATCGTCCAGTCGGGTCGACAACCTCGGTCCCCTATCTCGTCCATGCCATCTGCACGAGCTGGGCATGGGCCGGGGACGCCCAGTTGGCTTCGCCCACCCCCTCCTTGTCTAGCTTCCCTGTAATCTTGCCACATGTTGCCATCTGGCCGGGGCAGCGTGCCAGTCATGCCAGAGGGAGCCCGAGGCACGCCCGCCGACCTTCGCACGGAGCCTGGCGTGTTTCAGGGGCTCGCCTGCCCGTCTTGGCGCTGTCAGCAGTAACACAGACTTGCTTAATTGAATAAGTGCGGCTAACCAGTAAATTCGGGCTGGCAGAGTCGTTATTCTAAGGGGGTGGGGGTGGGGGGTGGTCTATGTCGAAGCAGCGTGCTATTTAAATCGCAACCTGTTGCCCTTTGACCTTCTCGCGGATCGTTTTGAATCCAGACACTCAGGGAGAGTCTTCAGGTTTGAAATAAGTCAATTAGCAGCAGTCATTCCTTCATAGATTGAACCTGGGGTCAGAGTTCGGTTTTTAGACTGAATTAGCAGAGGTTGCCACTTTCCCTAGTTGCTGCGGCTGGTGTTTTCTTCTTTTGGCTGACTTTGAATCTTGGGAAGGGCTGTTGGAGGGGAATGAAAACAGCGCCCTCTATCCTCAGGAGACCTCCTCGCTTCAGTGTTTGTGTTGCTCTTCTCTGGCTCTCTGGCTCCCAACCTTTGTGTGAGCAGCCTATTTCTGCACACAATGCCTTCACACATGGCTTCTCCAAGTGTTCCCACTCTGCCCCCACTCTGAGAGGAAACATGGGCTTTAATCCTGCTGTACGTAGCTGGGCAGGTTTAAGCAGCTTGGCAAAAGGGGCTACATGCTTCTTGCAGGTCCTGGTGCCCTTGTGTAGCATAGGGCAGGCAGTTCCCAGGGTAATCCACTCACAAGACAGGGTTTAAGCTTTAAGATTACAATGGCTGTTTATTTTTTCCTGTCGGCATTTGCACGTATTCACTGTACACACACACACACACACCACTCACACAAATACAACAGTTGAGCGATAGTAATTGAGCTGGAGATTCGTTGCATTGCAATACCGGGTCCATCCTAGTATCTATGTGTTCTAGTTAGCTGCAGGAGCTAAATGCCTACGTGGATGTCTGCTGAAATGTCACAGTTTATTCCTCCTGGTCCCTGTTTCTTTCATTCTTAAAGTAAACAACAATAAAAGCCAATTCCAAACCTTTTAGAACAAAATCCTTTTTATTGAATTCTGCATCCACAGCATATTGGTTTGAGTATTGGACATCCAACATGTCGTTCAAATAGCCCCATTCCAGATCCCTGGTTCTCGTCCCACATCGCTGTGGTGTGCAGTCGTTCATCTTCCTCCTGTGCTCAAACCCCTGTCCGGATATCACACACAGCTCACCTGTGTAGTCAGAGCAGCTGATATGCCATTCTTCACTCAAGGCCAACACACCATCCATCTCACCCTGACACATGCAGAGAGGAAAGAAAAAAACGCAGAAGAAAAACAGATGTATTCAGGGTGAAAAATAAGCCAGTGATTTTGACAAGGAAAACTCAAAATGTCTGTTTGTGTGTGTGTGTGTGTGTGTGTGTGTGTGTGTGTGTGTGTGGAACCACACAGCCTGCGCGTGTCGAGCACAGCAGGCTGCTTGCAGTCGTCTAGCCAATCGGGACAAGACAGTGTCTGGAATCGAAAATAGCCCCATGAACTTCAGCAACTCCCGCAGAAACTTTCTTCCACCCGTGTCTCTCTGTCTGGGTGATCAGTAGAGTGGATCTGGCCCACTGTGACTGCCTTTGAAGCACTCAATCCCCCTTATCACTAGCGCCTGAGTCCCCACCATGGTTCTTTGTACTCTCCAACTGCTTGGCTCCATCGGACAACAGTGTTCAAAAATCTAACCAGGGGCGTTTTGCCCGGGAGCGAGACTCCTTGTACCCCCTTCCTTCCTCTCCCCTCATTCGTCTCCTCTTCGACTGTGGGGTTTTTCCACCACACCGCATAACACCAGCTGATACGGCTCAGGCCTCGGGCCCTTAGAAAGATCCGGAGAGCTCACAGCACCCTTAATTTCAGTCCTAAGGAGTGTGTGTGTTTGTTTGGTTTCAGTGGAGTGACTGTGGGATCTATGCTGCCTGTTGCCCTGCTCTTGGTACGCGGGCCCTCCGCTCCTGCCTATGTCAGTGTCACACACAGGGGGCCGTGCATGCGGCCTGCGTATCAGCTTGCGTTAGCGTCGGCCTCCGAGTCATGTTTTCCCCCTCCTGGTCCCACTCTGGGCTTACTGATCGCTGCGGAGCGTATGCTCCATCCCAACGCCGCATGACCTCCAGCGCTGCCGTCCGTAGCCCGGGGAAGCTCCAGGGAAAGAAGGAATTAATTGCCAAACAATGCATAGCCTCTCTCCATTACCTCCTCCATCATGTCAGATGGTATCTGAGCGTTACCGGATGTCGGGACGCATAATTTACCACAGGGCCAACTTTGACAGATTTGTGGGCCCCTGCCACAAAAGGCCCATTACAAGACAGGAGTTTTATCATCATTTAACAGTATATCTCCCTGTAGCTCAGCTTTCCTCAGCGTACGTGGGATTTTTGAGGATCGAATGACGCACGCGTGGGGGAACTCGGGGCCTGGCTGTTGAATGAACCGGGTCATAACATGCCATGGGTTGATGGTTTGTGGAATATTTTGCTTTTTTAATATGGCTGAGGAATTGTTACGGGTGGTTTTTCATGTGTAACAAGACATTTTGTTGAGACTCCAAAGATCGCATGATGTTCTGTAACAGTAGTTAATCATAGTTTTATATAGATTTGTGTCACATGAAAATTTTCCTGAATTACTTTACAAGAAACGGAGAGATAAAGTTATATTGCCTCAACTTCCATCTTGGACAACCGTGGACTAGATGTATTTCTCCCAAGAATTGCGTTGGTCATTTTTCTGAAGGGCTTCTGGAGATTTCTTAAATTGATCTAAACCCCAGCGGTGGTCGGAGTTTCAGTACATGTTCACAAAGGGATGTACCCAAGCATGAAGGTGTGAGCGCAGTTCAAATGCTAACAATGGGAGATAATGGAGTTCAAGCTGAGACAGGTGAAATGAAGGTAACATTCAGCCAGGCTCTCTCTTTCCCATCCTCCCCAAACGCTTCTCTTTTCATCTCCAGTCTGCTAAGTTCTTAAGCCATCTCGACTGACGCCCTGACAGAAACGATAAAGTCGTAGAAACTGGGTTCATTAAAAAAAAAAAAAGAATAAATCGTGTCCCTCCTGAAGCTTGGAAGACTAACTCTAAACGCCTTGAGCCAGACAGGAAGAGGAGCTGAGACTAATTAGCCAGAACTCCCGCTTTGAAATAAAGAGCCAGGCTCTTCGGCAGCATACGCCGGCGCAAACAGACGGCACTGGCGTGGTGAGGGGGACGTTACATAAGATACAGCGCAGTGAGACAGATGATATTTGAGCCGGTTTTTGATTGAAATGCAAGAGATGGGGTATTCATGAGGTAGAAAATGTCTTGTCACCGTACATGACGGAAGAGTGGTTGTTTGTTCAGCAATGGATTTCAAACACATCCATCATTAATGAACATATCCGATTAGATGAATGATCAGATTTGGAGAGATCATTACAGGCATGGGCTTTTCACTTGGTGGAATTGATTGCCTGGCTTTGGGGTTCTAGATTATTTAGTTATGGCAAATGGGATATCATCATTCTTTCTATGTATTTTTAATGACATGGAAATATTGCCAGATGTGGTATTGTTGGGAAGGAGACTGATAGAAATACGATGGTGGAAAGGTGATTCTTTGTTGACTTTCCAATCATTACATCTTTGCGACGTTAATTGTCAGTGAGGGCGGCCATCTTGAAATCCCCACAACCTTCCTTGGAGTCAGCATCTCATTATGTTTTGCTCTTCCGAAAAGCATGCTTGGCATAGTGGATTCGCGCCATCTCGAGGTTTCACTGACTTAGCGAGGCCTGAAATGAGAACACTAAAGCAACAAGGCAGGGAGAAAAGCTAACTCAAGCCTCTCTTCGCTGAGGGTTATGTTCCCTTCCAAAAACTCAGAAGAACCCCCCCCCCCACTCCCACCCCCTCTCCTATGCTAAATATTTTAGCACTTCCAGGAGCCTGTAGGATTAAGGACAACTCCTAGCATACAAAGGTCATATTCACAAAGCCAGTGAACCTGAACTCCGCTAGAGATTGTTGCCCCCAGACAGGATAAGCGATTGACCTAGCCAGAGCTACTGTCCTTGTGTTGTCTGTGAAGCTTGTGTTTTCCTGAAACAGAAATGTCTCCCCAACTTCTTGTCTCTTCTTTAACACCTCATGCAAAATGCACAGGGCGGCTCAAGGACTTTGCGCTCCTCTCACTTGTCCTATGCTAATCTACCAGCAATACAGGATAGTACGGTAACACATTTGGACTCAGCATTTTGATGCGGTGGACAAAATAAAAACGAATGGATGCATTTTGTGAGTCCCTCATACCTTATGTTTTGTTTGGATTTCTGTAAGACTCTTGTCTTTTTGTAGTTAGGTAGTAAAGGCCTACACAAGATTGACATTGATACTATTTAAGCAAATTACAGAAAGGAAAAAATATATATATAATTGTTGTCAAATTCAAGAGCTATTACACAAACGCCACCTCAATTTCACCCATTCAGAATGGGAGCCATATTGATGCTCTCAACCACATCTGTCATTCCCTTATCCTAATTGGCCACTCTGCCCACCTTGTTAACCATTGCTTATCTCAGATCCTGCAATGTGACCCCATTGGCCTCCACAGAGAAGCCCATTTCCATGAAATGATTTCCACTCTGGTCTCGTTCTACACTTATGGTCTACACATGCACCTCATCCACCATACTTGTCTGGTTCATCTTTGAGAAATTCCATTTAGACTGCCTTCCTACCCTGTGCCAAGCGAGATAGGCAAGATATGCTGGGCTCCCATAAGCGATGAATGAATAAATAAACGTTCATGAATAAATTGAAATACAAATGATGTCCTTGGTGATATTTCTGTTAGCAACCAACACTAGCTATACTGTAACATATGACGATTGTTTGCCATTGGGACTGTTGAAAGCGGTGGCACATATTAAGGTTAATTTGTAAGCAGTTTTTTCAGGCTTTGTACCGTTGTTGCCGATGGCGATGGGAATATATTTTCAGCCCAGTGGAGCCATTCAATACCTATTTCTCTGTTTGTGAGACGTTCATAAGTCTGTCAATAGACAATATGGCACAGAATTGCCAAGCCAAGGAAGTCTCATAAATGTGTGCGTTCAAAAATACATGTTCCTGCAGTGTGTACTTTCTTTGTGCGTCTCCAAGGAGACATCCACTATTTTGACATAATTTGAATTGGCTGTGGCAGAAAGAAAACAAGTCTATGTTGTCTTTGCTGATATTGTGATTAAATCGGATCTGGCTAATGCCACAAGGAGATGCTGTCTTGATGAAGTGTCTCCACAGCGGTGTACCCAGTCACCGAGGGATCTTCGAAACACCTCCACACACCACTTGTTGACACAGCAATGACAACATCTCTCCAGCAGGAAATGCTGGCTTCAACAAACCAGCAATTGCTTTAATCAACTTGTGATGCTGGGGGCGGGGGCTTGTGGGAAACAGACTTTTGGCATGTTTCGAAATAATGCCTTCCCGAGTCAGTGTATGTTCAATTTGGAGACTTTGCACTTCTGCAGTGGCCTGCACGTTATGTGTGTGAAACTGTTATATATAACTGGCAATATCTGGCTGTGATGTGTCCTTGTGCCGTACTGTTTGCCTCCCATGTGTAACACTCCTGGTGATTTGTTTACATTGTTGAAGAGCAAGCCTCATGCCTACGCCAAGTGGCCTGATTTAATTCCTGTTGTTATCTAAAGATCAGTGCCATTGATCATGTTTGTCAGTTGTATTATATCTGTGCATGAAGAGAGAGGGGCGACATGTATGAAATTACATTTCGAGTAGATTGCAGCTTCGTTGTAACTAAGGGATAGGCCATCCCTGGGGAAGCGGGGGGATCCCCCAGGGTCCTAGTGTGCTTCCTGTTTGCTGCTGTCCCCAATGGCAAAGACAATAGCAGGAGCTGTGAGATGGATTGTTAGAACTGCACCGCAGCATATGGGTGCTTTGGCATTGATCCATCTACTCGGCTAATCCCCCCCCCCCCCCCCCCCTCTCCCACACCTCTCTCTCTGGTTGTGTTGTAAGCCTGACCTCATTCTCCTGCCCCCTGCCCCTTTGGCAGCGAAACCCAAGACCACACATTCATAAAACACTGCTTTCTGAATTAATTTCAGACTCTTATTTTACAATCAGTGACACCGGGGGAGGCTGAGAGGGGGAGACAGGAAGGGGGTGAGGGGGGGTAGAGCAAGATGGAATGATTGATGATGTTGGTCACAGAGCCTTGGGAGGATGAGGTTGTGTGTGTGTGTGTGGTTGTGCGCACCCAGGTGTCAAAAAAGAGCCTCTCTGATGTGGCAGTATGGGCCGTACGCACACAAGCTCTTCCATAGTCGAGCATCTCAAGCAAACAATGCTCCACGCTAGAGCCCCTGTCCATCCAAATGCACCGCTCTCCAGGAGGCCAACACAAAACACCAGACAACAGGCACCCAAAACAGAGTGGCACTCAAGCCCCAGTGTTGTTATTGACTCGTGTGAAAGTACCCAGCACAAAAGAAGCTCTCAGTGTCCAAGCTGCACACCACAGCAGGAAATAGATGCCTGTGAGCGTTAGCCTAGCTGTGGGAGGGAGAGCGCACAGCCACACCACACCTGCCAGCTCCAATTGATCCAGTTTGAACTATCTCCTCTTAAACCCCCACCAGGAAGACAGGGAAATGGACCCCCCCCCCCCCACACACACACACACACACACACTTTGAGGACAGTTTTTTCCCCTCTATCAGGCCTCAAATTAACTTGCTTCTGAGAAACAAATGAACTGTGACTGGAATAAAAGGCCTTGTAAGGTTTTCTTCCTCATGGATATCTACCCTTCTTCCATTCAGAAGGTACCTTTTCTTTCCCACTCAACTGTAGGGGAAACTGCTTTTATTTTGGGGAAAATCGGTCCACTGACTCTCTTTTCCTCCTCACCTCTCTCTCTCTCTCTCTCTCTCTCTCTCTCTCTCTCTCTCTCTCTTTCTTGTTTCCAGAGTCTTCTTCGTCTGTGATGGTGTTCATGGACACGACAACCACACGGACCACAACGCGACCCACCACCGCCTCCACGACAACCACCTCCTCGGCCTCCTCCTTCTCCTCCACAACCACCAGGTCTGCCATGACGACGCCGGTTGCCCAGCGACCGCAGACCACCTCCACGACCACCCAGTCTCTACAGCTGCCAGAAGAGGGCAGCGTCCCAGAGGTCAATACCAGGTCGTCCCCATCCTCCAAACTGCCCAACATCGGCATAGAGTACTGCAACCCCATGGTGATGTCTGACATCAACTGGCTAAAGACACGACAAGGACTAGTGGCCAAACAGCCTTGCCCGCCTGGCACTATAGGTATGGTTATGCAATACAGTTCTTAATGATTAAGCTATGACGATCATATGATGATGGTGTGCATGGTGGCTGTGCGTTTAGAACTCTTGCTTCCTAATGAGGAGATTGTGGGTTTGATTCTTGGGCCAAATCCAACATCGTATGATCTCTCTGGGTGGAGTCTGCATGTCCTCCCCATGTTACCGTGGGTTCTCTCCGGGCACTCCGGCTTCCTCCCACAGTCCAAAGACATGCATGTGATAGGTTAATTGGAAATTCTATATTGCCCCTAGGGAATGAATGAATGTGAAAGTGAATGGTTGTCTGTGTCTCTGTGTTAGCCCTGCAACTTTCTGGCCCCAGTCCAGGGTTTACCCCGCCTACGGCCTGAAGTTACTGGAATAGGCTCCAGTCACCTGTGACCCCTAACGGGAATAAGAAGCACTGCAATCGCTAACAGGAATAAACAGTATAAAATGAATGAATCATATGATGACCTGATCCCTAATTCTAACCCATTTGACCTGTTTTACAGGTTTTTAAAATGACGTATCTGTCTGCGTTTCAGAAAGACTCATAAAGTTTAGTGAATCCTCACATCATTAGATGATAATAAATAGACTGTGGGAAAATGAGACAACTGCAGCACTTTCCCTCTGTGGGTCATTGAGTCACCCCTCCCCTCAGCTATGTGCACTGGCTTCTGTATTATTGGCCAACAGCTGATTGGTCAGAAAATAAAGTATAGTGTTGTAGAGTGAACAGGCTTCCTCAGCCCAGAGTCTGTAGTTGTGCAGGCAGTTTCATTGGCTTCTGGCCTGGTGTGCCACGCAGCTGAAGTCGGTTAAAGATAGCTTGCTAACTTGCCTAGCCCATAAGAACGAGCCGTTACAGCCACTCTCCTGCAAACCAATTATCTTAATGGATAAGTGTTGGAACACGTGTGTGTGTGTGTGTTTTCAAGGACATGCACGCACTTTCCCCCACCTCATCTGGTCCCTGCGCTCGTCACCACAGAAGGAAAAACCAACAACAGGTTAAAACAACAGCCAGTATAGCTGAAGTGAAATGGCAAATGAGTGTAGAACGCTGGTAAACTAGGAGTTGAGATGTACTACTTCTGACTAGGAAGGGGCCTCCCAGACTAAAGCCATGTGTTAGTAGATGGGGAACGAGGTACCCGAGCCAGCGGCAGCAGTTTGTCCAGGGTGGGCGCGGCCTCTTGTCTTAACGCTCAGCTCCTCGGTAATAGGCGACACCAAAGCCCCTCTGAGACCCTGCGAACAGCAGCGCGCCAGCAAAGCAAGGAGGGACACAAACCAAGCCCCCCCTGCCGCCCCCCTGTCAACCTTCCCCACCATCCAGCCCCCCTCGCGCTCCACGATCTTCAAAGCCATCGCACTTCAGACGACTTTGCCGAGCGGAGGACGACTTTACGAGTTTCCTCAGCCTCCCTTTGAAAGTTCCTCGAATCCTTCCATCTTGCTCGCTCACACGCTCGCTATCTCCATCTCTCTCTCTCTTTTTCTCTCTCTCTTCATCTTCTGCTCTTCTCTCTCTCGCTCTCTCCAATTCTCCTTCTCACCCGTCTCTCCCCTTCTCAGGTCGAGCCCCATCTGATAAATCCATCAAGCGTCAGGCAGTTCAAGGAGGACTGGGGAGGAAATGATATGTCAGTCAAGGTTTTATATCGGTTAATGTTAGCTGTCTCTCTCGTCTCCTCAAGACAAGGGCGTCTCTACACCGACATGTTCCTTTAATGGAGTCGCTGATGAGTTTATAAAGAAGAAGCCATTTCAGCAATGCCCAGAACGTTAACTTGTTAACTCGTACGAGCGCGCCTTCCCTCCAAAGTCAAACCATTGACTTTGACTGTCAACCCAGAATTCAGGGTTTAAGGGAGTCATTTAGTTGACGTGAAGTTACATCTGATCAGTCAGTGGACTTATTTGGATACAGGCAACCTGATTTCAACTGGCCTTATTTTGAGTTCCTTTGTGGCCCAAAAGAGAGATGCAAACACGCACACACTCCTTCAAACACACACCCACTCGTCTCCTCAGATCATCTTCAGCAGTGGTGGTCTCCCTAAGGCAGCACTAATTGACCTTTCATAATGAACTAAAGGATATCAAACTTAATTGGAACCCAGTTCCGTGTCTTTTCTTCAGGAGTGCAGCTGTCACAAAAACTCAGCCCACTCCGTTGTTATTACTCACTCACTTAATTATAATGCACACACATGCACATGCACACACTGTCTGAGCTGTCTGTGCATGCTCAGTCTGGCTTCACTCACATCACCTCTCTTGATTTCATTTACTGAGAAACCCTCATTTAAATTCATCTTTTTTCACCTGCTGTTTGTTCCTCTGTCTCTCCCAGGTGTGGCCCTGTATACATGCATGGGCCCTGATGGCTATTGGGACCCCCAGGGGCCAGACCTCAGCAACTGCACCTCCCCGTGGGTGAACCATATCAGCCAGAAGGTAAGGACCATCCCACCACAGCCACATCTCTCGTGTTCAAATGGACTACCTCGAAGGCATGGGGTTTGAACAAAAACATTTGGATGAATCCTTTTTTTAATTTCCTGGACGGCATGTCCACTTAGTTGTCCTTTATCCTGGTACTCATATTCTTTTGAAGCGCACAATCAAGTCTGGCTAAAAGTACTCCATCCTCAAGGACTGCTTCAGAAGACATCCGTTTCAGAGCGATTTCCAAAGCGCAACAACGGCACAGGGATTGAGTGCATTTTTCTAAGCTTATTTAAGCTCAAATGTGAGAAAAAAGAGGCTTAAACCCAAAGGGCGCGTGAGTCCGTTCAATAGAGCAGCATTTCGGAGCGCCCGCCCTGGTGTTCCCGCCGTTCAAATCTCGTCCAGACGGAGGCTGCGGTTATCGGTGCACGCGCGGCCGTAGCAGCTCGCACGCTGTTTATGAATTACAGGAAACGCTGGAGCACCGCCTGTGTGCGTCCCGCGCCCCGAGGCGTGGAGGCAATAACACTTAGGAGCTCCTCCGCAGCACAAGCCCCAACCCATTAACCAAACGGCACTTTCTGTGGATATACATAGACGGAACAAGTGTGTCAAAGGAAGAAAATAAAATAACAATGAGAGACTGACGGAGAATGGGTGAAATGGAGGAGGGGCAGCGGCAGGGGGTTTGGGAGGTGGAGGGGGTTAGTGTGTTCGGTGCAATTTGTTTCAGAAACACTTGGGTTTTTGTGAAATTTGCATGGTAAAAAATCCACAAAGGGCTTGTGTTTTTTGGGTGAGTTAACTACAGCTGAGTGCAATTTTGTTGCGAGTCTGGTTGACTCTCAAAGCTTCTCCTCAGTTCAGTCAAGACACGTATTGATTTAACATTCATTGCAATGGAAATAGGTTTGTGTCTGGCTTCGTGGTTCTATCTGAGGACAAACACCCCTGCCTTGAAGCAGCTTGCGTAGCACTAACAAGGGAGAGAACATCGGATATAAATACCCTGGTGGACAGGAAATCAAATGAAATGTATACCTTTTAACAAGCGCATTCGGAAGGCCTCACAGAGCATTAACAACATCTTGTAGAGATGATTCAGAAGACAGTATGGAGGAGCTAGGAATGGAGGAGGGTGGCAGCCATCGTAATGAAATGCATTGATTGTGTGTGGATACGGGTCTTTGAAAGCATGCAGTATCGCAAGTCTTCTGAAGGTGGAGGCGAAGCCTTTCAATTAGGACACAGGTTAATGTCAAGCAACATTGGTCTCATGCTTGACCCAGCTTTGCCACATGCAGAGTAACACTTAGCACTTCTCAGATCTCAGTGCGACTGATACAGATGTGGCACACTAGCATGCCACCTGAACCAACAAACCAAACTTCACACGTTAAGCATTCCTGTCTTTGTGTGGGTTTAAAAATAAATAATCATTCATCATTGTGGGCGTAACGAAAAGACTATGGATTCATTTTAGTCAAAAGTGTTATTAATCTTTATTAGGCAAATTAGACATGAGTGATGTTGCTGTCAGCTCCCTTTGTCGCCGTGGAGATGGGGAATGTAAATGAAGATCAACCTGTCAGCCATCCCAGAATTCCGTCTGGCGATCCCTCTCGCGCCACTATCCATGGCTCCTCTCATTAACCGAAAAACACAGCAAGCGAGAGAGAGAGAGAGATACTAAGGGAAGGAGAGTGCATAGTGGAAAGAAACATTGACAGATCTCACTTTCTCTCTCTCTGTCTCCCGCTCGCTCTTCTCGTTTACAGAGGAATTTGTAGGTAAAGTGAGAGGGGGAGAGCTTTCAGAAGCACGCACACCCGCACACGCTTACACACAGGGATTAGATTCTCGAAGAAAGCCCAATTAAGTCGGTGTAATTGGTTCTGCTAATAAACTGAGAGGCAATGATTGCTAGTGATGGCCGAGTAAATCGAGAGAGGCTTCTATGTGGTGGACGCTGACATCGTCCTCCTAATGCATCTATTAATCAAGAGCGGGAGGTCATGGGTGGACCAACAGCTCACCACACCCCAATCTCCACCCTGAAAGAAGCACCCATTGTAATGAAGTCGTCCTAAAGGAACTGGACTGTACGAGAATGAAAACGGTTTTGCAAAGGGAATCCTGTTGACACCTCTGCAGCTACGAGTTATGTTGAGGCTTCAGCAGTGTCAGTTCAGAAAACATAACTCCCTACCTGTCCTTCTGTTGTTTGCGGAACACTGAAAAGAACGTGGTGTGCTTCAACCAAAAGAAGCCAGCTGTATTGTCTATTGTCGCAGCCTCATCCTCCGTATTGGATAACGTAAGAGGATTTTCGGAAACGCCCAACTGGAGCTTGTTGTAACATTTCTTTCAACTAGATTTTAGGATCAAGGATAGTTAACTTTCCGTGTTTGTGTTTATCGCTTTCCTGCTCCTCTCCGGAACTGGTCCAAGAGTTTCGAATTCTACACCACTAAACAATGAATGCACCCTTCAGGTGAATGAAATCGGTACTTCCTGAGCAAATAGATAAGGCCCATTCAGTTCAACAGCTGGGCAGCAAAGGCAACAGAACTATCGAGTGTACACTTTTATATTAAAAGCCGTTGAAAAGAAGAAAAAAATATTAAAAGCTGCCAACAAATAGCTATTTAAAATGGGTTCTCTTCTACATCATTAGGCTCCTGCATGCAAGAGATATACATTGCAATTTAAAAGCCAAGAGAGAGAGACTTTCTACAAACTACAAAGTATCGGTTTGTGGGCTAATGGAGACGCTCATTAGCAAACAAACAGAATATTCCGTAGCTGGAGGAGAGGCTTAATTAAAATATATATTTTTTTTACTTTCTTCCTCTCTGAGAACATAAATAGGTAGTGGTATACCTCACAAGTCGTAGACAGGAATATTTTCGATCTTGTGCTTATAAAAAAAACTGCCCCTGTCACCATTGCATGCAGTGTAAAAACAATCCCTTTGGCAAAGATATGGATATACCAAGAGAGAGGGAGAATGCATATGTGTACTGTATGCACGCACACTCATAAATCAACTTGTTATATGTTTGTCTCGAGGCAACCGACGAACGATTGAAAAGTCACTGATGTTTTTGTGTTGCAACAGACGTCTCTCTGAAAGTCCTAGAAATGGTTCGGTAATCTCACATGAGATTAGAAACATTGGGCAAAATGGTATTGTGTTCTGGCTTCATATTCTGTGTGACATTTCCTCCCATCTAAGCCACCACACTTTAGCTTCACGCTAGTGATCAGCTCCTATGGGGAATTATTATTATTTCATGGCTGCATTCATAATCGCAACCTGATACAGCCAGGCATTTTCGGTCAATTGAACACTGCCCCAACTACAGTTACAATAAAAATGGTAGTGAACGCACAAAATATAAGAATAAACTGAACAACATCCATTTGATATCATATTTGTAATAAAACGTAGTTTGGAGTTCATATGAAAAAGATAATAATAGTAGACTAGCAACAGGGTACACAAATAGGCCTGGATATGTTAGGGGTTTGTTCTGTTCCATTTGTGGTCTTGAACTGTACTGTTTCTTATGTAGATTTTGTCTGTTTCCACTGTATATAATTGGCAGATATTGATCCCAGGTGTACTGTAAATTGCTGTGTGTGCATATGCAAAAACAACACCTTATTTTCCATTCTCTTTTCTGTTGTCTTTGCTTGTTTCCAGCTGAGAGCTGGAGAGACTGCTGCTGTCATAGCCAGGGAACTGGCAGAGCAAACCAAGAGTCCTCTTCAGGCGGGTGATATCACCTACACCGTCAAAGCCATGGGTCAGCTGGTGGATTTACTGGATGTGCAGCTGAGAAATCTCACCCCTGGAGGCAAAGATAGCGCAGCCCGCAGCCTAAACAAAGTAGGTGTCACCAGACTCCCTGGGAAAAGAATGGTTTTGTCCTAAATATGATGACTGATGGCTTTCCCTTTTTGCCTTTTTTTGGGGCATGTGTAGGTCTTTGATAGACCTTGACAAATACCACAACAGAAATGTTGAGGTTAATGCTCAAAGTTAACCAACTTATTGCTCGCCTATCTACATTGACCATATCAGTCATAGGGGCTACACATTGAAAAGGGAAGACATTTCATGCCATTGATTAAGTGCCATAGACGAAACCCGTTTCTCGGCATGTGAACCCCTCTTTCTTGTTGGTTGTCTACTGGCTCAGGCCTGCCAAAACGACTTCAAACCAGTCAAACTTGAACAGCAGGTTTGGTTTTAATGATGCACGCTTCGGCCCACCACTGTCATCCGGAATAATATCCCATGTAGCGATGCCTTGCGTTCTCAAAAACAAACCACCTGACAAGAGGGCCGAGATCAGGGGCTCACCTCCTCGTGGTAAGAAGGAAAAGGAAAAGAAAGGCTACTGAAAAGGGGACCTCAGAGGGTGGCAGATGAAATCCAAGTCTTGTGGCTATGCCAGGATCTTTCCATAACACCTCCTCATGCAGTTCCGCTTCATCACTAATGGCAATGGAAGCTGTCCTGCAAGAGAGCCGTATCTGAAGTTTCAGAGTGCAGAGTTTTATTCTTTCATTATCCTTCCAAAGTAATGTAATTACAGCAAATTCACAGTTGGGCACACCTTAGGGCACCCAGGCAAGTTAAGGAAAAATAATACATTCTGTCTGCAAACCAACGGGAAAGCAAACATCGGTAACATTTTAAATGTCAGCCGTTAATTTGTTTGAGCAGCTTCACTTGTAGTGGAACACGAACACCTGTTCCCAAATCATCTACCCCCCCTCCCGCCCCGCACACACACACACACACACAACTTGATTTCATTGCTGCACACAGATGTCCCCATTGAGATTTTAGTGCCAGTTCTCTCCGTTGGAGGAGACAGCCAGCAGGAATGAGAAGGCAGCCGGACACACATCTTGTACTTTTTGCACTTTGATTTACTTTATACATGCATAGAAATGACATCAGTCAGATAATCAGTCTATAGTCAAATGAAGCCAATGTTTTGAAGAACCTTTCACAGAATGAAGCCCTTTTCATATCAGCCTATTAAAGAAAAGATAAAGGCAGACAGAATGTAGTGTTTATAGCTGACTATCATTCAGAAATGCACCTTGAAACATTTGCCTTCAACCTTCATGAATGATTGAGCAATAATGAGCAATAATAAGAAAAACGAGCAATAACTTTGAGCACTAAACTCAACATTTCTGTTGTGACATTTGTCAACCTTCATCAGTGAAGCTAACAATTGCTCTTCAGGTTCTTTCAGATGCAGTGCTATGAAATACATGAAGTTTTGAGGTTACATTGTAAAATGCCTTTTTTCCCATCAGAGCATCATCTTACAGGGCATTTAAGCGCAAAAACTAAGATGTATAAATGTTAAGTGGTGACTAATTATTTCCAAATGATTCAACGTTAGCCTTGATAGTTGCAGTCCTTTTAATCCCCTTAGCATACATCTCTACCCATACACTCTCACCGGCTCTTACTCACCGGTGTTTACCTTGGGGTTCAATCATTTCCACACAATCTGCTAGGAGCTAAGCTTATTAAAGATTCTTTTGATAGCGAGGCACAATGCTCTCCGTTGGCCAGACAAAGAGCAGATTGAGTTTGAAAACGGCAAGATCCGTGACACTTTCATGATCAAAGGGGAGGTAGCATGGAGGCGCTAACGGGAGCTCATCCAGGGGATGGGGCTCTGATGTGGAGCAGGAGGCTCCTTCACAGGAAAGACAGCACCCAATACAGATCTTAAGGGCCATTTGCACAGCTACGAAGCTAACCACTAAGCTACATCAAAGTAGACCGTTGGTTTTTTTTAGAACACTTATCCTAGCCCCTTCGAAAATTCAAGACGATGTTTGAACTCACAGTAGTTACAATTAGCCAGTTGGTGCTCTTGTTCTCTGGAGTGACCTGCTAATGTCAGACCCTAGTATGCTAATGCCAAACTCTTTTTAGCTTTAGCCCTCCAAACGCTGTGACAGAGGTTTCCAGGTTAAATAGTTCTCCTTACTTCCTCTTACTTCCTTGTACCCAGAGGACCAGCTGGTAACCTTGAAAGTCCACTTGAAAGAGCAACAATGTCTCGCTGTCCAATCCCCACTAGGGCAGCGTGCCTCATTTTGGTGCTAATTAAGACTAGGTTTTTGTGATGTTTTCCAAGAGAGGGCATAATTAATGTACAGGCAGCTTTTGTACAGTTTATGTAAAATAGAAAACACTTAATTAGCAAGAGTTGTAGGTTCTGTATCACCCCCCCTCTCTATCTTTTCAAGGTACAAGAACATGTTTGTGGTTTTGACCTTTTCACTAACTCTTCCATTGTTCCCGGGGTTTTGCAGCTGCAGAAACGAGAACGCTCTTGCCGGTTTTACGTCCAGGTATTTGGATTCTGTCTTTGAGCCAACCTCCTCCACCTTCCTGCCATGTCATCCACTCCTCACCCCTCCCCATAGTGACTGTGTTGGTGGTGTTGACAACTGCATATCATTATTGTGCTGCAACTATTGCGAATTCCATATTCCTTTTGGGCCAGCCATGTGAACTTTCACCTTTAGAAACAATATTAAAATATCATTGAGTATCATGTAGAATACACATAGACGTCAAATTGGTTTAAAGTCAAATTAAAGGGTTAAATTTCACTGGTTTGAGTCCTGATTACCTACATCCCAAGGTGACCAATAGCTCCTCATCCCTTGTCATGTGTCACGTCTTGTGAATGCACCTACCCACCATTTCTGTCCTGAATTGTGAAAAGATATAAAAACTCAAATATGTACCACATAGCAAAGTAACTAGACATGGTTTGCCTTAAAGGATAGTAGTTAGATAAATATACACATCTTTACCACTCAAAGGGAAGTTGAAACGTCCATATATGTGCGTGTAGAGACCCTCTGTAGCTATCAAATATCATGGTGCCAGTAGGAATTTTAAATGTATCTGATTGTCAAAAGCTTTCATCGAAAGAAATGACATGTTGACGAGAGCTGCTGAATGTGCTAACATGCTTGAACCATCCAAGCAGATGGTTACTATAGCTTACAGACAGGCATTATGTGTCTGCGCAGCAATCCACTGCAGCATCTTTGTCGAACAACATGCATTTTGATTTGATTAAATTCCCCGAGGCTTGTATGAAGTCACTGAAATATGTATTGGTATGTGTACACACATGGCTGTGGCCACCTCACAGCATGGCTGCATTGCATGAGTTTGTGTCTGTACACACCTGAGGGTTTGCGTGGGTGTCTACGGATTTGTTTGTGATTTGCTACTTAGCTTGTGGAACTAAATTGCTAGATTAATTACAGATTACCATTTGATGGGAGGGAGTTTGTGCATGCAGATCTATGCTGCGTTTCATTTCAGCATCTGTGCGTACTTTGAATGAGTGAATTGTGTTTTATTTACAGTGCTGTGAGTATGTGCCACCCCCACCCCTCACACTTTGGCCAACCCCACAAAAGAACGAATTGGAATTTGAAGCAACATCTGCAGCCTATTCGTAAAAACAGCAGCATTTATTGCATGTGCCAGGCAGGCTTGGAGGGACTTCCATTGATTAGGGAAATCGGGCAATGTTTTCACCAACAGGCCCCTGGTGGTCAGCATAAGTGGAATTAGTGCAAAAACAAATGGCGGCAACACCTGCCGTTCCTCTCTCCCTCTGTTCGGAGACCGAGGGAGCGCCGCTCTCAGTCTTAGCCGGCAACGATCTTGAGAGGCGTTATGTACAACAACAGAAAAAGAAACGACCAAAACGGAAAAAACTGCGTCCTCAGAGCGCGGCACGGAGAGAAGAGGCGAATGGAGAGGGAAGCTGCCTGGTGTCTGAGCACACTGACGAGCCTGCGTGTTGCTCAGCTGAGTGATCAGGTTTCCAGCCGCGGCTGCTCGTTAGCCATGGTGCTAATTGTAAGGATGGAGGATAGAGCAGGTGTTTGCTCTCTAATGGAGATGAGAGGAGTTTGGTTGGCTGCCTTGATTGAAGGAGTCCATCTTGTTGGTACGGAAGGAACTGAGAGCCTTGTTCATCCGTTACCGCTTGCTGTTGCCGGGTCTGCAGGCTACAGGATCACAGGGGACAATTCATTCAGCAGGACACTGAATGTCCATCTCAATGGCTTAATCACGTTGAGTCACAGTCTACTTGCTTCAGTTGAACGATTGGACAGAGAATATTGATTGAGTCTCAATAGCTCATTTTATGTTTGTGGATTGAGAGAAGTCTGGCTAAGAGAGAATCTGCAGTGGGGCCGAGCAAATAATTGTTTTCTTTTCATCTCTGGCTCTGTGAGAGCGATTGAGCCTTGATCTGGTCACAAAGACTGTCTCTGTGGGGCCATCCTCTCATCTACATATGCCCCTAAAGGCAGTTGTCCCTATTAGATGTTTTAAAAGGCTCTCCCTCTTTGATTTTTGAACAAACATGATCAAAATGTCACCCAGTGTTGGTTCTCTGGTGTTTTTTTGTAGCTACATCTTGTTTACGGGCCATGACACTGCGGTTGGCCAATTAGAGTGATCACATCCCCGTTGCTTCAAACTGAGGTCAAACCGCAGAGCACTGCCAGCTCAAAATGGCCGCCAACGTGGCACATTTCTTAGTAAAGCAGGCTGATTTCAGTGTGGTACTGAGAGACTGGTAATATTGTAGGAATTACTCAGCGCCAATTTGTTTGGATTGTTTCAGATGCTGGATAAAAATAAATTAGGTATCACCACTTCCTGGTGGTAGAGGCCATGGGTCATAAACCAAAAAATTCAGGGAGAATATCCCATTGTATACGGGGAACTGGCTAGGGTGTCGCAGTATCAAACGACCTTAAAATGACTTGAATGCCTTGTCCAAAATTGTAATGAGATTATAAAACTTTATTGGCGGCCAATTTGTTAAAAGATGAGGTTTGTTAGGATGACCACACACCCATAAACCTTTTTTTCCCTTCAATTCCTTTGCAGACCCTGCAACGTTATATGGACCGTGTCAGTTCGCAGTTATGGTCCATCTGTGATCAAGTTGACAACGTTCACCAAAGAGTTGTGCGTCTAAAGGGGCTTAACTTCTTCACTTATGCACTAATAAACTGAGTCTTGGCACATTGCAATACAATGCAAGTAGAGTTCCAGCATTGTTTATTTTCCTAATTTGTTGTTGGACGGTGTGATTTTGTAGTTGTGGTGGGGATATTTTTCCATTCATATGTGAATACAACTATTTCTCAGAGACTAAGCTAAACATGATAGTAAGTCTACTGTGGGTGATCCACACACAGAACATACCAATTACATACTATCGCTACATTATCTTGAAATTGAACAGTATCTACAGTAGCTGTGCAATGGCATTGTAGCCTTGAGTCGACTCCAGTGTATTGATGATCATTTCGACAGATAGACAGGAGGTCCCTCTTAAGTGGTCTTACATGCTAGAGAACAAAATATAGCACATTCGGTTTTCCTGAAGCAGAAAAAATCCCTAGTTTTAGAGGGAAAATACGATGGGCTTCCGTAAGAGACAACGCAATGAAATGTGAAAACGGGAGCCACTTCTTTATCGGAAGTGGCAATGTTTCGGAGAGAAACGAGTGAGTCGACAAGATTGAAGGCGGAAAGGAAGGGGAACAAGAGAAACGAGCAGGTTTCAGGAGGCAGCGAGTGAAGGGCCCGCCTCGCGCTCCATTCCTCTTCGGCTCCGTGAAGCCGGCACTGGGAGTTCAAGCCCAGCCAGAATCAATTTCCCCGACCTCGAGTTCATTTCATCAATCAGCGCACACACAGGTTGTCTTGGCCTGGCTCCAGCTCCACGCTAATATCCCCCTCTTCTTTCCCCTCATTGGTATAAATGACCCATGTGACGCTACTTTTCTACCCCAGCCCTCACCTCAGCTCAGCCCTAGTGTCCCAGGGTAGAGGCTAGCTGATGATTGTCATTTCCATATCCTCAAAGAGCTGAATGGAGTGCTTTCCCAGGGTATCAAGACTCAACTGTAAGAAATACTTTAAGGTGGAGCGATATATAAACGGTCACTGAAAGTTTGGAGTTGTGGAGTGAACCGGCACTTTTTGACAGATCGATGGCCTGAAGTCAGGTGTTCAGACTTCCACTACACTGACGGCACTGTGCTTTGCCCTGCGTGGATGCGTTCCTCCTGCTCTTTCCTTCCCATTTCCTTTGGAAGTTCTGCTTTAGACAAAGTCTGTGTTTGGGTGGGTTTTAATGCGTGAGTGTGTTTCATGTGACTGTGATTTGTGTGTTTTATTGTGTAAGTGTGTATTAGTGAATCATCCCCAAGAGTGGTCTATAGATTTCATTGGGCGGAGAGTGCTGATGACTAGACTAGAAGCCTCGCTGCTAAGCTTAATCACTCACATTTATTTTAGTTTATTTCTCTCCCGCATCCTTAAACATGCTGGTTTTTAGAAAGTAATATGCAACATTTAAAAGCAGCATTCGCAGATTTGCTATGTGATGTTCTTAGTTTTTAACTCATAAATAATATAATTAGAACATGTCAAAGTGTTTTAGTGTAAATAGATAAGACCCATTCCTCCACTGTATGACATACTAAAAACGCTGCTATTACTTTATAGTATAGGTAGCCTATAATTGTTTGGCTGTTAACGTATGTTAATTTAAACAGAAAAGGGGGTAGAAATCTACAATTTGGAGAAAGACATGTTTGTCCAAAAATCTCCGGATCTCTGCCTTTACATGACTGATGATGATTTATCCATGGGGGGTAGTTATAATCATCATATCCTCATAATTAGCTGCCCAATCCTGTTCTAAATTGACTTTTCTATTTCAATGATTTGTGCTTGAATCCTCGCCTAATTAAAGTAATTTGGAAGTCCTACACAGTGGTGACACAAACACTGGGGTCAGATTAGTACTGTGTTCTTCAAATCCAATTCGCTGTCCCCTCCCGAGCAGAAAGCCTACACCTACACACTTATCACTAACCGCCTCCGTGTTTCAAACAGACAGGGCTATGGGGAAAAGATAGCAGCACTGTCAGAAAACGTGCTTCCTAATTGAAAAATATGAAATGGATAAATCCAGCTTTGCCATTAATGTCAAAGGTGCAAGTTGAGAAGGGCTGCAGATAATGGATAATTACATTGAAGTTTGCTGCCTGCCTACCCTACAAAAAAGAGAGAGACAGAGAGAGAAAGAGAGAAAAAGAGAGAGGAAGAGAGGAAGAGGGAAAGAAACAGCGTTTGTGCACATTGTGCATAATATATGAGTACCAGCCGGCTGCTGCTGTTTGATACCCCCTTCATCTGAGTGCACCAGTGAGTTGAATACTGTCACCCATTTCCTGTTTCCTGTCTTCAGATGCAGGTTTATTCGACCTTTTACTCCACTGCACCGTGGCAATATTGCTTGTACAGTCTCCTTCAACCTTTCCACAAACCAATGAAGTAAAAAAAAATGCTAGTTAGAAATCCAGCTCAGTTAGGTAATAATGTATATGTTACCAGTGGCAACCTAAGTTGTGTTATTTGAATAATGCCCAGTCCATTTGATTAGTGGAGGCGGCACTGGCAGCTTGGGCCTTGTAGCCTTAGGTGTTGTCCACCTCCTGCTGTTCAGCACTCTCCCCAAATCATTTCAGAAACACGCATTCCCTTTCATAGTCCACTGATCAAAAAACAGAACCCCTCCTCGCTCAATTCCCACTGCCGTATCACCATATACTGTGGTTGAGGAATAGCATTTCCCCCTTTTAAATTATATTGAGTTTTTTTCCGCTTGCTCAGCCTGTGATTCTCACTGACTCCAGCTCAGGATCAAGCACAACGGCCATCTTGGACTTGCGAGGAACGTCTAACTTGGTCTTTGATATGGAATATCAGAAAGTGCTCTGATGATTCCTTAACATGATTAATTATTCTTTCCGAAGGCGCCCTGTTTCAACAGTCCTAATGAATGTTTGCACAGTTGCTTTGAAAAGTAAGAACGCCTACAAATGAAAGTGTGTGAACACCTGATGGATAAAATTAACTCCTGTACCTGCGTTTTGTTCCGATGTTAGGAGGAGTGAGATGAATAGATTTGCCTGACCAATTAGCATTCTATTCATGAGTCTTGCCATTGGCGTTCTAAATCTTTAATTGCTCTAGATTTCTCATCTTGTCTTCCAAGTGATATTTTTCATGCTTCCCTGATTGTTATAGCGGGATTTGGGGAGGAATAATGGATGTTTAACGATATTAATAATCAATCAGAGTAGTGGCCCTGTTAAGTAGCCGACAACAGAAAACCTTGTACAAGCATTTGCTTGTCATGGGCTGTATAACTGCCTCTGGCTATATTGTTTGTATGCATGTGTTGTTGCTGCATGGAGTCATGTGTTGTGAAAGGCGTGCATTGTAATGCAAGATTCTCCTGACACCTTGTGTCTAGATTTCTCAACTCCTTTTCCTCAATGCATTTTAGTGGCTACCTCATTTCAGTCTTTATCACCATTTGGGTTTGGGAAAAGCTCATTATAACCACATTTTTGAATTAGTTCCTTGACCACTTTGAATTTGTGCTCTTGTGGTATGTAATTAAGTAAGTATGCCTGGCCATGACTGAAAGCCCTCTGGGACAGGAACGTGTCCTGTTTCTGGATATAGAGGGAGCTTATGTCACCAGCCCCCACCTCACCTCGCACTGGACAAAAGTGACCCAGACATCCATGTGTAATCTGTGCTGTCCTTGTTTCTCCCCCCCCATTATTCACCCGCTTTGGTCACAAACGACCCCATTTGATGTCTCATTACTCACACCATTCCACAACCCATCCCCCTAACCCCGACTCCCGACCCCTTCCAAAGAAACCCCACCTGAGTCTGTTACCATGCTGGGGCTAGCGTGCACCACTAACTCTTTGTCTGTGTTGGGTTGGATGGCAGGCGATGGTGGAGACGGTGAACAACCTACTCCAGCCCCAAGCCCAGGCAGCGTGGCGGGACCTGAGCAGCGGGGAGCAGCTCCGTGCTGCTACCATGCTGCTGGACACGGTGGAGCAGGGCGCCTTCGTCCTGGCGGACAACCTGCTGAAGACCGACATCGTCCAGGAGAACACCGACAACATCCGTAAGTGAACGAGGGGGTGAGCTGCGTTCGGAACGCGACCCACCCTGGTTTCTTTATCAGGGTCCACAGCGTGGAAGTGTAGGGTTTCGTATGTTTTCAGAACCAAGCATGTTTGCCTGCCAACTGAGATGAGACCTCGTAGGTACTTACTTGTCACTCACATTCCACGTCAACAACATTCTAAACAATTACGCAAAATACATTCAAGGAAACATTTGTTGCTGTGATACATGGTTGAACACAGTATATTTTCCTTTCATCCAATGGGATGAATATCAGCCTTGTTCACTCCTATACTCCCAGTCACCAGTAAGAATCAATTCATCCAAACTAAAATGATAGGCTATCATGTTCTCCCTTGCTAGATGACAGCCCTGCTCTCTCACTGTCAAGCACTCAAATGCCTCCTTTAAGGCTTCAGTGTAAGGTTACAGAGTGCACCTCATTGCCATTGATCCAGGGTGCTCTACCATCAACCATTAAGCTTCAGAGGCATCGGGACAAGGGACGAGGTCGAACGCCAAAGTCCTCAAGCTTCTGGAAAGGTCAATCTCAGTGAGGTTGCTGTGATTGACCCTTCTGGTGGTGGCTGCTTCTAAAAAGATGTCATTAGCTCGTACGAACGTGTTTCTGTTCTTCTGGATTTGGAGGTCGTGTTAAAACCAAGTGATACTGGTGCTGGATCAATGCTGAATGCCCTCATCTTCAAGCTGTACATGTGGGTGCACATTATCAGAGATATTCAAGCAAATGTGGCCATTGTCTTACTTATCCCTTTATCATGTAGCCCTGTAGGCCTATGACTTTTCATGCAAATAATGGACCCACATTTAAAGCGTCTGTATTCTGTGCATGTCTGTGTCTACCCTCATTCCTGGGGGGAAGTCATTACATTAAGCACACATGTTTTCCATCAATGGACATGGTCTCTTCTTTGATGGTTTTGCAGAAATCTGCAGATTGCAGTGGTAGGCCAGCCACATGTATTTATTACATTTAGGGGTTTTCGGAAGAGGGAACCATAACAAGTAAGGACAAAAACCGTGTGTGTAGGCTGCGTGATATACTACCACCCTCAGACTCCAGGGAAGGGAATGTTATGATGTATTGGACTTGCGCTTATGGGATGGGATTTTTTTTCCGGTTCCTGTTGCCATGACAACCTAAAAATATAGGTCTGCCAAGTGAGAGGGGGTAAGCCAGCGTAAGGGGAATTAATAAAATTGAATTCTTTGAATTTGACACTCGGTTCATCCGAGTATTGAGGAGATTCTCACCCTTGCTTGGAGAAAGGAGAAACATGGCTCTCCCTCAACGTCCCGCTCGGCTAAAGTTTTTTTTTAGATACTGTGCGAGATGGGCAGTGGGTTAATCATCATCCCATGATGATATTTACAACTAATTTAGTTTGGCGTTTGCTCTGGTAAGTTTGGCCTGGCAGTGAGGCATTGTTTGAAGCTCAGGTCCCTGATGTCAGTCCTGCAGGTAGACTCACGTTTGCACAAAATCCAAGTGCCCACTGCGCCAGCTAATGACAGCTCTCTCTGAAAAGATTGGTTGGAATACCGGTCTTTTCTCCTGTCCGTCAAGTGTGTGCCTGTGTGTGTCTGTGTGTGCTTTCCTCTCTTCCACAGCTGCAGGAACATTTGTCTGCAGCATGTGTGCCTATCTGTGTCTACGAGCACAGAGTGTGCTCATTTCTGTCTGCAAATACTTGCCTGTGTGCACGTGAGTTTGTATGCATCCAGTTTCATGTCTGCTTGCCAGTAAGTTTATTTGTTGTCAATTTCTTACCGTTAATCTCATGAGGAGATTTTGCCTTATTACTGAGATATTTGAATGCCTCCCTGCAGGCACAACATTAGCTATCTCGGGTGTACTCTGCCTAAAGCCACTCCTAAGCTTTTTTTTTTGCAGTTCATCCGGCGATGAAAAACATTCCAGCGAGTCAAAGGCAGGAATGGAATCCTTGGATTGTTCGTTATCTGCAGTATTGTCTCAACTTAGTTGAAAAGGACCCCATCAACATCACGAAAGAATCTCCTCCACCATTGTACTTGATCAGCGACTCAGTTCTAATGCTGGAGTATTCGCCACTTTTGAAAGGGAAAGCGTGAAAAAAGATGGGATTTAAGAGGAGACCTTCTGAGCTACTGAGAGGATTTATAATCTACAGTATTTTGGGAAATGACCTTCGTATCAAAGAGAGAAATGTGTATTTTCTTTGGGGGTGGGTTGGGGGGGGGGGCGGCGGTCAGAAAGTTCAACTTGGCATCAAAGGAAATATGATAATTAAGATGCAAGAAAAAAATTTGCTTTTCAAAATGCCAATTCAGATTCTTGAAGTACATACAAAAAATTATATATATATATATGTATATACATCTAAAATACACATTCCGTGCAATGTTCCTTTCAGAAGTGCCTCCATTTGCTTGCTGCACTTCACATGAACAGTAGTGGGAGCAGAATCTGATGTAAAGCTGCAGGCACCTTGCAAGGATGGAGGAGAAGAGTTCCTCCCACACGCTGAAGCAAACACCAAGTATCGATCACCCAACCCGTTCTAGACGAGCCCCCATCATCACCTTGTTTTCCTGAGTTTTATGGCGCTGGAGCCTTTGAACTATAAATGAGTTGGTTGCCTCGGCCCCAACAGCTGTTCCTCCAAACACTGCATCCATCTCTACTTCCTCCTCTCATCGCTTCATCCCCTTGGCTTCCTATTTTCTTGGCGGGGTGAAGAAAGCCACCATCTATAATGATTTCGTGGAAGCCAGGAATGTTGCCAGGATTCTTTATTAAACCTGAACTGTGTCTCGCTGGAAGGAGGAGGACTGGGGACAGCGTAACCCAGCATGACGCCATAGTAGAGGGGAGCAAGGTGCTTCTCTAGCTCCCCGGCCTTTGAAAACTGGAGAAGATACCTCGTTTTCCACGCACTTTCATGGTGCATGCTGGGAAAGCAAGTTTGAAAAAGCTTTCACGCAGCCCCGACAAGCATCTTTGATCAGGTGCCCCTAATTGTATTGTTTTTATTACCACCAACCCCCCCCCCGCCAC